>OZ059852.1:16422750-16904195 GCA_964057195.1 Orthosia cruda | reverse complement strand
GAAAAATATTGAATAACAAGAATCGGAATAGGACGAGTATATTAACATAAACTTGAGCAAAGAAAGGAACTTGGAGTGGATAATACCTCCTATGAAATCCCAAAACCGTGACTTAATAACTCCAGTATTGCATACTAACGTTTTGTTATTGATTTTTAATTGACATTGTTAACTATGGTTTCCAAGAACCTAGCACGCACTTTAATTTGTCACAAATTTAGTATGACCCTATAGCTTACTTTTTTTAATACTCTGAAATAGTAATTGGTTACCAATGTATTCAAAGTCAATTAAAAAAATCCGTTATAACGAAATGATTTATCTGTATGAGAAGAGGCCTTTGCTCCGTAGCGTTTTCAAAGGAGGTGATATCCACTCTATGCCACAAGAGTGGTATTTTGCTCAATTTAAGGTTAATATACTCTACCTATTACGATCCCTGCTTTTTAAGATAAAAGTTTTAAAAAAAGATGATGGTGACTGTAAAATATGCACATTTATCAATATTAATAATTGCCTCGCCAACGCACCACCGCACAGGCCGACAGCCCGATAACGACTGATCGCCCCACCACTCGGACCGGTATTTGTAAACGAGCGACGTGTGCGCACGAAGCAATGTTACAATGCTGTTATCGGCTTGTGGGCGTAGCGCGATCTATTGATATCTACATACACTACAGTGACTAAGGCACCATGTAGGAGTATTATAAAAATCCAGCTTAAAATAGAAAATAAACGGCGACACAAAAAAAACTGTCTTTCGTAGGTACCAATTTTTTTGCGTTATGGACACCGACTTAAAAAATATATAAATAAAGTTATTTTTCACTTTGTAGTTTTGTATTTGGAAGTCGGTAGTATCTTTTTGCAAAAAAGTTTTTTATTTTTCACTTTTCAGTTGTACCTACCTAATAGGCAAGTTAGTATAACGTGCCTAACGGCAAGGTAACTATAACGCCAGAATAGATTTCATGAAACTTGAACATAACCGGTGAAATGAGAGATCTGCTTACCCCTTAAGAGCGTACTGGCGTGATGTTTTGTTATGAAATGGTATAAACAATAAACATACATGCGATTGCAGCAATTCCGAGAGATTTGCCGTTATTTATTGAAGAGTTCTGTTGTATATCTCCGAAGTTCTTCATCAGATCTTCCCCAAATTAAAATGGGACCAATTTCGGAACATACTTTTTCAAACAAAAAAAGAATTTTCGAAATTGGTCCACAACTGACGGAGATATCGGTGAACATACACAAAAAAAAAACAAACATAATGTCGAACATAGAACCTCCTCCTTTTTGGGACGTCGATTAATAAGTGGTATAAAGATAAGAGTGAATATGTATAACTATATATAACTTCTAGACAAGCGTGCTGCATCGTCGACCACATCATCGCTTACCATCAGGTGAGATAGTGGTCAAGCGCGAGCCATTCTATAATAATAGCAAAAAAATATAGGACTTGCAAAAAAGTATCAATAACATCGGTTTCTGAAAACTTGCTTAAACGAATCTGTTGTGAAATCTTATCAATAATAGCGTAGTTGACACAAAATATATATTTAGTCCGTCAGTTAGATAACCTTAAAATATTGGACACGTATTTTTCTTAGCCACGTAAACAAAAAAATACGACGATAAAGTAATCGAAAAAAAAATACACAGTCAGAACGTACACATACCATTCATAACATGAAATGATTGAATAATTCTAAACATACATTATTGACTTACGTACAGTTCTGGCAAAATAAATAATGATATTCAAAAATATTCTAAAAGTGAAGGGTATTTGAAAAAAATTAACTCGGCCAGAACGTAAACATACAAAGAGCGCGCGCAACTAGAAGTGGCATGTAATGTACTAAGGTGCGCTCGCTTTTTTAAGGATATGTAATTTTAAATGTTTCTTAAATATTGACATGGATTTAGCATTTTTAATGTTGTTTGGTAGTTTATTATACAATGCAGCACCTTCGTACATCACATTTTTTTTGCCATAGTTGGTGCGTGATGAGTATATTGTATGTCATTTGCATTTCTGAGCCCAATTTTGTGCATTTGATGTTTCTTTGTAAAATGTATTTGTGTGTGGATGCTTTTATTAACTATTTTTCTTATTAATATGCAAGTATTATAAAAGTATGTCTGTGATATATTCATTAATTTAGTTTCATTGTATATTTTTTGTGTTTCTGTACTGTAATCATAATGAAAAAGTGTCTTTATTAACTTATTTTGTGCTATTTGCAACGTTTCAATATTGGTTTTGGCCGCTGTGTCCCATACTTCTATTAGATAGTCCAAGTGAGGTTTTACAAGAGTGTTATATATATTGTAGCGCAGTTGTCGTGGAAGACATCGGACGACACTCCGTAGGGCTCCCGTGAGCGACCTCAATTTAGATCTAACCCTTTCCATATGTGGCTTCCAGTTCAGGTGGTTATCTAAAGTTAATCCGAGATATTTTACATGATCAACTTTTTTGATAGGTTGGTTATTTATGGTTAATTGTGAATTGTGTGATACTTTTTTGTTTTTTTGCAGCGAAAACTATGTAGTTGGTTTTAGCTATATTTATGGTGAGTAGATTGCACTGAAACCACACATTCAAAAGATGTAGATCACCCTGAGCGTCGAACATAACAGCGTCCACAATTATGTTTATTATTTGTTATTTCTGCAAACACGGAAGCTAAGAGATATACAGTCGGTTGCTGAATTTTTAATTTGAATTTATCCTCTATATATGCCCAGGATAATGATCCAACTTTCAGCGCCGTTATCTGTGACTGCTAATAAATGACAGTGAAAATTATAAAAATCGATGTTAAAAAGTTCTGGACATAGACATAAATCTAACTAGATATGCAATGCCCGCCATCTGTATGTCGACCAAGCTATGAAAGGCATTTTTTCTGTCGGAGCCAACATTTTGTGTTGCGTTTGTTTTTAACCCCCGACGGAAAAAAGAGGGGTGTTATAAGTTTGACGTGTGTACCTGTGTGCTTGTGTATCTGTCTGTGGCATCATAGCTCCTTAACGGATGAACCGATTTTGATTTCGTTTATTTTTGTTTGAAAGGTGACTTTATCGAGGGTGTTCTTAGCTATGTTTGATGAAAATCGGTTTAACCATTCTAAAGTTATGGACGTTTCACTGTTTGAATCGGGGTGTTTTCGTAAGATATCGTGTCATGATTACGTGTGCAATAGATTGTCGATCGAAGCGTGTCTACTCGTACTACTGATAAATTATGTAGCATGAAATAAAAATGTGTCGAGGGTATTTTAAGTTTTCCTTGTAATTAGTTTGTTTTGTTCTTCGGTGCCGCCGGTAACGCTAAATGAAACAGCTCAATGAAAAATTGCCCGTTTTAGACGCGCAAAGTACATACATTTGCGTTATCTATACTCCATTTGAAATAACATAAGAAATTTTTCAACCCCCTTTTTACATTCCGTTTAACCGATTTTGAGTTCTATCCCGTAAATATAAGGATGGCATAAAAAGCATGAACCTGTTACCAAAGCTAACTGTTAAATACAGCTGCCATTCGTCATATCACCAACACAATAGAAGTCAAAATCGGTTGAACGGGCTGTAAAATGGGATATAAAAATCTAATGTTATCTCAAATGGAGTATAGTTAGATTAGATTTGTCTGTAGTTCTGTGCATAATATAGGTTAAGAACTTATCAAATTCTAGTTTAATCCAAGTTTGAAAGATTTTTATTCTAATGTAGAGCTTGACAAGTTCTCAAAGGATTCTACAATTTATAAAAAAAGGTTGACCATGTTGTGTATAGTTTTAATCAAAATTGTACATGTAGTCATTTTGAATTGAGAACCTAATTAATCAGTGTCTAACTTAATCATATGGTTATCCAGTTTTTTTTTATAAATAAGGCAGGATTTGTTTCATTTAGAAATTGGGGGTCAACGATTCTGTAACAAATTATTTGTATACCTACAAAGCAAATACATCTATATCTATACTAATATTATAAAGAGGAAAGATTTGTATATTTGTATTTTTTTTATTTTTGTATGTAACAAATAAACTTAAAAACTACTGGACCGATTTCAAAAATTCTTTCACCGTTGGGAAGCTACACTATCCCCGGGTGACATAGGCTACTTTTTATCCCGGTATCCCCACGGGAACTGGAACTACGCGGGTGAAACCGCGAGATTTATTATCTTTTAGATTTAGGCCCACTTGCCCTTCAAATTACTAACCCCGTTTTCATTCATATTTTGACAACAGCGTTAACAAAAACAGCCAAGCTTTAACTTAGCCAAAGATTTTACGCTCAAACATCAGAGTTACACATCGTTTCTGAATTATAAAATTTGACTTAAGTAAGTGTCAAACCAAATGCTAAAGTTTTGGTTTTCAGACTGTAGTAGGGTTTGACAAATATTCAAATTCTTAATTCAGAAGGCGAAAGTTGGAATGATATTTTAAATGCAAGCTGATAATGTGTAAAGTGATTTGTCGTGCAAGCAGGCTTTCCTGAACAGAGATTGAATAAGTCTTTCAGAAACCGAGATTATTTAGATTTCAACACACCTCAACTCCATTTCCGTAATAATCGGCTGGCTGTGAAAAGAGATAGTGATACTTTCAAGAAATAAATGTGTTTCGTCTCACTCGCACAGATACAGTCATACATTATCAAATCTAATGTTTGTTATTGCTAGACTTGGCGAGGGCACTGCCGATCCCGTGCCCCCAGATTTCGTGTAAATTTTATACCCACTTATTTTTGCACCACAAATCACAAAACTATAAAACCTGATTTTTATACACATTTTTTTTTCCTACATAAATTATGATCGACTTCTATCAATTTCTTTACTAGTTTACATTTAAATTTCCTGGAAAAATTTAGGATAACGATCAAAAATCAGGCAGTATACATCAATTCCGTCTCTTTCTACTAAAAACGAGTGACAGAAATAGAACGATGTTTTAGGGCGAAAATACATCAATTATAAGCATTATAATTTTTTAATAAATAATGCATTTTGATAGGTGAATGCCACAATGGCAAGCAAGCTTTGACACGGCCATAATAACTGTGCACCTGGCACTGTTACGTCACTCTAACATTAAATTCTCGCTATTGGCGCACGAGGTGGCCGCGGGTAGCCGGGTGTGAGATCGCATTCCATCGAGGTGCACAGTTATGTTGACCGTGTAGTACTTGCATACTTTTATCACATTATAAATATACAAACAATATGGAAACTACCTACAAACGCTCTAAAAGGCACACTCACACAAACATGCGCATCGACGAGACTCCTAAGCGGCTCGCACTACTGACAGCACCGCAGATGCTGCTTAGGGGTCTCGTCGGTGCGCATGTTTGTGTGAGTGTGCCGTTTCGAGCGTTTGTAGGTAGTTTCCATACTGTTTGTATATTTATACTGTGCTTTTATAGTTATATGCATGTGTATTTTCGCCCATTGGTGCCAATGAGATGTGGTGCAAGTAGGCGTGCCGACGAAGCGCGTACACGCGCTTCAAACGCAACTATTGCTGCATTTTTCAAGGCAGAAAACAACTGTGTCGTCGTCATGGAACGCGTGTATAAAGCATATTATTTAAAAAATAAATTGTAAAGGTAAGTATTTAAAAGTAAACATTTATTAACGATACGGTGTACTGTGTAAGCATTTGTAAAACTAACGAGAGAAACACCTGAAAACTTTTTGAAAATTTCAACTCTAAGCGCTGAGATTAGGTGTCTTCTAGGTCGTCCTTGTCATGTATGAAATATAGTGGCAAACATTAGCCCCTACTTACTATTAACGGTCGCTGAAAACGGCTCACAGTGACTGACACTGACTAAAAGTGGCGGACACCACAGACATAAATCTAACTAGCTAACGCAAGTTCCTCCATCTGTATGAATACCAAGCGTGCCACTTTTTCACAAACAATTTAAAAACAAATTTACTTACCAATGAAAGAAAACATTTACAATGCCTCGGCCAACTTTTTCTATACAGTCTTTACAGCTCAATATGACATAAAAGGCATTTTTCTAGATTTCGGTGGATTACCGGTGCCGATAATGCTAAATGAAAAGCTCAGATTACGATCATTGAACGTAACTTTACTCCGTTTGTTGGCACGCGAAGTACATACAATCGCGGCATCTATTTAGATTTATGTCTGTGGCTGACACTGGCTAACAATGGCCTCTCATGGCTGACAATGCCTACTACCGGCTGGCAATGGACTCTAGTGGCTGAAAATAGCCTCTATTGGCCAATGACATCTATTGGCTAACAAAAGTGGCTGAAAATAGCCAAATATCAGCTAAAAAAAAGCCCATCGCTCAGCATAATGCTGTGTGTGACGTACCTCTTCCTTGTTGTGCGATAGTGCCAGCAGTGCTTGTCCATCGGCGGCAGCTTGTTCGTGCGCCGCGTCCACCATGGGACGCAGCGCGCTGACGCCCAACGGCCGCAGGAGTGTATACATGCGCCGAAGGTCCATCCGACGCTGTGGGGAGACAAAACAACGCTTTGTTTATAGGTAGAAATAAGTTTTGAGGAAAAACACGCGGACTCGCGCACTGATGGTTTCGTACAAACAGCTACATTCACCAAAATAATTAAATAACATTTATTAATCAATCTGCCTTGCCTTTTCCCAACTATGTTGGGGTCGGCTTCCAGTCTAACCGGATTCAGCTGAGTACCAGTGTTTTATATGGAGCGACTGCCTATCTGACCTCCACAACCCAGTAACTGGGTAACACGGTACCCCTTGGCTAGACTGGTATCAGATCTCAAGTTTCTGACTACCGGTAACAACTGTCAAAGATCTTCAAATGACAGCCGGGGCCAACGGCTTAACGTGCTTTCCGAGGCACGGAGGAAACTCGGTATGTTGAAAATGGTCACCCATCCACGGATCGACCTCGTCAAGCGTTGCTTAACCTTGAAGATCGACCCGTGCGGCTGTTATTATTTAGCCACGAGCTCCTCTCGCTAATTAAATATCATTAATGAAATTCATAAACTGCACCGAACATTGTCGTTGGAAAACTGTAGTCCCCATACATCGTTATAAGTCGCGATGAGTTTACCAACTGCAAATAAGTTAATAATCTTTTTTTTTATGTATGTACAAATTTAAGGTTTTCAGATTTTTTCCTTTGCTTGTGCTATAAGACATTGCTTCTTGCCAAATTTCATGATCCTAGGTCAACGGGAAGTACCCTGTAGGTTTTGATTCTCTTGCGAGTGTAAAATATGCGTCATTAACGGCTGTATCTCTTGATTGCGTTGATCTAGAAGTTTGATTTTTCACAGTTGGAAGGCGTTGCAAACTTGAGGATGCGATATTAAATTCAACTCGAAACCTCCACGCGTTCCCGAAATAAAGAGTCTTGACAGACAGACGGACAACAAAGTGATTCTATAAGGGTTCCGTTTTTTTTCCTTTTGAGATACGGAACCCTAAAAATACATAATGAGAGAATATTATAATGATAATGATGCCATTTAGCCGGTTTCGGTCACAGCGACCGAATTCCATGGCTTCTCATTGCGGTTACAAGCGCAGATTTGCTGCTCTGATAACAGATGTTTGTGCGTTTTGAGTCTAATTCAGACAACTTTCTATCATCAAAGGCACTCACACGCTGTCTTCACTCGGCCCGACTTTGAGCCTGTTTCTCTCAGTGTGGGGTCAATGTCGCCTCTCTTTACGTGCCTATTCTGAAATTTCTTGAAACGTAGAAACTACCACGCATTCTTGCCTTTGTCCATCCTGGGTTTCAGAATTGAAAATGCCTTTCGACATTCTGGAGACATTCTGGAGACACCACCAATATTATAATATTAACTCAATTTATTTTTCTCCTCAGATTTAAAATTTTGTACGTGTTTAGGCGGAGCGTTTTGGAAGTTGCGCGGTATCTTCTCGCCCAATTTATTGCAGTATCGCAAGACAAAGTCTATGACCAGTGTGTGTTGCCAGTGACCTATGGGACCTATGGGACCGAGACGTAGTCGTTCACAATGGGTCTCATCAGAAATCATAAAGTCACACAAAGGAAAATCAATGGAGGGCTTTGCTCGGAGTTGCCTTGCGTGATCGCATCAGAAATGAGGATATTCGCAGGAGAACCAAAGTTACCGACATAGCCCGAAGAATTGCGAAACTTAAGTGGCAGTGGGCAGGTCACATTGCTCGCAGAACGGATGGTCGACTGAGCCGAAAAGTTCTAGAATTGCGACCGCGAACCGGAAGATGATGCGTCGGAAGGCTTCCCACTAGGTGGAACGATGACCTGCAGCCTAATTGCTTAAGTGAATTCGGCAAGGCAAAGGGTTTGACCGCCATCAATCGACCAATCACGTAGATGGAAACTTACATCGCGTCTTTCAGCTCGCATGTGATTGCTCGATTGATGGCGTCAAAACGTTTTGCCTTGCCGAATTCACATACGCAATTAGACTGCTGGCTAAGGTTGCGGGCATCTGCTGGATGCGAGTGTTTATGGAGGTAAGGAGTTTGTGTCTAAATAATAACAGCTGCACGGTTTGAACTACCGAAGTTAAGCAACGCTTGCCGAGGTCGGGCCGCGAATGGGTGACCATCCATAATGACACTCCTCCGTGCCTCAGAAAACACGTTAAGCCGTTGATCCTTGTTGTATCTTTGGCAGTCTTCACGGATACACAAAAACCAGGCAATTTGAAACACCAGTCTTGCCAGGGGATATCGTGTTACCCAGTTACTGGGTAGTGGTGGAGATCAGATAGTCAGTCGCTACATGTCGCTCTTGGCCGGTCCCTCATGTCTGAAGATCCCGAACAGCATCAGGGTTGCACCGGGAGCGGATGATCTGCCTCCATCGGTTTCTGTCCAGCGCGTCCCTTACGATCGTGTAGAAATTGGAGTCTTTCACTTGATCGGTCCATCTTGTTGGTGAACGACCGTGCGATATTTTGCTTTTGGGGTTCCCAACCAGTCAGTTTATACAAAATTCTCATCGCCTCTGGTCGAAATAGGAAAGAATGCGTTGTTGAAATATGGTGGACCAGTGAGGTTTTACTCGGAGCTGGGTCTGGATCGACGCATTGGTGCGTTTCACAGTCCAAGGTACTGTAGCGGCACCAACGCCGCCACTTACGAACTAACGACATGACGTCACACAAATCCTGCATCGCGCAGGTAAAGTTTTCGGCGCGATTAGAACACATACAACAGTCCGACAACAACCGTTGGGCAGTTGCCCGGACCAGACACAACACCCGTCTGGTCGGAGGATCCTCCCTTTTCTATGGAGGTTTGTGGGACTTTACACCCTGTTCCACATACCCCCAAACTGGTGACCCCGAACATGAACGTCAGCGCAGCCTTCGTGCAGAGCTACTTCGTCGTGACGTCATCATCACTTTCTCAAGCTTTCGAGCAGCGAGTCACACAGCCAGCCAGTACCCACGGCATCTACGGGGGTATCCTGACCACCAGCATGCAGCGGACGCGCATTCCTGGTCATCACCCCCAGCTTCTTTCATCACCGCTCCACTGGAGCCAGCAGCTCTGTCCCGACTCACTGGGACATCATCACCACTCCGAACTACTGGAGCCAGCAACACTATCCCGACTCACTGGGATTTCATCACCCCGACTCACTGGGGCACAACCGCATACAGTTCCGACTCACCGCGAACTCTGCGACTTCCGGTTCCGACTCACGGGAACCAACCTTCCACTGGCCAGGCACACATCACGAGATGTACGGACGACTCAACCTGCTATCGACCTCCGGTCTCCGGAGGGGAGTGATGTAGCGGCACCAACGCCGCCACTTACGAACTAACGACATGACGTCACACAAATCCTGCATCGCGCAGGTAAAGTTTTCGGCGCGATTAGAACACATACAACAGTCCGACAACAACCGTTGGGCAGTTGCCCGGACCAGACACAACACCCGTCTGGTCGGAGGATCCTCCCTTTTCTATGGAGGTTTGTGGGACTTTAGACTCTGTTCCACATACCCCCAAAGTACTATCAGCATTCGACTCCAACACATCTGGAATGCATCAATCCTCGCTACAAAATACTGGTAATCAGCTGAATCCGGTTAGACTGGAAGCCGTCCCCAACATGTGGATATAGTGATCTCCAGTAAGGAGAAGGTTAGGCAGACTGATTGTGTTTATGGAGCAGCAGCTCAAGAACTGTTGCAAGACATGGTGACTGTCTTCTTCTTAGCGAATCGATAGCAAATCCTACTAATGTTATAAATTAGGAGTGCCTGCCGCTTCACTCCCGACAACTGGCTACCTACCTACAACCTTACCTACCTACATAAATCCTACCTTACCTACCCTAACCAACATACCCTACCTACCTACTTATAGTTCTCCCCCAACTTATTGGCCGCCCTGAAGTTGGCTACAATGGCTGCGCAGTAGTAAATCTCGTACAAAAACAGCACCGTTTCGTACCTTGCGCATCGGAAAGCCAACTTCAGGGCGGCCCAGAAGTTTAGCGAGAACTGGCGACTATAATTTTTAGATTTTAACTATTTAGGTGTACAACGACAAGAATCGACAACGGCATCTACTGGCATTACCGGAACTAGCATACAAAGCCATGTTCTGTTTCTGTCATGTATCAAGAGATGGCGCTGCATTCGCAAAACATATGGGCAAATTAATTTAATTAACAATTTTTTTTCGAAAACTTTTGTTTTTTTTAATTAGATATTCTGTTATTCGGGGGGGAAATCAATTCAACAAAAATAAAGGATCATGTATATCGGTCCAGCCGTTATCGAGTTATAAATGGTGTAACTAACACGACTTTGTTTTATATATAAAATTTGTGAAAGTTTGGATAGATTGATGGTTGTTTGTTACCTAATCTCAGGATGAGGCACAGATATAGATTATAGTCTGGAATAGCACATGAGCTACTTTTCAAGCGGGTGAAGCCGCGGGCAGAAGCTAATAAAGTGTCGTGACGACACGGTTGGCGTAGTGGTTCAGCGATCGGCTGCTGCGCTGCGTGTCGCGGGTTCGATTCCCGCACGGAAAAAATATTTGTATGACCCACAGATGGTTGTTCCGGATCTGGGTGTCTTGTGTATGTGAGTTTGTAAACGCACCCACGATACAGGAAGAATTTCACAGTGTGGGGCAAAGCTTAAAAAAAATGTTTGGTCCAGAATTGTGCCACGGCAACACCAAGCAGATATTCTGCCTGAATTAGCTCGTAAGAAACTCCGTGTCCAAGAGTCCCTTAGAGACTCCACGCAGGGTAAGCCTCACATTCTTGATCTTATGGTGACTGATGAATAAATGTGACCAAAACAGGTTTTTATTTTTTATTATTGACTCGCGTTTGACCACCATTTCAAGTATGATGATATATGATACGGTGAAGTATGCTTGTTTAGAATTAACCTACACCGTTAAATTTTGGAGTTTTCGATCCGGTACAAAATACAATACAAAAACAAAATGTTTATTTCTGTAACAACTACTTTACATTATTTTATATATTTTTATTTTTCATTAGTTTATATCGAGCAAGTTGAGTCGTCCATACATCTTGTGATGCGTGCCTGGCCAGTGAAAGATTGGTTCCCGTGAGTCGGAAGTCGCAGAGTTCGCGGTGAGTCGGAACTGTATGAGGTTATGCCCCAGTGAGTCGGGGTGATGATATCCCAATGAGTCGGGATAGTGTTGCTGGCTCCAGTGGTGCTGAGCGGCGTAGTGGCTTGACTGCTGGCGTCGACCAGGACAGCATCTTCAAGGCTCTGCTTGTTAACCGGCCGAAGGTGCAGTGTACTGTGCCAGGGTCGCTGATGTGTTTGAGGGTGATGACAGAAGCTGAGGGTTCTGACCAGGAATGCGCGTCCGCTGCATGCTGGTGGTCAGGATACCCCCGTAGATGTCGTAGGTACTGGCTGGCTGTGTGACTCGCTGCTCGAAAACTTGTGGAAGTGATGATGACTGCAAGATTAAGTAGTTCTGCACGAAGGCTGCGCTAATGTTCATGTTCGAGGATCACCAGTTTGGAGGCAGGTGGAACAGGGTGTAAAGTCCCACAAACCTCCATAGAAAAGGCAGGATCCTCCGACCAGACGGGTGTTGTGTCTGGTCCGAGCAACTGCACAACGGTTATTGTCGGACTGTTGTATGTGTTACAATCGCGCCGAAAACTTTGCATGCGCGATGCAGGATTTGTGTGACGTCATGTTATTAGTACATTAGTGGCGGCGTTGATGCCGCTACAATATCTAAACAGGATTGTGACTCGGCCCTGTCCTTGAAATATTTACCTACAGTCGCGCGGTACGCAAACACACCGTTCGTTCATCACTGCAGCGCGTTCGCGACTGTAAAATGTACCGAGAGTTTACCGAAATCGAGACGCGTAGGTATGACTCGCGTTCCGACCGTTTGTATGAAGATAGAATACTGTATAGATATTATTATCGTGGATAGACTGAGATACATCTAGATTTTCAGTCAGTAATGTTAATTCCCACTTAATAGTGGGCGAGAATATTGCCATCAATCGGTCTCAGGTCCAGACTCCATGATTCTACTGAGAAATTCTAGGTAAAAACAATTCACTCTTGAATTAAAGACCTTCAATTTGTAGCTATCAGGAAGCATAGACTCCGACAGAAGTTAATGACAAAAATATCTATTTAGTCCGTCAGCTAGATAACCTAAAATATTGTAAACGTATTTTTTTCTTTTGGCACGTAAACAATAAATGATGACGATACAGTGCGTCGAAATGTCGTGTGACGTTACGGTGTGCTACACTTTATACTGACAAAGTGACGTCACAAGCCCCCACTCTTGAACTTTGATGCGCTTTATCTTTGTTAGTTTTTATTTATTTGATAAAGCAAAAAATACGGGTCCAATATTATTTGATAATCTCACTTTTGGACTATATAGAATTATCATTTTTCTACCCAGGTAATTTCTATTTCACTCCTTAGCTACAGCTAATGAAAGTATATGCCCAAAACGTTTAGTGCGTGTGGGTGGGATGTGCACAACGTGCAGTGTTTTGAAAGAGAAGAGAATGTATAATAGTCACACCGGCTGTTTGTGTCTTTGCCAAACATTGCGCAAGAAACAGTTTGTCATCGAATAAACTGCATAGAGTAAGCGAGATAGGACGATGCAACAAACGTAAGCGAGTGAAAGAGACATTTATACAACGCTATCTTCACTTTCAACATTGACAAAAAAATAGCTATTGCGCAGGGTGTTGCAGCCAATTCAGAGACACAAATATGTGTGTGTGATGTGAAAATAAATTATAGGAGTGTGGAGGAAGTGTATAAATAAGTTTGTATACTTGGCAAGCATGTTCACAAGAGATTTAAAGATTGAAGCAGATGTGGCAAGGAGAGTGAATGCAGGAAATAAAGTGAATCAAATTAAACTAAATAAAATTTATTGATTAAATTGTACATATCAGATCCAGGATGGATGGTGAACCTTAAACTATGAAGTAATTATAACAATGAAGGCACAATTAGAGAGTTTATGTAAAATAAACCATAACACTTAAATCTAGAAATTAGAACTATAAAAAACAGTCTTAAACATGAGATCAGTTAAAACAACAATAATAACAGTACTCCCCAATCTATTTGGCCGGTCTGAATTGTTACGCAGTAATAAAATCTCAAACTAAAACAGCTACGCACCATGCCAAGCGCATTGTAAAGCCTACATTCAGCCCGGCCAAAAAGATTGAGGATTATATCAATACAAAGTCTAACAAGAAAAAATAATCAAAGACAAAAATCTAATAATAATGACGTAACAAAAAATTGCAAACATGCGATTGTAACCAGCAATTCGATGCCTAAAGAAGCTCGATTCGATGTTCACAATAATTATTTATTCTGTGACAATAGTCAGCCCTAAAGTCATCACCACATAACATAAAAATATAAGTCGTTAACACCTGTCTACCAATGTATTCCAATATTTCAAAAAGATACGAAAAAAATGTAAAGGCAGTGTCGCTAACACGACCAAAACAAACGTATCGCGTTAAGGGGCATTATTGACCGTCCCACTTGGAATTCAGTAATAAGTTAATATCTCATAAACGCGTGTACCGATGTTCATGATTTAAACGGATAAAATGGTTCTACGCCTATACTTTTCATTCGGACAGAAATTTTCAAAATAACTCAATAAAAAAAGAACATGTTTTCAAGTTACGTAATTATACTTTTTGGTTCAAGTCGGTCAATGACTTTTATTTCTTTGTTATCTGGCGGAGACTTTAAACAAGTGATAATCTGTCAACGAAATGCGTCGCGACAGCGATTGATAATGTCAAAAATGTATTGAATGCCCAACAGTGATTGATAATCGCAAAAATGTATTGCATGCCCAACAGTGATTGATAATGTCAAAAATGTATTGAATACCCAACAGTGATTGAATATGTCAAAAATGTGTTGAATGCCCAATAGTGATTGATAATGTCAAAAATGTATTGAATGCCCAACAGTGATTGATACATGTCAAAAATGTATTGAATGCCAAACACTATCAAAATGCCACGTGAGAGATCCTTTGCATTTTGGCATTACGACCATATTGCCATCGCTGGTAAAATGAGTTTGTCTAGAGTCTCTGGTGCCTACGCTATGTATGGAAGTAAATGTGGGGTGTTGCAAAATAGACATGAAAGAAAAATAAATGCTGTAGTGATGCGTCTGAGATATTCATAGATTATTCATATATATTATTACTGACCTTTTTATAACAACTAGAATTTTTATATTTGATATTCTATTTTATAATATTATTGATTATTCATAGAAAATTAGATGACATATTATTGATCCTTTTAATTAGATTTTTTAAGTTTGACATTCTATTTTTTTTATATTTTTATTATTCATAGAAAATTTGATAACTTATTGATTTTTATATCCTTTACAATCTATTTTTATTAATGTATTATTAATTATTTTTAATGGAATGTGCATTATTATTATTGAATTTTTTATTATATATGCGACATATTATTTGCCACTTTTTTTAAAAATTTCTTTACACTTTGTAATTTTTTAATGGTACGGTTTTTTTTAATAAAAATTCTACACAATGTATGTTGTTTCGAAATGTCATTCATTGTCAGTATCAATACAGTAACAATAGCGCTTGACAGGCAACAATAATGTGTACGTCAGTTTGACATATGTCGCAGAGATCAAGCTATATATAGCTATGAAGTATAGCAAGGTGCATAAGGCATAAGTATCTGTGATATAACTTTAAATAATAGATTGAAGAATGTTGTTAAAAGACTAAGGTTAGGTTTAAAAGAAGATAAGAGATAAGGCCGCCCATTGTGTCACCCAGTGTAATTTTTTCTTCATCTAAACTTTCTGTAACTTATATGGTGTACATAATAAAGAGTATTCTATTCTATGACATATAAATTGAAAACAGAATGCTTAAATGGATGGATTATGACGTATTAAATAAATGACCTACTTTTTTTTTAAATTTAATCCATTGGCATGCCACCTTAATTGTAAATGCTTGTGTATGTTAATTTTGTACGCCAGATATTGGCAAAACATAGTGCACTTATTTTAACAATATACTTTCTGCAACCATACATATGTTTTACAAAATAAATGATTGATGGTTTGTTCATGTTGAGAGGATGAATGAAAGGCAACCAACAAAAGATATGAGTGGAAACGGCGGCGTACGTGTATGACTAGATGTATGAACGTGAGTGTAACAAAAGGAGTATGTAAGGATCGTAGCAGGTGACGTTCTGTAATTTTTGCCTATCCCCATGGGAGAAAGGCGTGAGTTTATTTATTATACATACGTATAATTCTTATTCCCAATATGGCGGCGTCTAAAAGATGGCGGATCATTAATTTTGTTATATTCCCCCACGATATGGGACAATGGGTATCAAATGAGAGGTTGTGCTGAGAGGAATAGGTACATATATTAGAATAGCTTCTTGTGAAATATTTTTAATTAAAAATTTTCATTTAACTTATTTTCGTTCATTTAGACATACATACTCACGCCTTTTTCCCATGGGGGTAGGCAGATACTACAGAACGCCACCTGCTAAAATCCTTACCCTCCTTTTGCCTCGTTTTGTTCTCGGTTAGTATCTACGTGTCATTCTTCTGGCGTTTCTGAAGAGCATTACCATTAAGATTTTATTATATGTATTAATTTATAAAAAAAATATACATATATGTCATAGTTGTGCGATGTATTGTGTTCTAAGCTGTGTGCAATACTGTGTACAGTAAACAGATAGTGGTTTGGCCGGATACTGGATATCCGACTGCCGGATATTCGGTCCTTTGTCGCGTTACATGTTGTTACGAGTTTGTTTTGAGTGAACGAGATTGGAAAGATACGGTCGCATTCGGGAGTCATAACGCGTGAGCGGCTAGCAAAAGTCATTTGTTTACGTAATTTGTTTGATTGCTATTTCACTTGTTGCTAGTGGTTTTTTTTTATTATTGCGAAAATATCATCAAAGATATACGATCACATATTAGGCAATATCTTGATTTAAACAGTAAATTTTTAATGGTGTTTATAACCAATTGTGACGTGTTTTATCTTATGTTAATCAAAAATTATAGTTTTAATTTTTCATATTCGCTTTCCGGCCGACTAATGGATAACTATCCGGTATTCGGCCGGAGGGGGTACTATCCAGTATCCAGCCGGATAAGCAAAATTGGCCGGATATTGTATAGTAACCGTATATACTATTAATCTCTTGTGTGCAGTATTGTCTATTGTGTGCAGTGCTATATACAGTGCTGTTTACTAACCTCGCTGGCAGTGGGCAGGTCTGCAGCAGCGTCTTTCATGAGTTGGTTAACAGTCGCGTGCAATGCAGGGAGGTGAGCGGCCACGGCTGCTTTCTCGTAGCAGCCGCGAACTGATTCCGCTGATGATGAGTCCAAGAATCGAGCTCCGAGAGCCACCTGAAAAGAATAAAGGATATTTTAATTTGATATGTTACGAAGTGATTTCGCCGAAAACCGAATACTCGGCCACACGCGCCGAATCGCCGAATATTCGGCGCAAATTACAGATTACGATCTGTCTCATTGTAATACATGCGGTCGGTTTCATTATTTACGAGTGAATCGTGTCACCACAACACGCATAATGTAATGTTTTTATGTAGAAATAATACGAATATTGCGCTAACATTTACGGCAAAATTGGCCGAATTTCGAATATTTATAAAAGCTACAGAATAGGTATAATACCGGGGGGAATTGTGGCTTCGACAAAACTTGAAAAAAAAATCCCGCATCTAACTTACTTACTTACGTAGTATTTCTACTAACAACTATTGTAGACCAAAAAGAAAAAAATCTAAATTTAAAAAACCCCCCGACACATTTATCTTTCGAAAACATCCCGATTCAAACAGTAAAACGCCCATAACTTTTGAACGGCTGAACCGATTTTATTCAAACATAGTTAAGAACACTCTCGACACAATCACCTTACAAACAAAAAAAAACTAAATCAAAATCGGTTCATCCGTTGAGGCGCTATGATGCCACAGACAGACATACACGCCTCAAACTTTATAACACCCCTCTTTTTCCGTCGGGAGTTAAAAAGCTGTTTTAAAAGAAAACAAAAATATAAGTCTAGGCAGACGACTTTGACGTTACCTCTCTGTCGAGCCCTGCTAGGGCATGCTTGGTATAGTGAGCCACGTCGCCGCTGGCTAACAATTCAGCCGCCAGTTTAGCGTGAGCTGCGGCTGCCGCTGCCAAATAGGGCTCCAGTACAATTTTCTGCAACGTAAATCATATTATAAGCCATTGAACAACAGAAAAAATACCATACCATTTAGGTTTGCCTGTGTTCACAATCTGTCCTAATGAAAATCGTATTATAAACTTTTTCTGTGTGCCATAGAGAATCAAAATATTAAACCCAGTGTATAGGATAATAACGCACTAAAAGTACTATCAAGGCTGCCATGGCGTTGCAGTGCGTCAGGGATGTTTGCGGACACCAACATGATGGTTTCGCCGCCATTATTAGAAACATTATGTGCCTCTCTGAAGACGCGTGTTCGCGCCGGTACCAACATTATTATCAGTGTGTTCGCAGGTCGGTGGGATTCTCCGTGGATGCAGCTCCACATTGAAGTGTACCTATATGTTTTTAGTTTACCTCCTAACAAAAGAAAGAAAAAAAAAAGAAAGAAAAAATATTTATTTGTGACCCGCACAGGAGACACGAGAAATATGCAAAAAAATTAACAATAATATAAAATAAAAAATTAAAACCCTATGCGAGACCAAAAAGGTTCCTATCTCAGCATGTGCAGCGATATCCAAAAAGAAAATAACGCCGCGCTGATATTCTGATAGGACCCACTGTTAACACATTTTTTTAAGTATTTTATTCTAATCCTATAGACTTTGTCTAAAATAAAAGTAATTAATAGGGAATCCAAGTCGAATAACCCCTTATTTTTATGGCATTAATATTTCCCTGCCAAAGCTTTCATCATCATCATCATTTCAGCCGAAAGACGTCCACTGCTGGACATAGGCCTCCCCCAAGCGTCGCCACACTGATCGGTCCTGTGCGTTTTGTATCCACCGGACGCCCGCAGCCATGACTAGGTCGTCGCTCCACCTAAAGGGAGGCCTTCCAACGCTGCGTCTTCCGGTACGCGGTCGCCATTCTAAAACTCTTCGGCCCCATCGGCCATCTGTTCTGCGAGCAATGTGCCCTGCCCACTGCCACTTAAGTTTGGAAATTCTTCGGACTATATCGGTAACCTTGGTTCTCTTGCGGATGTCTTCATTTCTGATTCGATCACGCAAGGAAACTCCGAGCATAGCCCTCTCCATTGCCCTTTGGGTGACTTTAAGCTTTCTGATGAGGCCCATTGTGAGCGACCACGTCTCGGTCCCGTAGGTAATCACTGGCAACACACACTGGTCATAGACTTTCGTCTTGAGACACTGTGGTAAGTTGGACAAAGCTTTCACAATATCTTAAATTGTGCGAAGTCACTTACTCCTCATGTCACACTATATAATCGAAATTAATATCACGGCATATTAATTTGTACATAGCAATGTACAAGTAGTTTTCTATTAAAGCATGTTTTTTTAAAATTATTATTTATTTTTATTTTTAGTTCAATCGCTAATCCTGAAAATCCTGATAAGGATAATGTGAGAAACTATTTAATTTATTGCATTGTCATCGGTTCTTGATAAGTGTGCAAAGTTTCAAATTTATCCGACGTTTTGAAGGGGGTGAAAATCACGTTCAAAGATTCCGTTACATAGATCATATATATGTCGGAGGAAGGTATACGGTTAATAGTTAGGAACAAAGAAATATCGCTTGTAAACTTATTAATTCAGTTTTGTTTAATTGGCAACATTTAGCTTCTGATTCAAACCTCAGTTCGATTTTATTCGATTGACAACACTTTATTCTTCTTATGCCAAAATACTCGACTCTGATTGGATGTTTTAAAAGCGGTAACTTGCCAGATGAGTTCTTTAGCCAATAAAAAGCAGGTGTGTCTATACAGGCACTCTGAGTGGGTTCTTTCCGCCATGTTTTTCGTGGAGTTAGAAAAAGAGGCGCGCGGACGCGTTTCAGAGTTAAAAAAAGGAGTTGTGACGAAAACAGTTGAGAAGTGAAGTAGCCAAAAAGTGGCGTGTATAAACTTGAAAAAGTGTGTTTTATTGAGAGAAAGCGAAATGCTTGGTGATCGAATCCGCTGCTTTGATAAAATTGGACCAAGAACTATGTCTAAAACGGCATAAATTACCTGCTTGTGCAAGCATACCCACATTAAGCCCACAAGATCGAGGGTATATTGAAGATAGCCCTCATGTTTCCAACATATACAGACATACCAAGCTAATAAAAGCGTGTTAAAAAAAAACTTTTTGCAAAAAAAATACTACCGACTTCCAAATACAAAACTACAAAGTGAAAAATAACTTAATTTTTTGAAGTCGGTGTCTTTCGTAGGTACCATTTTTTTGCGTTATGGACACCGACTTCAAAAAATTTAGTTATTTTTCACTTTGTAGTTTTGTATTTGGAAGTCGGTAGTATTTTTTTGCAAAAAGTTTTTTTATTTTTCACTTTTTAGTTGTACGTACCTAATAGGCAAGTTAGTAAGGGAACTATTTCGCCAGAATAGATTTCATGAAACTTGAACATAACCGGTGAAATGAGAGATCTGCTTACCCCTTAAGAGCCAACTGGCGTGATGTTATGTTATGAAATGTTATAAACAACAAACAGACATGCCATTGCAGCAATCCCGAGAGATTTGCCGTTATTTATGAAGAGTTCTGACCAATTTCGGAACATACGTTATCAAACAAAAAAGAATTTTCAAAATCGGTCCGCAATTGACGGAGTAATCGGTGAACATACACAAAAAAAAAAAAGTCGAAAATAGAACCTCCTCTTTTTTGGGAAGTCGGTTAAAAAGCAGGTGTGTCTATATAGGCACTCTGAGTGGGTTCTTTCCGCCATGTTTTTCGTGGAGTTAGAAAAAGAGGCGCGCGGACGCGCGTTTCGGAGTTAAAAAACAGAGTTGTGAGGAAAACAGTTGAGAAGTGAAGTAGCCAAAAAGTGGCGTGTATAAACTTGAAAAAGTGTGTTTTTATTAAGAGAAAGCGAAATGCTTGGTGACCGAATCCGCTGCTTTGATAAAATTGGACCAAGGACTATGTCTAAAACGGCATAAATTACCTGCTTGTGCAAGCATACCCACATTAAGCCCACAAGATCGAGGGTATATTGAAGATAGCCCTCATGTTTCCAACATATACATACATACCAAGCGAATAAAAGCGTGTTAAAAACATGGTTCCTGAATCCTGAGGGAAATGCAAATCGTGATCTGTCCCAGGAAGCTGTCGGAAGAAGATAGTGAAGCATAATATCTTACCTGGTACAACTGCAACGGTGCGCGTACTCTGAAGGCCCTAACTTGCACAGTGGAGTGTATGGCCTCGCGCAGGATGGACGCGTGCGCCGGGTCGGGGGACGCATCCCGCGCCGCTGCTAACGCGTTCACTATGCGACCTGTACAGCGTACATACATTTAGTAAGCAAGTAATACACAAACATACGGCTTTTTCTAACGTGGGGGTAGGTAGAAACTACAGAACGTCACCTAACCTACTCATTTTGTTGTATTTACTTACGTCTAGTCTTACAGGCATTATTCTATATGCGTGCATAGTTCTATACTAAAAAGTGACAAACAAGCTTTTATATACAGTACTAGCTTCTGCCAGCAGCTTCGCCCGCGTGTATTATACATATAAACCTTCCTCTTGAATCACTCTATCTATTAAAAAATCCGCATCAAAATCCGTAGCGTAGTTTTAAAGATCTTAGCAAACATAGGGACAGACAGAGGGAAGCGACTTTGTTTTATACTATGTAAGGATGGGCCAAAAATCGTGTATCAAACGAAATAGAGCGATACTTGGGGCTTTTTGCATTAGGTCATAAAAACAAAAAAAAAAGTTTTTTCCTCTTATTATCCCCAACTATCAAGCTGTTTCGTTTGATCCACGATTTCTTGTCCATCCTGTATACATTTTTTTATTAAAATATATTGTCCCACTGCTGGACAAAAGCTTTTATTTTAAAACATTTTTAAATAAGAAATTGCATTGCCACGAGAAACAAACGTATGTACAAAATGTCTGCTCAATCCAACACCGGGAAGTGTGTCAAATTTAACTTGATTTAGATTTATTACCACAGTTGGCCGTAAATAAAAGCTTGTAATGAGGTGTTGTCACGTAATATAGGGACGACCAAATTTGTAGCAACATCTATGAATTCGCATACGAACTAAATCACAAAGTCCTGCATCTCGCTTTCAGAGTTTTCGGCGTTATTAGAACATAATGCAGGTCTGATTATTACCGTTAGGCAGTTGCCCGGACCAGACACGATACGCGTCTGGTCGGAAGATCCTCACATTTCAATGAAGGTTGCGGGAATTTACAAATTGTTCCACATTCCTCCACACACTGTTTCGAATCATGTAAAAAGTAAGTCGTAGTTAAATGATCTTACTACACTACGTAATGTTCCAAATATGAATTCAAAAAATATTGTATAAACACACACTTCATTTTCTTCGATTTTCAAACTACTGCATCATTAAATAACTTTTTTAATTTTTATAGCACCCTTTTACATACATACATACATAAACTCACGCCTTATTCCCATGGGGGTAGGCAGAAACTACAGAATGCCACCACACCAGCACACTTTTACTTTTTAATTTAATGGCACATATGGGCTCATTGACTTAATGTAGAAAAGTAGTGTCATTGTCTATGGATGCGCGCGCTGTCATGGTCATGCGCAATGAGAATCTAAATTGCCTGCCACACCACATATTTTTTCCTTTTCCACTTTTGTTTTATTTCAACTGTATGAGTGAAGATAAAGTAGTGTATGCAACGGCATATACTCGTAATTAGGTATTAAAACACGAGCATGGGTTTATCACATGAGGCGAAGCCTAATGTGATAATAATAACACACGAGTGTTTACCCCCTATTATATGACAATTGCATAAACTACTATTATTTCTGTAAGTTAGTTAGTACAAACACTTTTACATGACGATCATATTTTAAAACTAGATGAGGTCGGCGTTTCCTATCTGACTACTCTGAGAAGAAAGGCCACACTACACTGTACTGCACTTTTTTGCAATTTTATGCTCGAATAACAACGGAATGTTGCCGGTTGTTCCCGTCCACTGCAAAAAACGTGCAGTATATTGTAGTGTGAACCACGTGTAAAGGCAAATTTTTCTTTCGTTAGAACGATAAAACGAAACCTGAAACACGGACCGAAATTCCTTCCGAAATTGAAGTCACATAATTTTTTTGCACTTTGTAGTGTCTTTATTACTTTTTATTTGAAAGTCGGTTATATTTTATTTGTTATAAATTATTTTTAAATAAAACTTTGATCGGTTACCTGTGAGCGCTGAAGTAAGCGGCTTGACCAGCACTCGCTCCCATATTTCCAGACCCAACTCTCCAACCTGCATAGAATTTATCTAAATATACACATATATAATAATAATCCCAGCCGGCTCCTGTTCCACTGCAGGGCAAAAACCTCTTCCCAAACAGGGAAGGTCACCTAAACCAGTCCACAGAACCAGAGAACCAGCCAGGGTAACTTAACTGTGGACGTGGGGTCTCAGAGACCTAATAGACACGTCAATGAGTGTAATTTTTTTTTTTAACTTTGGACGTGGGGTCTCAGAGACCCACTAGGCACGTCTATGAAAGTGTTTTTTTTATTTTTTTTTATTGTGGACGTGGGGTCTCATAGACCTAATAGGCACGTCAATGAAAGTGTTTTTTTATTTTTTTAACTGTGGACGTGGGGTCTCAGCGACCCAATAGGCACGTCAATAAAAGTGTTTTTTTTTATTTGTGATGGTTTTGCTCTTGACTCTCGAGTCGACGACGAAGTGTTATGAAAAAATTACGTCCGCATTTAAAGCTAGAGTGAACAGGCTTCTTCTGGGTAAGCTCACTCCATCGTCGACTATGTCTCTGTCACCTCTGACCTAGATTAGAGTCAGGAGCAAACCCACTCCAAATAAAATTTAAAAAAAAAAAAACAAAAAAAAAAACATCACCACGGTTGCTCAAGACGGATTCATCATCATCATTTCAGCTGAAAGATGTCCACTGCTGGACATAGGCCTTGGCGATTTCAAACTTATATTAACTAGAAGTACAGCAGCCTAATTGCGTAAGTGATTTCAGCAAGGTAAAGGGTTTGACCCATCAATCTACCAATCACATAGACATCACATCGCGTCTTTCATCTCGCATGTGATTGCTCGATTGATGGGGTTAAAACCCTTGCCGAATTCACTTACGTAATTAGGCTGTAGATTTCCTTACGATGCTTTCCTTCAATATTGTTACCGATGTCCAAGATAAACTTAGAAAGTACATATGAATTGGAAAAGTCACATTAGTGGTATACACGCTGTCTTTCATACCGACGTGAAAAAGACCACAAGTACAATCGGCCAAAGCTATATCTGATCACCGTAAGGACTATTTCTGCTGGCAGGGCTCGCCCGCTAAAGTAACGCCGACTTATACTCATCAACCAATAGCATCGCAACATTGGGTGACTGTTTCTCTAGTACCTGTCAGCCCCTTGTTCTTGTAATAAAAAAACGGCAAAAAAACAAAGTCATTTGGCTATGGTCAACGCAAAAAGGGCGGACGCAGCTGTGGTCAACTTGTGCACGGGATTTTGTTTTCAAAGTGATCAGATATAGCTTTGGCCCATAGTACATGGTTCTGGACCCGGAGCGTTAAAATTTTTTGTCAGATTTTTCCTATTATTTGAAAAAAAATACTGCATTTTTAAAGAGTACTTTCTCTTTGTCGGCGCGCCGGGTGTAGGTACAAGCCAGCAGCGTTGACTTCTTTCGTGAAATCAGCTGATAGGTAGCGCTTTCGAATTTTATTTACTTTGGTGTTTTTTTTTTGGGAAAAAAAGGAATTAAGTACTGTCATCATTTAGACAGAACATCATCATAATTTCTGTCATCATTTAGATTTTTTTTGTCTGTTTTTTGTGTTTTTTTTTTAATAAAGATTTTTTCAAAAATTAGGAAAAAGCCGCCAAAAAGCTGATCAAAAATTCCAAAGCAAGGGGATCCAGAAACATGTACAGAATCCATGGTAATTCTTTTCAAATTTCGGTTGCACTTACTTCGAGCTGGCGCGCGTCATGTTCGGGGCAAGTCACGGTGGCAGACGAGCCGTAGATGATCTCGGCATCCGAAACCTGCAGACAAACCTTACAGCTTTCACAAGAGTTTTCACACAAAGTCAATCTAAAATTCTTTAAATAATATAAAACCAAAGTCGCTGTCCGCGTCTGTGGACGTCATTTCTGTATCTCTGCTACTACTACTTCTTCTAAACTACGCTACGAGTTTTGATAAAATTTTCACTTAGAAACAGCGTTAAACGAGGCTGGTTTTTGTATACAATTCGTCCCGTGCCAAGCCGGGGCGGGTCACTAGAAAGCATGGGGTATCAACTCTAACAAATTATAATTAGTATTAAAAAAAGATCATAGATGGCAGCATAGGTAACAAATGTGAAAGTAACAATCAATTAAAAATGTTTAACAGCAGATTCAGGCTGAAATAAGTTTAGTAAAAATCAAAACTTGCTTTTTTAATGTTAATTTATCCATTTACACACATTAATCAGGTTTTTTGAACAAAAAAGATAAGTGAAGACTTTGTATGTTAAATTAGTTGAAAGTAGCTATCGACTTTTCGTTTTGTTTTGAGTTCTTTGCAATAGATGGCGTGTTTCACAATTTGTCCTAAACTATATATCCATCGTAAGATTCATTTTGTAGGATAGTTATTATTTATTATAGGCGTAATTTAAAAGATATTATTTATTATAGGCGTAATTTCAAATATTAAAGTTTTGGTCTATTATTTAAAATCACTTTTTTGTGAAGCTTGTTTACACGTCGAATTAACTAGATACCTCGCTGGAACAGGACTCGTATCGCGCTAGGGCCTACTCAAATCGCACGGGTACTAAAATAAGAGATAACGCGACGCGTGTGCCGCTTGCCGTCCGAGTTTACGCGTCGCATAGTAGGTACAGTTTGATTCAAACTTAAGAACGGCTCGAAACACTTCGTGAGCCACTACGCGCTAGCAATTTCATGTGACAGCGGGGGTGAGGGGTAGGGTAGGTACTGCCATGCCGCGTACCTAACTAAAGTATTAAAAGTAATCATTTTTGTAAAAACATCTTCTTCTTTATATATATAAGTACCAACCTAAAATAAAAAAGCTAATTTAAAAATCAAAAACTGCTTAAAAAGCGAACTAAAAAGCTATAAACAAGAAAATAACTAGCTGTGCAGTCGGAGGATACATATTCGCGAACTGCCTGATCCTCCGACGGCACAGCTCGATTTTTAGTTGTTTACAGCTTTTTAGTTCGCTTCCTTTTTGATTTTAAATTAGCTTTTTTTATTTACAACAATTTTTTTTTTTTTTATAAATTGTTTTAAACATATACGTGGTATGTATTTTTGTAATCACCACTAAAAGCCCTTCATTTTGATACCCCACTCGACGGGTTACGAAGATAAAAAATTGCGACCTCTACAATATGGAGCCCAAAATCCGCCATTTTTTTTAATGGCACTTATCTAAGAATATTTGGGTGGCCAAGACCTATCTAACGATGTCGTAATTATAAAAATCCGTCATGTGGTTTGAAAGATACGAGGTGATATATTACCCACATCCTTACATACAAGATACGCGCGAAAAACATAACCCTTTCCTTGCAGCCGGGTAAAAAAGAATAAAGCTTATAGTGAATAATAAAATGACATAAAGTAGGTACCTACTTCGTGTTTTCATTCATTGCCGCGGAAGCAAGCTAACTACCAACATTTAATTCTACAACGAATTCTATAGTTTTGATTGATTTGGAATATTCGTGAATATTGTGAAATTCGCTATACAATGCGACCACTTAGATTTAAGAAGTTTCCGCGGTCTGAGCGGAGTCTGTTCCGAACCGAACATACCTAATGTTATTATTACGAATACGAAGTAAGCGTTCAAGGACAACTGGCAAATAACGTCTTTGAGTAATTGGCAATTTGAGCGAGGAATCGTATCATGTAGGTACATGATACGATTCCTCGCTCAAATTGCCATATGATTTAGTATCTAGGCAAACTACTAGATGGCGTTAGAAAACCACAGTCTCGGGCTATTAAAGAGTCACTGGTGCTGCCGCCTGTTAAAAATATGGAGAAAGAAAAAATAGCCCGACCAATAGCCCGACTTAAGGAGGTGACATTTCTTTGTATGGGATTGGGTATCTGTACTGTAGTATTATATTATCTTTGCTAGAAAGACTATAAATTATTATTGAAATAATCAATCTACCTTTCGAGTCGAGTTTTTTCCCAAATATGTTGAGTTCGCCATTCTAAGACATCAAACAGACAAGCAGCATTTTACTGTCAACAGAGCCAACTTCAGCTGTCGACAGAGGCAACTGCTATTGTCGACAGAGGCAACTGCTATTGTCGACAAAAGCAACTGCTACTTTCGACAAAAGCGACTGCTGCCCAATATGTCGACAGAATTTTCTTGGTCTATTTTAAGTCGACTGACAAGTCAGTGCGCTGCGCTCATACTGTAGTTGTCGCCATTGGTCGGCGTTTGCTGTCCACGTGTCGACGGCAAACGCAGTTTCCTATGCCGACAGCAAAATGCTGCTCATCCATACGAGGCCTAAGCGGACGCAGCTGAATACCAGTATTTTATATGGAAGTACTGCCTATCTGACCCCCAAAAACCAGTAACTGGGTAATTCGGGCCCCTTTGTCAAGATTAGTGTCATATTTTTCATTGCTTCTGACTACCGTAACAACAGTCAAAGATCTTCAAATGACAACTGGGACGCCAACGGCTTCACTTGCTTTCCGAGGAACGGAGGTTTCAGCTTCCAGAGATTGTATTAGTACTTAGTTATGCATTGCAGTTCATAAAGAGCTAATGATGATATTTCCATTTTTCCCTGATAAGTATTTTAATTATAGTTTAAAAAGGGATCCAATTTCATTTCTGCCCTGGGGCCCGCGGTTGCTACGTCACTGAGCGGGCTATAAGACTATAAGGGCAGGCAGATAATGAGAAACAAACTTACCTTCTGTCTCTTGACATGCTGCAGGTTCAAATAGGAGTACAGGCTGTTGAGGTAGGCCACGCCCTGACTGTACTCACGCCACGCCGTCACGTATCTATAAAAAGAAGATAAAAATAAAAATGGAAAAAAAAACACAGAGAAACAACGCAAGTGCAACAATCATCACCATCATCAGGCTTTTAATGTTCCCACTGCTGGGACACAGACCTCCACTTAGTGATAGAGGGCATGGGCCTTAATCCACCACACGGGCTTGGTGCAGTTTGAAAATAAATCTATGACCAGTGTGTGTTGCCAGTTATGACATATGGCTCTGAGAACATGGTCACTCACAATGGGCCACATCAGAAAGCTTACAGTCACTCAAAGGGCAATGGAGAGGGCCATGCTCGGATTATCCTTGCGGGATCGAATCAGAAATGAAGAGATCCGCAAGAGAACCAGGGTTACCGACATAGCCCGAAGAATTGCCAAACTTAAGTGGCAGTGGGCAGGGCACATTGCTTGCAGAACGCATGGCCGATGGGGCAGAATGGTTCTGGAGTGGCGACCACGAACCGGAAGACGTTGCGTTGGAAGGCCTCCCACCAGGTGGACCGATGACCTGGTGCAGGTTGAGGGATCCGCTGGTTGCGAGACGCACGGGACCGGTCAATGTGGTGACGCTTTGGGGGGGGCTATTTCCAGCAGTGGACGCTTTTCGGCTGATATGATGATGATATGAGGAGGACATTCCTCACGATATGTTTACCTTCACCGTATTTTAGCGCATTGGTGATGAAATAATTTACACAAAGTAAAGCGCCTGGCTGAGTTCAAACCCGCGACCTAAGACGCCACTGCTCCTAAGTGTAAGTACTAACCTGGTGAGTAGACCATCGTTGTGGTCATTGTTGTCAAGTTCGACGGATCCCCGAACGCGCTGCAGAAGGCCCTGCACGTGCTCCTCCAGAAAGTTTCTGAGAAAGATTGTATGGTGTCAGACACATTATGTAGTGATGCAAGCAAATATTAACTTTGGGTTTCAGTAAATTAAGTTGGTTTCAGAATGATCAACACTGCCGATAACTAACGAAAAAAAAAGTTTATTAAAAAACCAAAAATCCCGACTGCTTAAAAAGCGAACTATAAAGACAAGTAAACAAGAAGAAATTCATGCTGTGCAGTCGGAGGATACATCTGGTTTTGGTCAGCCAGCTCGCGAATATGTATTCTCCGACTGCACAACATGAATTTCTTCTTGTTTACGTCTTTTTAGTTCGCTTTTGAAACAGTCGGGTTTTTTTTTTAATTACCACCTTTTGGTTATTTTTTTTTTAGAATTAGGTACATATAAGTGTTATAAACATATAAGTGTTATATATTTTTGAAATCACCTCTTAAAACCCCTTATTTGGATAGCCCATACGATGGGTTTAGAAGGAAAAAAAAATCCCCCCACACAACTCCAATTTGAATGTAGCCAGTGATACCTGCAGAATTAAGACGAATCGATTGACGTAAGAATCATCAAAATCGGCCAACGCGTTTGGTCTCTAGAACGACACATAGGATCAAACATACATACAGACATACATACATAAACTGATTTAATTGATAAACAGATTACCCTCCTTCGGCAGTCGGGTAATTAAGCTGTATCAAAAAACAAATACCTCTAATTTTACATACATACATAAACAGGTAATAGTGCATTTTGTATGGGCCCTAGAATATACTCGTATAATAAACTACCTAATTACAAACAAGAATCTAATAATTTCAATTTATTTAAAAACCAATTAAAAAGTATTTAATTCTAAAAGCTTATTATTCTGTTGATTGTTATTTAAATGAGAAATTAATGTGATGATTAACTTAATTGTCCATTAATAGAATTATTTAATGTATAGATGATGCAATTGTTAATTAATGTAATATTTGGTTCATTTTATTGTAATATTTTGCACACCTGCCATTGTAGGATATGGTCTAAAATTTTTTTATAAAATGTCACCCTGAAAACTACCCATGTTTCGCAAATATGGGTAGTTTTTCTATCAGAGATGTATGGATATGAAATTTCTGATCTGTATACGGTTATAGAAATAATTTTATACTGGATCCGGATACGGTTACGGATTATCCGCTAGTTTCGGTTACGGATATAAGATATTTATGAAATCGTAAAAGTAAAACACTAATGTTTGGTACTTGCATAGCAAATGACATGCACGGCTACTGTGTCTGCTCGGATGGGCAGGAAAACCTGTCATAACGTATCCCATTTAGACGCCGCCCCTATCCGGAACTTTTATTTCGGATTCGGTTACGATTACGTGTAGATTTTTGTTTCGTTTAACTGATAATTTCAATTACGGTTACGGAGCCTCTTTACATCTCTGCAATCTATGGAATTACCTGGTCTCGTCATAAAGTTTGTCAGCTAGCGGCTCGGGATGCGCCACACACAACGCGTACACGTCGGAGAAGCGAGTGTTCCACACGGAGCGCTCCACGGCTCGGAGCCCTACCACGCCCGCCACCTGGAAAGAGAGAACAAAAGACTTTTTAATTATGACTCGTGTACAACTGTATAACGGATTCACTACTAGTCTTGCAAACCGTTTATGAGTGTGGACTGCCTTACTTAAGAAGCTATTGGTTCTACACACAAACTACCACCCCGGGGATAAAAAATAAAAACTATGCTACATGCTTGCCAAGGTCTAAAGCTATCTTCTATACCAAATTTCATTTAAATTCGTATGAAAGGTAACAGACAGACTGAGTTAGTTTCGCATTTATAATATTATATTATTATGGAAGTATGGATAGGAAATTGAAGAAACCGCATTCCAATCCTCATAAAAAGATTTATCAGGATGGATTGACCCAACCAACCACCTAACAGAGAACTATCTGACCAAGCTAAAGAACCCAAACAGATACAAGATCACAAACAGAGTATATCAAACAGGCTTGGTTGTTTTCAACAGATTCCCATGTAAATTAAATTTAAAAAAATACTAGGATAGGATAGATGGACCCTCTTTTCCGATTTTAGACCCCCACTTGGTCCATTGTGCGTGCAGGCCTCTTCTCTGTGAGAGGGATTGGGCCGTAATCCACCACGGGGGCCCAGTGCTGGTTGGTGGATGGCACATGTCTTCAAACCTTGGTTCGTCATACCGATTTCCTCATGATGTTTTGCTTCACCGTTTTAAGAAAAGTGGTGATGAAATAATTTACACAAAGTAAAGCGCCTGCCTGGGTTCGAACCTACAACTTGTACCACCATTGCTCTCACAGGTTTGGTTGTGTCAACAGATTCCCGTGGATATTATGTGGTAGTACTTACAACACTAGACCAATAAGACAGTCTTATTGGGACACATTGTACTAATGTATTCAGTACTAGCTTCTGCCTGTGTGAAGTTTTTTATTGACCCAAGGGATATTTATACCATGTTATTCAGGATAAAAATTAGCCTATGTGCTATTCCAGACTGACATATTTCATCCAGATAAGTTCAGCAGTTCTGGCGTGGTTGAGTAACAAACATCCATACATCTAAACTTTGACATATTATAATAGTTATTATAGTAGGTAGTAATAGTCTTTTTGAATGTGCAAGACAAAGTTAAAGTAAAAATCATTAATATTACCGTCTCCTTAAGGTGGGCCCATGTCTCCGAGAAATCAACGTTCCTGGGCTTTAGCGACATCATCACAAATAGCTACCATGTACCTGGAACATGAAAATAAAAACATCATCGTCTTTCGGCCTTTGTCCCATGTTACCAGCGCAACAAGTTTTCTTCTTCCATACACTCTTGTCTACCATCATGCTATAACTGACTCCCTTTAAACATCTTCTATACATTGTTTATACACATATTTTTTACATTTAAGTCCAATGTGGTGCATTGCCATCAACCCGGCACAAGTCCAAACTCCGGGCTGCTATTGAGAAATTCCAGTTAGAAAACCCCAATTACACTTTACCTAAACTGGGAATCAAACCCATGACCACGTCATGCTCAACAGTCGCCCTATTCAAAGTTAACATAATATTAATACATTGTTGTAGAAACTTGGTTTTACATACATAGATTTAGTATGCATTTATATAATGTTGTTAACAAAAAGCCAGTCTGGTTTGTGTTACCATATTACTGGGTTGTGAAAATACTACTCAAGGAACAGATGAAAATCACAACAAATAATCAATTTATACACAGTACAGGAAACAACAAAAACATTTCTTTAAAAAATATTCCAACAAGAAAATGAATGTGTTGTCCTGCTTAATAAATTAAAAAATTCAATCTGCCTAGCCTTTTCCCAACTATATTGGGGTCGGCTTCCAGTCTAACCGGATTCAGTTGAGTACCAGTGTTTTACATGGAGCAACTGCCTATTTGACCTCCACAACCCAGTAACTGGGTAACACGGTACCCATTGGCTAGACTGGTGTCAGATCCCAAGCTCCTGACTACTCATAACTGCTGTCAAAGATCTTCAAATGACAGCCGAGACCAACGGCTTCACGTGCTTTCCGAGGCACAGAGGAAACTCGGTATGTTGAAAATGGTCACCCATCCACGGACCGATCTCGTAAAGCATTGCTCAACCAAAAAATCAACCCATGCGGCCGTTATTATTTAGCCATGAGCTCCTCCTAAACAATTACCGGATCAAATTAGATTACACCATAAATCTATGAAATTGAAACACAGCGCTTACAAAATTATATTCAGGTATTTGAGGACAGACTGTGTTCCCTTTACAATAAATATGTTAGATCCCAGTTACAAATTAAGGAACACATTCTGGCCGCAAATGAGTTGTTGATGTGTCAATGCAATTGTCAGATAGTCTGAAACCTGAAGGCTGTCTAGCCTGAGGCAACAGAGGACCGGGCCCAGGCTGAGAGGGTGTCTCAGGACTGTCTTTGACCAAGACATAACTGATATTAAACAGGAAGTGTCTCAAGTAGACTAGCCTGAGATTGCTACCTTTCCAACTAATTTAAAAAAATTAACTGTGTCTATCACCTGTACACAAATTATGAACTTGTACAACAGTACTCCCTAATTTTCTTGGCCGCACTGAAGTTGGCTACAACGACTGCACAGTAGCAAATCTCATACATAAACAGAAGTGCGCCGTGCCCTGCGCATCAGAATGCCTATGTTCAACCCAGCCAATAAGATTAGGGAGTACTGTATTTGTTTGTTTTTAGTACAATAAAGATTATGAATATGCATACAAAATATAGGGTAGTATGTTTTTTTTAATTTCAACGATATAGACTATGGCTCCATTCTAAACAGCTGTGTTTGTAATCAGAAAGCATAATATGATGTGGTTATTGTGGAAACTTGGTAGGTATATTATTTAGGCAACTAAGACTCTGACATAGGTAGGTATTGCAATAATAGAAGAAACAAACTAAATGTTGAACAATAAATGAAGAATCCTTTGTTTCAGTATAATGTATGGTACAAAAATTGGCAGGAATATCAAAATAAAACACCAGAAATGGCCATGTGTTGTCAAAAATTAAAACAAAGGAAAACCACAAATTGCTTTATTTTCTTTTAGAGGACACATTTTCCTCAGAATGATTAATTATTACTATACTAGAAAGTGCTTTTAAACAATGAGTCTGTATTTTTTGTAACATTTGGTTGACAACTAAGTATGAAACCACTAGACCAGCCAGTATCAAGAATTGCCAAATTGAAACTGATGCTACAACCTCATTATTTACAAATTACTTTTTAATTGTGTCGTCGTAAAATACTAACTAGTATTCTTAAACTACCTATATGGGTCAGCAACATCACGACAAGAACGCAAGTCATTGCGACCGTCCATTGTTTGTTACCGAATTCACGGCCCAGGGGTGCAAGGTGATGACCTTGCTCTTCATTCCACCCTGAACACCACTTCCGTAGGTTAAAGCGACTTGATAGAGAAGATTCGCCCATACGGCAGGTTGACAGAAGGAACGCAATGTTCACGCAGTTTTTGTTCTGACAAAATTGGCACGCTGACAAGTTCGCAGCAACAAAGATTAGCGCTGAACGCCGCAGCATACAAGCCAGAAATTACTCAGCAGGATTGGCACAAAACAAAAATAATATATATCGATGGAATGACAACCACATACAAATACCCTAATTTTATCACTTCTTATACGATTTTTTTCAACTTACCTCTGTTGTATACTTTAATCCAATATAGCACACGTAAATTTAACCAACAGTCGTGAAAGTTTCAACTTATTTTTGCGATAAAATTAATCATAATCAAATAAAATTGTGAGTCGCGATCGCAGTTCTCTATCACTAATTTGAAGCTTGACCGAATGTTGCTAGTGTAAATAAATATATGCCAATTTGCGCTTCGTTTCATTCATAAAACCACAACGTCCAAAACGATAATGAAATATCAAACAAGCCACTATTCTAAAATCTAATCGTTGCTGCGTTCATAACAATACTAAGATTATAAAATATATTTTGTAGAAATCGTGCTGTCGGGTGAGCACGGCATCTGTGATAGGCTTGAGTTACGCATTTTATCATTGAGGTAGAAAATACATGGAGGCGCCACGATGTTCTATACATACATTACCTTATACAAATATGAGTAAAATACGATATCGAATGTGAAACATCGTTTTGTGTCATTCTTTCTAATGTAGTAATCGTATTTGTTAAAAGAGACAACAATATTTCAGTTGTTGCTCATATTGGCAATATTTTGTTGTGGCGTAGTGACAGTTGTAGGTAAAGATAGAAACACACTTACGTGTCGTGGCGTGGCGTGGCGCGGGATCCACCAATCAAACTACTCTCAATACTTTATTGCATTCCATATTACATAGATGGTATAGACATGGTAAAAGATCAATATAGACCCCGTCGGGTACAGCAAAAATTAGGAGAGAGGAAGAGGGCCAAGTAGAATTTCAAGGCATTACATAGTATCAAAAAATTAATAAAAATATTACAAATGTCAAATTGGATGTATAATTATGTCTGTGTTGGTAGGTATGATGTGTTTGATAGGTGTGTTTCAGCTTACGTCATAACACAACGAGTTTTGTAGCCAATCAACTGCGTTAAAAGGCGCCACGCCACGACACGTATGTGTGGTTCCGACTTAAGTGCCATATTCGCCATATTAGGTGACCAGTTTTGTGGTTGTGTTCGTGGTATATAGTCCCAAAGATTACTTTAACTTTTTGTATTATTGAGATTTGTGAGTGTGTGTGTGTTGCTTGATTGATATAACATAGCATCGGCGGCCATTTTAATGTTCAAGTGCATCTTTTTTGTAGGTATTTCCAGTCCATATTATATAATATGTCTATAATTTTATCTCGGTTTTTGCCTCCAAACTGTGATCAAAATGCGTGACTCAAGCCTGTCACAGCAGACCGTGCTCACGCCGCTGGTGTAATAGTCAAAATTCACTCTTGAAAGTATATCATTGTCTCAACCAAAATAGGCAAACAATTAATTTGCAGAAGTCCACAAAGCTGGTCCACACACCAACTAAATGTTGCGTACTTGTTGGTGTTCGTCGGCTGCTAGCCACATAATTTGTGCGCTAGATAATTCTGCGCAATCATTAATTTGTCTAAGGAATGGAAGTTTTAGGGCTAATAAAACAATCACTATTTGTGTATTCATTTTCCCTTTAAATTAATTTATTATTATTAACAAAATGTTTACAAAAAAGCTTCACTGATACATATCAGTTTTCTATCAACAATAATGCTAGCTAAATATTTAGTAAACGGCATAGACAATTCGACAGTTTTTTTTATAATCCAATCCAACTTAAGAAACTTTTATCTCAATGTGAATTCGTAAGCCTCGGGACTTTTTCTCATTGCGGCTCAGTGTTCCAATAACCATGGTCAGTGGTCACCCTATTTAAAATAGAGGGGTTTTTACTCCCTGCACACAGTATAGTAATAAGTGAGTTATTATTGCACGAGTGTTATGTTGGTGCTCAAGCGCATGCGAGGGCACTAAATTAGCACGAGTGCAATAATTACTCACTTTAGCGAGGTGCGTAATCTACTTTTCTTTCAACTACCAATCTACCTACCGTGACCGTGATAAAATAAACCTACTTAAAACAAATACTCAAGTTAATGAAAAATATTTATTCCGCGACTTTTGAGGCAAAAAGTTATGAACAATTTAATTTGTAGCTGTAGCAGCAGCTTTCTGGATTTGAATTCATATCGCTATCACAGTCTATTTCCATTTTTTTTTAAACTTTTCTTGCTATATTTATGAAGTATCAAAGTCTTACAATTTTACACGTAGTGGTTATATTCTCTGTGCAATTGTACATAATGCGCGCCATTTGTTTTTTTTTTTCAACAAATCGATTTTATTTCATTAAACGTCTATGGTAAATTTATATCGAAATAAAAATAAAAAACTGTGCAATAATGAAAAATTGTGCAACAATGAGATTTCATATAACATTCCTGCACTGTTTTGGTTCTAAGCAAAAAAGACGTCCTTTGTGATCGGTTTTGTAGTGATTAATGATAACATTACTACGTAGTTGAAAGAAAAAATATTTGTGTATATTCCGTCTATACATATCAGTGGCGTAGCTAGTCCCTGTTTCAAAAAATTGTTGGGGGCCCGTACTACCAGAATGTAGAAAATACTAAAAACTATAATGTTTCTTACAAAATAAATAAAATAAGCGACTTTACTTTGATAACTTAAACGGTTTTGAGTGACGAGGATGAAGTAAGTAAGTAAGTAAGTAAATATTTATTTCTCTGTATATGGTACATTGAGATCTTACATTTAACATTGTTTCACACATACTACCATTGCTGGTGTAGAAATATCAAACAATAAACTAGGTACATGCAAATCAACTAGTATCATTATAAGAATATTATATAAATTAATCAAATTTTGTAAAATGTCAAAAATATAAATCATAATATCAAAAAATAAAATATAATGTCAACAAAAAAAAAACAAATATAGAGCAAAAACAAAAAAAAAAAAAATATCAAAACGTCAGAAAATAAATCATGATATCAAAAAATTAATCAAAATGTCAGAAAATAAATCATCATGTCAAAATATAAAACATAACGTCTAAAACATAAAATAAAAAAATAAAAAATACAATGTTATAGAATCCCCAATAATGTCAAAGTACGTACTAATACTATACTAATGATGATTGATGATGAATGATTACAATATCAAAATTTATGATTTAAAAATTCATTGACGGAATAAAAACACATGTCCAAGAGCCAAGCAAACATTTTACATTTAAACTTATTAATTGGTAGCATTCTCAGGGCAGGTGGTAATTTATTATAAATTTTAATTGTCATGCAACTGGCATTTCTACCGTATAACTGCAATCTCTGAGGAGGCACTAGTAATTTCCCGGCATTTTTTTTGTTCAGTCTTTCGGAGACTTGTTCATTTAATGGAAATAAATGAGGGATTTTTTTTACAAACAGACATACTTCAAAAATATACAGACATGGGAGTGGGAGAATTTTTAAGTTCTTAAATAATGGCCAGCAATGGTCCAAATACTCTGCTCCACTCATGGCTCTGATACATTTAGAAGCACGAGTGGAACGAGTATAAAATAAGAGAATCCTGACTGGGATCGTATAAGCAAGCTTTCATGCTTCAGTTAAGTACATTTAGTAAATTGGAGCTTAAGGATGCTATGAAGGCATAAGAGAAAATTATGATGTCATCATCTTATTAAATAAAGTTTATTTAATAAAAAAATACTGAAATTCGAACCTCTTAGCAAAAAGAATTTGAGACTGTGGACTGTGGAGAACATTTGCCGAACGTTTGGTTCCATTCATCGGGGCTCTTGTTTATAGGGGGCCACGTATCGTTAATACGGCTGATACGGCGGTAGCTACGCCCCTGATCCATAATTTTACATTTGACATAAGTACGCCTATGAAGTTCATTAATTCAGGCAACCCATAGCCATTACACTAGAACAACATTCTACTTGATGGACGCTTACAATAGTGAAGCGGCGTGCTCTATAACCCCCATATTTCGATGAATTATAATTCAAGGTTCTAGTGGTCACTTGAGCAGTTAAATTCTTATTTGAAATGTATGAGTTGTTCAGAAAAAAAAACCTGTTGAATGCAGGACAGTCACCGTAGGTGACGGCATTTTAGGACTTATAACATTGTCTCAACAAAATCAACAATACAAAATATTGAGCAAAATTATAATACTATTGTGTTCAATCCATTAAAATTTATTCGTAAATATAGTCAATTATTGTAAGAAATTGAATCGGAAACGCATTAGGAAATCACTAAATGATAAGTTGTTGAGCTATCAAACAAATGCAGAATATATGTATGGACGGATTACTATACTTCTTAGAAGATAGCTTGATCTCTGCGACACCTGTCAGTATCAATAGAATATAACAGAATTTATTTCCAAACGTAACTGCCAGTTTCCCAGGTCAAAATTATCGGGCTGTTAACGTAATCGACGATTAATCGCCTGTTAATTCTACTTTCAGTTTCTCAACACCCAAATGTGACAAGCGTTTAACAATTTGTCACATTTGAGAAAAATCTCGAATTAACCACATGTTAAAGCATTTTTGGGTTTCTGAGAACCTTTTTCAACGTTAATCTCTTGTCAACGAGCCTAATTTAATAATTGTTGGAAATTGGTCGATTATTCACAGATTAAAATTAATATTATGATTTTAAAGGCTTATATTACGAAAAAAGATAATAGGGGTCGGCGAAATCTATGGTATGGGTTGAGTTATAAAAAATATGTTAATTTAGAGCAAATATTTAATTACCAAGATTTAAAAAAAATAGGATATTAAAAACTTTTCAAATTAATTACAGTATAAAAACTTGACACAATTATCAAAAATAGTTATTTTGTATTTAATAAATAAAAATTAAAAAAACAAACTGTTACTGACCTGGGAATCGAACCTTCCTCACGCTAATGCGTGTGAGGAAGGTTCGATCCCCAGGTCAGTGTTGACTGTACCCTGCACTTAGTACTTATAAGGCCAGTTTATGGATAGGTTTGTGTTTAACTTGAAGCGGCTGGGGAGGTGACCGCGCCAGGGTAAGCAACACTTACCAAGGTCAGTCTTGGGATGGGTGACCATCACCACAAAAATTTCGATCACCAATGTCACCCATCCAAAAACAAGCGAACCCAAAAAAAGTGGTCACCCATCCAAACACTGACCTTGGTAAGTGTTGCTTACCCGGGCATGGTCATCCATCCAAAAACAAGCGAATCCAAAAAAAGTGGTCACCCATCCAAACACTGACCTTAGTAAGTGTTGCTTACCCTGGCAGGGTCAGCCATCCAAAACAAACGAACCAAAAAAAAGCGGTCACCCATCCAAAGAATAACATTGGTAAGTGTTGCTTAACCTGTGTGGGGTCACCTATCCAAAAAAAAGCAAACAAAAAAACGTGGTTACCCAACTAAAAATCGTCCCTGGTAAGGTTTGCTTAACTTGGCGGCTACACCAACCCAGCCGCTCAAGATAAAATACTATTCTTAGTTACTGATTACGTCATAGTAGTCAGTAGTGAATGATGTGAATGAATACCAGCTAGGGTAGCCAACCGAAATAAATAAATGCCAATTATTTATTGTAACAAGCGATTACGTAATTTCTCGATGATGCAGAGTTGAGAAACTCACTGACAACTGACGGCTGGTTAATTTGTGACAAATTGTCAGCTGATTTGAGATGTGACGTCGACTTCAGAAACTGGCCCTAACCCCCAGTTTCCCAGCCTAAAATTATCGGAGAATTAATGTGACAAATTGTCAAACACGCGTTATCTGCTGTTATTGGCTGTTGAAAATTCATTCAACCAATCACAGTAGATAACGCGTGCTTGACAATTTGTCACATTAATTCTCCGATAATTTTAGGCTGGGCAACTGGGGGTTAGTGTTACATTGTAACACTTTTTTTTTTCTTCTTTGGCAACTCAGCCGATGCCAGTGTCATGACGACACGTTATTAATATAACAATAGCGCTTGACAGGCTAGCAATAACGTACAAACGTTTTTTTTGTAACAATATCAAACGTCAGTTTGACATATGTCGCAGAGATCAAGCTATTTAGCAAAATTGGTGGTGAATTAAGGAACTAAATTCAAATGTCAAATGACTTAGCACACTGTATTACAATCCTGTTATCTTCCTAAGGCCGGGACTCCACCAAAGCAGAGATGTGCGGAGAAGTCTAAAGCGGAGACGAAAGATGTGTGAATAACGAAATTCTATTGGTTGTTTAAAAAACATCTCTCCGCTTTGGACTTCTCCGCACATCTCCGCTTTGGTGGAGTCCCGGCCTAACTCTAGTTATTATTGATATATTAACAATAGCGCTTGACAGGCTAGCATTATCGTAACAATATCAAACGTCAGTTTGACATATGTCCCAGAGATCAAGCTATTTAGCAAAATTGGTGGTGAATTATGGAACTAAATTCAAATGTCAAATGACTTAGCACACTGTATTACAATCTTGTTATCTTCCTAAGGCCGGGACTCCACCAAAGCAGAGATGTGCGGAGAAGTCTAAAGCGGAGACGAAAGATGTGTGAATAACGAAATTCTATTGGTTGTTTAAAAAACATCTCTCCGCTTTGGACTTCTCCGCACATCTACGCTTTGGTGGAGTCCCGGCCTAACTCTAGTTATTATTGGATCCGCTATAATGCCATCTTCTTAGATACAAACTTGGATATTATTAGCATTATGAACCGGTATACGAATACTGTTAGTATTAGCAGGACCATGTAGTAAACAAAACGTAACCTGTAAAGAAAATAGAAAAATAAATTATTATGGCTAGAAAGGACCATTTTTTTTTCTATTGCTGTCAATCACGTGTCCATCTGTCTGTCTGTCACACAGGTTTTACAGCCAAAAGGTTCCACATTTTCACAGTTTTTTTCTTCAGGTTCGCGCTTTACCACTATTTCTCCTGATGGTAAGCGAAGATGTAATTTACGTAATCGGCCTTCTCTTTGAAATTGCCTAATTTTTCCTATTATTGGATATAATAGGAAAAAATTCATTTGTTGGCTTTGGGTCAACAAGATACATATACTAAAAAATTGAAAACTTTAACGCCAACCGTTTGGCTGTAAAACCTGATTGACAGATGACAGATAGATACACAGACCATAGACCTAATAAATAGTATGGACTCGAAATACCTACAAAAAACGTGCCTACCTAAACCTTAAAATGGCACTTTAAATGGCTGCCGATGCTATGGTTGTGTCAATCACGGAACACACACACACATTAATAATACAAAAAGTAAACAACCATTTGACAGCAGGACTACCACGAACACATCCACAAATTTCGGCAATTAATTTGGCGAATATGGCACGTACCTACAACTGTCACTACGTCATAACAAAATGTTGCCATAATGAGCAACAACTGAAATATTGTTGTCTCTTTTGCCAAATACGATTACTACATTAGGAAAAATGAGACAAAACGATGTTTCACATTCTGTATCGTATTTCACTCATATTTGTATAAGCTAATGAGTACGTGAAAGAAATACAGTTACAATTTTTAAATCAATGGTATAACTCAAATCTTTCGGTTTCAATTTCATTCATTCTAGCTCAATTATTTATTTGTCAGAACAAATTTTATTTTTATTTATTTGTCGTTCGGTCGGGGACTGACTGACTAAAAAATCAATACACTTGAATCAAAACTGTCACTCTCGGAACAAAGATTTATTTCTGTACCTGTCCATATGTTTCTTGGCGCGAGGTATGTTTTCGTCTTTTTCTTTCAGTTGATACTTGCGTGTTCCCTTCACGAAGTCAAAGATATGCTTGTCCCAACTGCAGAAAAAAATACCAGTGAATTATGTTTATTTTTATTACCACCTATAGGCTCGCGTTTGGCCACCATGTCACCACGCTTGGCCACGCTTACCAGCGATGATGTGGTCGATGATGGAATACACTTGACTAGAAGTAACCTGTTCAGTCTTGAGTCTGCTAAAGACCTCCAGCAGCCGAATTGCGCAAGTGGATCTGGCAAGTGGATTTTGCGTTGCCGTATTCACTTACGCAATAAGGCTGCAGGTTGTAGCCAACAGGGAATTCCATTCCTTAGCTAATTTTCGTCATTATATTTCAGACGAAAGTTATCCACTGCTGGACATAGGTAAGCCTCCCCCGTGTCTGCTATATTAATCGCTGTAACTGAGAACCCCTAACCGTCAATAGTGTATAAACAGGGTCAAAACTTAATTATCTTAGTTAATAGCAAAACACCGAAGATAGGACGATGAAATAAATAAAAATAGATACTATTTTTTTTCTTCAATCAAATATTTTTTTCTTTAACAAGCTTTTTCGTATTCCTCTCACCATACCAACAGCAACCAGCAGCATATCATTTGATACCCATATCAAGGGGGTACATAAGGGGTACATAGAAATTATTGATCCACCATTTTTGGGAGTCCACCATATTGGTTATAGAATGATATCTTTCACTTACTTGACGGCCCTAACATCCAGGTTATACATGACCCTGTCTTGCGGTGTGAGTTTGTCTCGGAGTCGTTGTACGTTATTTGTGCTGAACGTCCACTCGCGCGTCGCGAAGAACGCCAGGACGCGATTCATAGCTTGTATGCGCTCGCCGGCCGTCACTAGACTTAGTCTGAAAGAACAATGCGTAGTCAAGAAAAAGGTTGTAGGATCAAAATACTTTTATTCAAATTAGGCACATTAGGTTGGAAAGTCAAAAAAAAACCAAGCCCGCTAAACGCCTGCCTGTCACTATACTACTTATTAAAAGATAGCTTCATTGAGCTAGGAAAACATGTAGGCGCCCCAATATATAGAATATATACATTAGCTTATACAAATATGAGTGAAATACGATACAGAATGTGAAACATCGTTTTGTCTCATTTTTTTTTAATGTAGTAATCGTATTTGACAAAAGAGGCAACAATATTTCAGTTGTTGCTCATTATGGCAACATTTTGTTATGACGTAGTGACAGTTGTAGTTACGTGCAATATTCGCCATATTAGTTGCCGAAATTTGTGGTTGTGTTCGTGGTAGTCTTCGTTCGTGGCTGTCAAATGGTTTTTTACTCTTTGTATTATTAATGTGTGTGTATTCCATGATTGACACAACCATAGCATCGGCAGCCATTTTAAGTGCCATTTTAAGGTTTAGGTAGGCACGTTTTTTTTGTAGGTATTTCGAATCCATTATAGTATTTATTAGGTCTATGGATAGCTTGATCTCTGCGACAGCTATCAGTATCATTATAGTAACAATAGCGCTTGACAGGATAACATTATCTTATCAATAGGTACGTCAGTTTGACATATGTCGCAGAGATCAAGCTATCTTTTATGAAGTATAGTGTTAACAGTGGGAAAAAAGTGACAACAACATTATGCTAACATAATAGGGCTGGGGGTGGGCACTGACTGACTATCAAATCATTACTTGAATCACAACTGTCACTCTTCATCAGTCCAATCAAATGGCTATTACGGTTCCACTATGAAAGAGAGAGACGGACCTATACAAGACAAAAAGTGCTACTAACTTTTCACAGTGGAATCCTGATAGTTTTGACACGTCATGGTAAGGGCCCTGGTCATACAGTAGGTAATATTAATTTAACCTTGTCAGTGGTGTCGCAGCCCATACAAAGAAACTGTCCCGACGTACCGCGTACTGTACTGATTATACTGATTATTTTTTGTACCACGGATATAGATGGTGATCTATCTATCGCCGTGGAACGGAACCGAACGCGATTGATTTACAAAAAAGTCGTGTGGCACTCGGGGACTGCCGCGGTAAAGCTATTGCATAGCATTTATTATACTTTGTGCCTCGTCCTCGAGATTAGTACCTGTAATTAATGATTATTATTTACATGTAGTACCGGCTACGGGAGCTACTCAAATCACTATGTTTTAGAGACAATATTTTTATTTTTATTTTTATTTTTTTTTCCTTTCCCTGGCAGCTCTGTGTCGGCTGTCAACTTGTCATTCGCGGTTTTAGTGCGTGCTACTCGACACATAACTAAACTTTTAAATACAAAGAACAGTTTTAAAAGTTGGAAAATGCCAAAAAAGGACACATCATTGTCAACCGAGGAATACGAGAGAATCAGGTGAAAAATGAAAAACCTGGAAACAATTTAAAACATGCTCGGCATAAACGAAGTAAAACAAAATCGTCTCAAAGAGTCGACGCCATATTTAGACCCACAAGGTACCTAACTCTGTAAAATTATATTTTGATTTAGTTGTACATATATCTACAACTATTTTACCAATCCTACGGCTTAAACTTGCATCTCTAACAAATAATGCACTTCGGGCAAGCCATCGGGCCGTCCCACTGCATATTCACGAGATTATCAATCAAAAGAAATGTATTTCTTTTTTCTAACTGACTGTATTCGAGCTGAAAATCGGACTGTCTCACAACATTAAATAATTCTCAAACAAATAATGCATTTCGGGCAAGCCATCGGGCTGTCTCACCGCATACTTACGAGATCATCATAATTTAATTATTTTACCTTATCCGAGCAGAGTATCCGACTGTCTGACAACATTCAATAATTCTCAAACGAATAATGCAATTCGGGCAAGCCATCGGGCTGTCCCACCGCATACGAGATCATGAAAGATAATTTAATTCTTTTACCTAACGAATGCAATCGAGCAGAACATTGGACTGTCTCACAACATTCAATAATTCACTGGTTTCGTTCAATTCTTTGGAATTGCTACACCCACCAGATTTTATAACTCGGTTATCAACCGGCAGTAAAACAATGATTTGTAATCATTCCAGGCAAAGTCCTAGACGACGATGCCACAAATGAAATGGAAACAATTAAAGTCGAATATGACCAAGAAAATACCAAAATAACCACAAACAGTAGTGATCTTCCTCACAATTCCAGGCCAGAAACACACAGATGCTCTCAAAATTTATTGGGTTGACCCAACATTGAACACAGAGTATGGTGATGGGGCCGAACTCCACAAGGAAGTGGCCAGCTGTCTGGAACATCTTGCAACATGAGGCCTGTTTCCATAGAAACCACAGGCGGGTATTTCCCCTACAGCTCTATGCGCAGGGAAAATAACCGCTGACATTGAACGTGACAAAACTTGGAGCTCTTATGCTATACAGCAAAATGGCCAAATTATTGATAAACAAGGCCATAGAAGCACCATCTCCATCCTAGGAGCAACATTATCCAAAGTACTGGATACTAAAGAAAATGATACAGATCTATTAAGTTGAATAATGGATACCACTCGCACCTTATGTGAAGTTCAACATTGTGAGTTGTGACTCAATTACTAGATGCAAATTTAGCTGCGGCTCAATAAAAAAGGACCTTAAGGACAAGTTCAAAACACAAAGATAGAAAAATATCTGTTCGGGTAAACACTTGCTGAAACTCATTGAGCTGGTAAAGCGGCTTCTAAATCAGTTGCTGCAACAGCACCCAAAGCCAAGAAAGAACCCAACACATCCTAAGCAAAATACTCGAAAGCTCCACCAGCGCCACAAGGACGACAGGAGAACAGGGAGCCTGTCTATAGCCTAAGTCAGCCGTACAATACCCTTTAAGTGGTCATTACATCTCAACCTCGACGCCGCTAAACTCAGTAAGGTACCCTGGTTGCTTATAAATTCTTATAAATAGTGGTAATTTATCACTGATGATAAGACCATGTTATCATGGATTGAGGGTTTCATGGGTATCCACAACACTTTAAGATAGCCCAGCTGAAAAAACAATATAAGATGCAATATCTAAGTGCCAGCCTTGAAAAGGAAAATTTGTCTCAAGTTTTTCTTAAGACAAAAACCCAATGGCAATAAAGCCTTAATAAGTACATTGATGTAAGTCGTTTCAAAGTTGAAGACTTTTGCACAGAATTAAAAATGATATCAAATGATAGTTCCATGGCCATACATAAAATACATTAAAGATGCAGTCTCTTATAAAATATCACAAAAATTCTAGCAAATATCTAGAATACCCTCTTGGAAATTGTATAAGTTCGGTCTACTACCATTTGGGTAAAACACTGCAACTTACATTTTCACAAAAGTCATGAAATCTGCCAACAAATTCCCAAGATCCTGTGGCCATTAATTGTTGACTGAAAATGTTGAAAACACTAAGAAGTTAATCACAAGTTAGTAAATAACAAACTTACACCCACTAATACTGGTATAATTTTGGGATATATATTATTGATAAAAGACTTATAACTGTCATGTAACATTACCTACAGATAAGAAAAACTTATCTATTATGAAATCTGACAATTTATATGTTTTGTAGGACTAGGTACTTACTGCTCTCAGCATGCCCTACTATTGAATATGGATGGCTTTATATATACCAAAAAACTAGAATGTGTAAAATCCTAAACCTCCAAGGTGAAGTAAATTATGAAAAATACATAGATATCCTACAATAATTCCCTGAATGGTGGCCATATGCCATTCATTCGGGGGGGGGGGGGCTGACTGTGAGGATGAGATTGCTAGGGGCCAGTGGTCAGACAAGGAATATGAATATCAAATGAATTTTAACTGGATTTATTAGCATCATTCTTCGTCTTTCTAAATATTTGGTAAACTTTTCAATAATTGTGAAATACCCTTATGTATAAACAACCCAACAGCAATATAGTATATAATATTAATCAAATGGGTGGAGTTCATTACCCTCATCTCTTCAACTTAGCCAGCGGCATTGGTGTGAAAACCATTATATTTAATTTTCGCTCCTTACATTAGGTTGACTGAAAATCATAGTAGTTGATACTGTATTGCAGAAGTCACATCCTGATGTAGAATGGGAACTAAAAGAAAATGCATATGATTAATAATTGAAAGATAAATTTGGAATTCTGAAATTTACCTATTTACAAGTCACATTAACAAAAAATATGACCAACCCGAATGCCTTTACAATGGACCCATTTACAGTATACTGGTAACCAATTTTCTTTTCTGCGTTTCCACCATTCTCAATCATATTAAAATATCTACGAAAAATCATAATGGATAAGGCTAAGGGCATCATAGTGATCACTATGGCCAACTCTGGCCGATTGGGAACTTCTCATAATTTAGAGATGATCATACTTAAACCTAATGAAAATAATAAAGTATCTCACAGCAAGGGAAAAATCTATACCAACCTTACTCTGGCTGTCAGAGTCTAGTGTGTAGGTAGTGAAGTCTATTATGACGAAGCATACTACCATCATCAATAGAAATTATGATAGCATCTCTATCAGAAAATTTTTTCAAACAATTGACACATGTTTAATTAACTGGTAAAATTTTTTTTAGAAATATAATAATAACATCTTGAACACCAACGGTAATATAATTTCTTAACAGAACTTTCTAATTCTAGTAAAAAATATAACAAATGCTTAACTGTCACAAATTGGCATTATCACTGACAATACCTTAAACATGAATGTACTCTGAAAATATTTTATGGGCGTGTTCAGACTACCTTTTACCTATGCCACCTGGGAAACATCCCAGATTCTGGAAGTATTAGGAATTTGGTACACAAATGAGATGTTGTCTCTAGAACAACTGTCAAAAATAACCTGCCCAAAAATACAATGCCACCTGGGAAACATCCCAGATTCTGGAAGTATTAGGAATTTGGTACACAAATGAGATGTTATCTCTAGAACAACTGTCAAAAATAAAATCAAAGTATAGAAATAGAATCAATGCATATAACCATCAAAATTTCAGACCTCAAAAAATCTCTTATATATGAACTAAATCAATCAATACTTCAGACAAAGAACAGTAATATATCCAGCTGAAACCCTTGTAGCCTACATTAATAAACATATAAGAATTATTTTAGGCACCAAGAAACTATACCACATTAATGTCCAAACAGACTATCAGTCGTTGGATTAAGTGTACTTTAAAGACTAGCAGTATTGATGTAGGTACACGTATATTTAGCTCACAGCACACGCCACGCTGCTACTTCTAAAGCCAGGTGTGACAATTTATGAGATACTAAAAACAGCAGGCTGGAGTTACAACTCAAGTACATCTGGAAATTTTATAAAAGACCTTTAGTGTAAAGGATCAAAATGATTTAGCAAAATAAATCTTTAGCTGTGATTAAAGATATCTTATTTAACTAACATGTACTAACTAATACAACAAGCAGCAACTTTAACTTATAAGGAAGGAGTATCAGTATATAAGGAAACTAACAATAGTAATAAAAAAGCAAAACTGTATTTTGTTAAAACAGATATATGTATAATATTAACTGAATGGTTAATTAAGAACTTTAGTTTTCCAATGACACCTATGATTGTTATTCTATAAACAAACCTTAATATTGATATTAAGTGGGCAACAAATATTCTGTTAAAAAGATAATTAAGAATATATATAAACATTTTGGTTAAATACCTATGTTACTTAAAAGCAACTGTGATTGTTAGTCTATAAAAAACTTTAATACTTAATGACAATAAATAATAGGCAAAAAATATTTTGTTAATAAAGATAATTAAGATAAGAATAATAATTAAGAAAATGACCGAATATGAACCTTTGATATCTAATGACAACTCAGATTGTTAATCTATAAACATTATAACAATGAGAATAAAAAAGTAAATAATAAATTTGCCAAAACAAATAATTAAGAACATATCTGAATGAACTGATTAAGAACCTATGTGTGAAACCTATGGACAACCATGATGGTTAGTCTATAAAAATATAATTAAGAATTTTAAAGAAAGAAAGCTTTTTCTTCACAAATTCATCATAGTGTATGTGATAATTCCAGAACTTAACTCTCAAAGTCTACATGTAAATAATAATCATTAATTACAGGTACTAATCTCGAGGACGAGGCACAAAGTATAATTTATGATTAAACGAACTTACCCTAAGTGAAGTTCTATCATAATTATACGAAGTGCCTCGTCCGAAGAGATTAGTAACACCCTCCCAACCCTAAGGTATAACCCAGAAGCGTTCTGGAAATATCTATAAAACATCATGCATAACTCTAAACTAAATGACAAGTTGACAGCCGACACAGAGCTGCCAGGGAAAGGAAAAAAAAATAAAAATAAAAATAAAAATATTGTCTCTAAAACATAGTGATTTGAGTAGCTCCCGTAGCCGGTACTACATGTAAATAATAATCATTAATTACAGGTACTAATCTCTTCGGACGAGGCACTTCGTATAATTATGATAGAACTTCACTTAGGGTAAGTTCGTTTAATCATAAATTCTAGATCCAGTCCTGGAAAATGCTTCAAAAAAATTAAAAACGTTAAAAACTCGAAAACGTAGCGAGCCAAACCCGCATTTATTTACGATTAATAAAACTCTAAAAAACAAAACAAAAATACCCTTATTCACATTGAAATAAGGTCGCTTTTCTTTGACAAGCAAAAGTGACCCTTATTCTCATTAGCATAAGGTCCACATTGATCACCATTGTCACAGAAACAGCTCAGAGAGACCGATAAAAGGCAAAAAAATTATGACCAACAAAAATTTTAAAACCCCCATATCTCAGATAGGTACGGTTGGAGTTAGCGCATTTCTGACCAAAATTTGCCCCCCTGCCCCCGCTACTTCATCCAGGAGAACAAGATAGGATTTACCACGGAAATCGAAAACACGTGCAACAAACCTCCCCCCCCCGCCCCCCTGCCCCTCACCACTCAGATTCCACAGAATTCAAAAACCTTATTAAAAGTCAAAGTATCACCGCCGTGCCCGTCGGAGTGGGGAGCGTGAGGTTTTTTCGTTACGGAATTTCTGGATTCGGTCCCCGCGCTCAAGGCCCGCGATAGAAGCTATGCAATAGCTTAAAAATAATCGGTATAATCAGATGAAAAACGATAGTTACGTCGGCACGGTTTGGCATGAGGCAGCTTAGTACCTATTATATTATGTGTGACCTTGTGTAAGCAAATAACTCGTGAGTTAAGTTTTTCGTACAAATGGACCTGAGAAATGACGGCGGGCGGGCGTTTTTCAAAGACTCCAAACTGTCAATTTAACCTCGTGTTAACAACTAACTCTGAGTTAAGTTTTTCGTGCAAATGGATATTTATAGAACCCTGAGGCCTTAGACAAGTGACATTCTAACAACTTATGCGTGGCGATAGCGATTGGAAACGTGTGGGAATGTCAAACGCTATCGAAACGTGATCAAACCCCTTATATTTTGGCATTTTGACCACCGCCGTCGTTAACAAGTAAAATTTTTATTTCATGCTATATAATTTATCTAGTAGTAGACATGTTTCGATCGACAATCTATTGAACACGTAATTACGACACGATATCTTGCGAAAACACCCTGATTCAAACAGTAAAATACGCATAAATTTAGAACGACTGAACCGATTTTCATCAAACATAGCTAAGAAAATTCTGGTGCAATCACATTTCAACCAAAAAAAAAACAATTAAAATCCGTTAAACCGTTTAGGAGCTATGATGCCACAAACACACAGGTACACACGTCAAACTTATAACACCCCAACAACAAGTAAAATTTCAAAATTAAAAAAAACCCCCGACACATTTATCTTGCGAATACATCACGATCTAAACAGTAAAACGCGCATAACTTTTGAACGGCTGAACCGATTTTATTCAAACATAGCTAAGAACACTCTCGATACAATCACCTTTCAAACAAAAAAAAAACTAAATCAAAATCGTTTCATCCGTTTAGGAGCTATGATTCCACAGACAGATACACAAACAAAGGTACACACGTCAAACTTATAACACCCCAACTAAAACCTAAAATGACACTGTCTAGAGCCTCTGATGGCGCGACGCAATTGTAATTCCGTCGATATACGATATCGCGTACGTATAGGTAACAACATCTTCATCATCACCATCACCTTCCTGCCCACCCAGAAAAAAATTGGTGTTCACTTTGTAGTGTTATTTGGAAGTCTATTGTCAAGTATATTGTGTTAGGTACATATCTGTAATGCCCACAGTTATGCCAGACGAAATTATCCGAATAACATGAAACTTGAACACAACCGGTGAAATTAGAGTGTAACAGGGTGAACTGTACACATCTGCGTACTCCTTTAGAGTCTGGCGTGATGGTATGTTATGAAATGGTGTAAACAATAAACAGACATGCGATTGCTGCAATCCCGAGAGGTTTACCGTCATTTATTTATTTAGGATTCATGCACAATAAAAAAAACTTTTTGCAAAAAAATACTACCGACTTCCAAATACAAAACTACAAAGTGAAAAATAACTTAATTTTTTGAAGTCGGTGTCTTTCGTAGGTACCATTTTTTTACGTTATGGACACCGACTTCAAAAAATAAAGTTATTTTTCACATTGTAGTTTTGTATTTGGAAGTCGGTAGTATTTTTTTGCAAAAAGTTTTTTTTTATTTTTCACTTTTTAGTTGTACGTACCTAATAGGCAAGTTAGTAAGGGAACTATTTCGCCAGAATAGATTTCATGAAACTTGAACATAACCGGTGAAATGAGAGATCTGCTTACCCCTTAATAGCGAACTGGCGTGATGTTATGTTATGAAATGTTATAAACAACAAACAGACATGCGATTGCAGCAATCCTGAGAGATTTGCCGTTATTTATTGAAGAGTTCTGTTGTATATCTCCGAAGTTCTTCATCAGATCTTCACCAAATTAAAATGAGACCAATTTCGGAACATACTTTTTCAAACAAAAAAAGAATTTTCAAAATCGGTCTACAATTGACGGAGTTATCGGTGAACATACACAAAAAAAAAAAAAACAATCTTGAAGTCGAACATAGAACCTCCTCCTTTTTGGGAAGTCGGTTAAAAAGGTACAAAGGCGGACTTAATGCCTTAGGCATTCTCTACCAGTCAACCAAGGGTGGTGAAGAGTTAACAAGGCAGGTGCATTGTTTAAAGAATTTAAAAAGAAAAAGTTGTTATTAAAATACTAAAATAGGTAAAATACACGAACATATATATTGAAAATAATATATACTTATATAAAATATATATTTATGAAGTAACAGAGAAAAAGAAAGTGAGATGACTCTTCTTAGTTGTGCTGAAAATAAAACCGCAATTTCAGCTTGAATGCAAATCGACTTGTAGCCGTCCTGATCTCGAGAGAAAGCTCGTTCCAGAGAAGAATAGACTGAATATTTATTGAAGAATTGTGTTGTATATCTCCGAAGTTCTTTATCAGATCTTGGTCAAATTGAACTGGGACCACATGAAAAGCAACAGATTACAAATAAAAAAAGAATCATCAATATCGGTTTACCTAATAAAAAGTTTTGAGGTAACCAGCATTATAATATTTATTATTCTGTGGCGACAAACTCGTATTTTTTTCTCTCTCTTCACAATAAAGTAGCCTACTAATTACTCCTTATAACATCAGATATCTACCAATTAAAGTCTCGTCAAAATCGGTCCAGCCGTTTCCGCAATTACCGGAACAAACAGTGAGACAGACAAAAATCTTAAAAATTGCGTATTTGTTATTAGTACCGTATACTTTCACATGCATTCAATACAACGTTTTTTTTATATTACTTCAAGTTTATGTATTTGTATGTAGTACTTATAGTATGTATAGACAACTTACTGCATCTTGACGCCGCACGCTTTCGCTAGGTAGTTGGCGACGTAGAGGGGCGCTGTCTGCAGCATCATCTCCAGGGTTTTATATAGGTATCTGATGGAAAACAATGATAAGAAGTAATCTGGGGCCTTGCTCTGCAGGGTGAGCACGGCTTACTGTGACAAGCTTGAGTCATACATTTTTATCAAAGTTTGGGAACAAAAGCCCTGTTAAAATGCGTGACATTAAAGTCAAAGTCAAATGTATTTATTTCCACTGGGCCATTAAGCAACATTTTTGAACGTTAACGATAGGGAACTATCCGCAAAGCTGAGCTCAGATGGCGCCACGGGAATCAGAGTAAACAAACCAAACTGTCAAAGTCGAGCGACAAAATTTCGCAGTTAATGCATAAAAAAGTAATAGTGAAAGAAAAGTGGAGCTAACTAAGAATTGAGGAAATTAGACCATACTGCAGCTAAAAACCCGGCTTCGAGAGCGCGGTGCATCAGTAAAAGGAAAAAAAATACGGATTTAGTTGAAAGTTACGTAATATGAATGCGAACATAGATAATCTGGTGTAACTTGCAGATATTTTGTTAATTTACTATGTTAAGAGATTAATGTACATCCATTTAATATTCAAAACAATATTTCCAGCTTGATTTTATATGAATCGCATAATTACTTCGCAGTGGAACCGTCTTGCACACGGTCACATAATCACATTATACCTAATAGTGTACATCAGTTCAAACCGATGTATTCTTGAAAAACAGCTAGTAATATTATTATTTAGTTTTTAAACGCTAATTATTCTTAAAAACAATAAATAAAGTTCGGGAACCACAAACAGTTCAAACTCGCAATATTGTTATTTTTACTCCACTCCGTCAAGTGCCATCTGGCGGGAGCAATTGGCAGTAATGTTCCCTATTATTTACAAGTAATAAAAAAAAATTCTACCGTGCATTCGGAAAAGTAGCTTGTTATGGAGAAGAACGCACAAGAAACTACTCTTTTAAAAAAAAAGTTTTTTACAATATTTACATAAGTACAAACATGAATAAATTCATATACGTGAGAACGATGCACCCAGAACTACTATACTTACTACATATAGGTATAAAGTATTACAAGCACTAAATGTGGAATTCCTTCACTTGATAAATAGGAGTATGGTTCTCACATACTTATAAATATTGCAAACATAGGTAAATTACCTACTTCAACAACAATGGAACAGTGTGAGAGTCCATTTTTTTTTAAAAAGGGAAGAAAATAATAAACAATAAAGCGTTACTATAATTATGAATATAATAGAAATTAACCAGTTTGATATTGTCTACACTAAAGATTGCCCTATGGAGCAGGACCATTTGTTTCCAAGCATTTTTATCTTGAATATAATCATCTAATTTGTAATATACTTGCTTATAAAGTGGACTTTTAATTATTGTTTTAAATTTTTGTTCATTTAGTTTTAACATATTTTTTTAATATACTTTAGCCTATTGGACCATTGTCTATATGCCGTTGTGTGTCTGTGATTATGATATCTATGGAATGTATGTATTGAATATGAAATGTAAAATTAATAGTTATTGTTTGTGGATGTAATTTAAATTGACACAAAGAATTGTAGCAATTAACTAATAATTGTTTTATTCTTATCATGGTGTAATTTATGGAATGCATGTAATTGAATTAAATTGTAAAATTAATACTTTTTGTGACTAATTTGATTTTTATTTATTTTGTGTAAATGTTCAGATACAAATTTATTGTTTGTTTTTTGTTTGACTATGGCTATCACAGAGCCCGTGTTCGTCTGGCTGACGTGTCAAAATGTCATGGATCCACTATGTGTGAGAGTCGGCGCTATACAGGACAAATAGCACTATCCCTTTTTCACTGTCGAACCATGATAGTATAGAAAAAAAATTAACACTTTGACCCATCGTTATAGATCGCAAATTAAAATTACTTTATTTCACATAAACATACACCTAGAGGCCTACTTTTATAAGCCATTCTCAAGATACAATGTTTAAACAGCAGATTGTCTAAGGTTATCACCATGAAATTGTTATGTTCTTACAAAATTATTATGAATTATAGTGTTCAAAACCTCGCCCCTTTATTGCTTGAGGTTGTGGGTTCAATTCCTGGTTGAGCTGGGTGGTGCCGATTCATGCGTCATGTTCGTGAACGGGCGCCGTCAGTTGGGATTGGTCTTAACTTATCTGCTTCGGATGCTAATGTTTTTCTAGTACCTATTATGTAACTGCACAGTACATGTGTGAGTACTTTTAATACTTTGTAACTGTACGTAGTATAGTGTGTAGTAATTCTGGGTGCATTGTCCTCACACATTTGAATTTATTGATGTATGTACTTATGTACCTAAATATTGTAAAAAACTTTTTTTTTTTAAAGAGTAAGTATGGAGTTACTTGTGCGTTCTTCTCCATAACAAGCTACTTGCCGAATGCACGGTAGAATCAATTTTTATTCCTTGTAAATTTTAATGTATCTAACGTTCAAAAGTGCCGCTTGGTGGCCTAGTTGAAATAAAATATCTTTGTCTTTGTCTTTGGCAAGTAACCAGTGTGACCATTAATATAATAGTTATATACATTCTAATTTTACCATGCAGATCGCTTCGTGAGAAAACCTGGATTTTCAAACGAGTAATATAAGTCTGCAATCACTTTCCTGCCTTGAGCAAACCTGGTGAAATGGTGAATAGTGCTATAATGCTCGATTACTCGTGCCTTCTCTGTATGAGAAGAGGCTTTTGCCCTGCAGTGAAACATAACAGCTACACCTTTCAACGCAAGGTCACATAAAGTAGCCACAGCGGATCTTTGTGTCTCTGAAGTTGGCTCTGCGAACCATTGCTCAAGAAACACATATCGAGTATACTGCATAGAGTAAGCGAGATAGGACGATGCGACAAATGTTAGCGAGTGAAAGAAGCAGTTATACAATGCTATCTTCACCTTCAACATTGACACAAAAAAAGCTACTGCGCAGGGTCTTGCAGCCAACTTCAGAGACACAAAGATCCGCTGTGAGTATTATACACCACAACTTATTGTATATACCTGTATGTTCCTTGGGTAAACTGGCCAGTGCCTGCCTCCTGTCTGCTCGCACGTTGGCGCTGCGGAAGAAGCCCTCATGTGATGGGGTTCTTGGTCAAACCTCATGGTTCTGGTCTTGGAGTAAACTTACCTGTTCTTAACGCCTAAGACGAAGGGGTAGTAGAGCGCGTTGTCGAAGGGATACTTCCTGGCGCCTCGCACCATGGCGTTGCGGAAGGCGCCCCAGGTGACTGGGTTCTCTTGCGAGCTCGAGTTGTAGACCCGGACTTCGGGGGATCTGGGCATTACACAGATGGATAAATCATTTAATTGCAACATCACTAGGTTACTTCTAGGCTGTGTGGTCGCTGCTTTAGGCAAGCGTGCTTCACCGTTGACCACGCACATCATCGCTTACCATCAGGTGAGATAGTGGTCAAGCGCGAGCTTATCTTTAATAAAAAAAAACACGATTATGTAAGTAAATTACATATACATGCACAAACTACATTTCTTTTTAACCGACTTCATGTTTGTTTTTTTTTTTTTTGTTTTTTTTTTTTTGTTTTTGTTCACCGATAACTCCGTCAATTGTGGACCGATTTTGAAAATTCCTTTTGGTTTGAAAAAAAGTATGTTACGAAATTGGTCCCATTTTAATTTGGTGAAGATCTGATGAAGAACTTCGGGGATATACAACAGAACTCTTCAATAAATAACGGCAAATCTCTCGGGATTGCTGCAATCGCATGTCTGTTTGTTGTTTATAACATTTCATAACATAACATCACGCCAGCTCGCTCTTAAGGGATAAGCAAATCTCTTATTTCACCGGTTATGTTCAAGTTTCATGAAATCTATTCTGGCGAAATAGTTCCCTTACTAACTTGCCTATTAGGTACGTACAACTAAAAAGTGAAAAATAAAAAAAAAATGCAAAAAAATACTACCGACTTCCAAATACAAAACTACAAAGTGAAAAATAACTTAACTTTTTGAAGTCGGTGTCCATAACGCAAAAAAATGGTACCTACGAAAGGCACCGACTTCAAAAAATTTAGTTATTTTTCACTTTGTAGTTTTGTATTTGGAAGTCGGTAGTATTTAATGCAAAAAAAAATTTAACGAAGTCCGACTTCTAAATTAAAACACTACAAAGTAAAAAAATTACTTCTATTTCAGAAGTCGGTTCTCCTGTTTTCGTTTTTGGAAGTAAGTGGGTTATCGTTGTTTTGAGCTCGATGAGTAGATAATTACTGTATTTTTAACCCCCGACGGAAAAAGAGGGGTGTTATAAGTTTGAGGTATATCTGTGTGTCTGTGTATCTGTGTATCTGTGTGTCTGTCTGTGGCATCATATCGCCTCAACGGATGATCCGATTATGATTTAGTTTCTTTTTGTTTGAAAGGTGATTGTATCGAGTGTTCTTAGCTATGTTTGAATAAAATCTGTTCAGCCGTTCAAAAGTTATGCGCGTTTTACTGTTTAGATCGTGATGTTTTCGCAAGATAAATATGTCGGGGGTTTTTTAAATTTTGAAATTTTACTTGTATTTTATTTGTTTAAAAAATGTTGGAAAACAAAGGAATGTGAAGCCCCTAAAAGCAGACTTTTTTACAAAACTTTGTTCCGAAGAATTTTATTACTTCCCATTAACTTCCCTTCCAATATGGCGGACGGCCCAAGGTGGTGGATAAGTTATTTTTTGTGCACTGCCATAATATGGGTATCAAATGAAAGGGTTTACTGAGAAGAATACGAAAATAAAAAAATAAAAATATTATGAATACATTTTTATTAACACTTCATCTTAGTCTTACATGCCCTTTTTTGGACAAGCCCATTCAAAATCAAAATCAATTTTTTTTATTTCACATTGGCCTACATGGGCACTTTCACGCGCGGTTCGGGTTGGTCGTTTCCTATGGAGAAGAACCGGCAAGAAACTCCATGGTTTTTGATATCAAGATTATCTAGGATTCAAGTGCCCCGTTTTAATCCAGAAACTGCTTAATCTTTGGCCTTATTTTTAGCCGCCAGTATGTCCATTTTTATTTGCTCATTACTAGTATCCGGATTCGCTATTGGCGCTTATCGCATACAGACGTGCCCACAAGCAATATTTAGTTGAAATAAATTATTAATAATAGTGACCTCCTTAAGTGTATCAGTAACTTTGCACTTTTAATTTAGCTTAGTATGTGTTCATTTACAAACTATGAACAAGTAAAAGTGATTTAGTGTACGCATAAAATGGAAAACAGACCCTCGAATTCAAGGGGGCCAGTGCTCTCCTTTGCTTCGCCTGTGGAGGCGCCACCTGAAATCATCACCACGCCCGAGATTCAAAAATGGATGTCTTCTATTGAGCTGCATCTGAATGAAGTCTGCTCTGTTGCCGCGGGTAGAAAACTCAATTCGGAGCAGAAAATGAGAATACCAAACTTTGTCGTAAAATAGGATCCGGTACCTCACAATTGGGAGTAATATACCAGTCGCTAAAGGCTAGATCTCTTCTGATGCGCAATGCGGTTGAATCCCTTACTGAAAAGCAAGACCTGTCAGACCACATCATGGACCTCAAGAAGACGATACAGGACTCACGTACTGCGGGCAAAGTTTCTTTTGCCGAAATGGTAAAAAAAGGGAGCAAATAACTTTGTTCGCCCAAATAATTTAAGCTCGGTTGCAATTTATCCCCAAGATAAATTGAAATCGAATGACGAAACAAAAGTGGTGTCCGGAAAACCGAAAACGGAGGCGTTATTATCAACACCGAGACCAAACATGACGCTGACAAAGTAAAGTAAGCAGTCCAGCTCTCTACTTCAGGACTTACCGCCGACGAACCCAGCAAGCACAAACCCCGGATCGTGATCTTAGGAGTGCCGACTTCCATGGCTCAAAATGAGGTCTTCAGATGCATTTTTGAACAAAATGTAGCCCAAGACATGCCCTTCGAATCCCTCCTGGCCTTGGTAAAATTAAGCCACAAATCTGGAAAGAGAGATGCGTCGACCTGCAACTGCATTGAAGTACCAGCTGATATACGTAAAGCCCTAATCGCTCAATCGAGACTTTTTATTAATTGGACTTCCTGTCCTGTCAGGGATTTTACACTGGTAACTCGGTGCTACAAGTGCCAACAATATGGTCATGCAGCAAAAACGTGCAGAGAAATCAACTCGACGTGTGGGCATTGTGGTGAAACAGGGCACTCGATGACAGAATGCGCGAAGAAAGCTGATGTACCAAAATGTGCAACTTGCTCACGCTTTAAAAAGCCCAGCAATCATAAAACAGGAGATCCTGAGTGCCCTGCAAGGAAGATAGCGGAATTCAGATACATAAACTCTGTCGATTACGAGGGCGCCTAGAGCGCCACACTCATGTGATGCTGACTCAACAAAAACAAGCCACTGCACTGACCTACTTCGCCTGGATTTGTTGCTGTCTCAGGAAATTTGCCGCCGTGCGTACTTTGGCAAAATGGTTTTTAAACATTTTGCAATAGTGGTTAACCCAGCTCAAATATCTGCTGACGCTCAAAGTTCGTTGTCCGTGTGTGTAAATAATTATGTGCAATCAATTTAACGTTATCTAAGCTAAGTAAGGAATCATATGTTTATTATTATACCTGTTTTAGTAATTAAGATTATCAATAAATCAATATATCTGTCTCTATTCTAATGTTAAGAAAATATTGTAAAAATTCCTTGTCCTTCCAATTACATTGTTTGAGCCCCCGCCGCCTGTGATACAGGATTACCTAGTACAGGCACCTAACATTGTTGTACCCACTTTATATATAAGACCAATTAGTATATATTACCAATTTCAAGTTTGAATAAAGTTTATTATTATTATAGTATTATCCTGGCACCATTTCTATTTCTTCTTAATTTTTTTTCGTGTTTTAAACATACTCAAATACTGGGGCCCCGCGCGCGCCTTCTCCTGCGGAACCTAGTTATTGAAAATAAAAAAACTTTTTGCAAAAAAATACTACCGACTTCCAAATACTAAACTACAAAGTGAAAAATAACTTAATTTTTTGAAGTCGGTGTCTTTCGTAGGTACCATTTTTTTGCGTTATGGACACCGTCTTTTTACACGACTGCCGAAGAAGGTTAATGTGTTTATCCTTCGATGAAGAATACACTAGATATAGGATCCCATACAAAACTTATATTTAAAACTGACGCCAATTGTGTTTAGGTAATTCTAAAAATTCTACTTAAAATAAATATACTTTAATGCAAATTCAACCTTAAACGGAATGTTTAAAGTTGCATTCACAAAACTATGTACAAAGCAATAAAAAAATTATGAGCTCAATTCAAATTAACTGCCAGTTTCCCAGGTCTCAATTATCGGGCTGTTAACGTAATCGACGATTAATCGCCTGTTAATTCTACTTTCAGTTGCTCAACACCCAAATGTGACAAGCGTTTAACAATTTGTCACAGCAGTTTTGGGTTTCTGAGAACCATTTTCAATGTTAATCTCTTGTCAACGAGCCTAATTTATAATTGTTGGAAATTGGTCGATTATTCGCAGATTAAAATTAATATTATGATTTTAAAGGCTTATATAATAAGATAAAAAAAAATGAAAAAAAAAATAATAGGGGTCGGCAAAAACTATGGTATGGGTTGAGTTATAAAAAATATGTTAATTTAGATCAATTATTTAATTAGCAAGATTTAAAAAAATAGGATGTTACAAACTTTTTAAATTAATTACATTATAAAAACTTGACACAATTATCAAAAATAGTTATTAAGTATTTGGGTAAATAAAAAATAAATTACTGACCTGGGAATCGAACCTTCCTCACGCGCATTAATGTTAACTGTACCCTGTACTTAATACTTACCGAGGTCAGTTTCTGGATAGATTTGTGTTTAACTTGAAGCGGCTGGGGTGGTGACCGCGCCAGGGTAAGCAACACTTAGCAAGGTCAGTCTTGGGATGGGTGACCATTTTTTTTGGATCGCTTGTTTATGGACAGATGACCCCGCCAGGGTAAGCAACACTAACCAAGGTTAGTCTTTGGATGGGTGACCATCACCACAAAAATTTTGGTCACACATCATAAAGTCACCCCACTAGGTTATACAACATCTACCAAGGTCACCCATCCGAAAACAAGTAATCCAAAAATAAGTTGACACCCATCCCAAGACTGACCTTGGTATGTGTTGCTTACCCTGGCCATAGATAATATAATACTAGCCCCTGGCGGAGTCACCCATCTAAAAACAAGCGAACCAAAAAAAATGTGCTCACCCATCCAAACACTGACCTTGGTAAGTGTTGCTTACCCTGGCAGCGTCACCCATCAAAAACAAGCGAACCAAAAAAAGTGGTCACCCATCCCAAAACTGACCTTGGTAAGTGTTGCTTACCCTAGCGGGGTCAGCCATCCATAACAAACGAACAAAAAAAAACGGTCACCCATCCAAAGACTAACCTTAGTAGGTGTTGCTTAACCTGTATGGGGCCGGTAATAAAAAAAAAGGGCCGGTTTCTGAAGTAGACGTCACATCTCAAATCCGCTAACAATTTGTCACAAATTAACCAGCCGTCAGTTGTCAGTGAGTTTCCCAACACTTCGTCATCGAGAAATTACGTAATCGCTTGTTACATTTAATAATTTATTTCGGTTGGCTACCCTAGCTTTTTTTTGGATAGGTGACTCCACACAGGTTAAGCAACACTTACCAAGGTTTTTTTTGGATGGGTGACCGCTTTTTTTTGGTTCGTTTGTTTTGGATGGCTGACCCCGCCAGGGTAAGCAACACTTACCAAGGTCAGTGTTTGGATGGGTGACCACGTTTTTTGGGTTCGCTTGTTTTTGGATGGGTGACCATGCCAGGGAAAGCAACACTTACCAAGGTCAGTGTTTGGATGGGTGACCACGTTTTTTGGGTTCGCTTGTTTTTGGATGGGTGACCATGCCAGGGAAAGTAACACTTACCAAGGTCAGTGTTTGGATGGGTGACCACTTTTTTTGGGTTCGCTTGTTTTTGGTTGGGTGACCTTGGTAATGTTAATTAATAATTAAATTTTTGTGGTGATGGTCACCCATCCAAACACTGACCTTGGTTAGTGTTGCTTACCCTGGCGGAGTCACCTATCCATAAACAAGCAATCCAAAAAAAAAGTGGTCACCCATCCCAAGACTGACCTTGGCAAGTGTTGCTTACCCTGGCGCGGTCACCACCCCAGCCGCTTCAAGCTAAACACTTCTTGCTAATTTATAATTGATCTAAATTAACATATTTTTTATAACTCAACCCATACCACAGTTTTCGACGACCCCTATTATCTTTTTTATCGTAATATAAGCCTTTAAAATCATAATATTAATTTTAATCTGCGAATAATCGACCAATTTCCAACAATTATAAATTAGGCTCGTTGACAAGAGATTAACATTGAAAATGGTTCTCAGAAACCCAAAACTGCTGTAACATGTGGTTAATTCGAGATTTTTCTCAAATGTGACAAATTGTTAAACGCTTGTCACAGTTGGGTGTTGAGAAACTGAAAGTAGAATTAACAGGCGATTAATCGTCGATTACGTTAACAGCCCGATAATTGAGACGTGGGAAACTGGCAGTAAAGATTATATAAAAAAAGAAGGTTATATGCAGGTACAAAAATATTTATAATATAATGAAACTTAAAATTTCAGCAATAAGGTTAAAAACATTTCCTTTTCGGGGTTACTTTATTTTGTTTTCTATGGATCATTAGGAAAGCTCAAAAAAAAAAGCTTTACAAACTACTCCATGCATTCTCTGTTCCAGAACAGTCGATTTTTTGTTAGAATAGTTGGCGCGTCCGCTTTTTCGATGCAAACGTTGGTCAAACAATCATAATATTTGGTAATTGATTCATATTTACTATTTAATACGGTTTTTAATTAATGAAAAAGAAATAATGATATAAACTTACCGAAAAAAGATATTCCTTACAATAACATGGTGTTACGGTGGTTATTTGCACAGGTTTTTGAACGCACATTGCGGCATTTTTAACGTATTAATGTTGGCTATGATTGGACTATATACTAATTTGAAATAGTGCCACAACCGTATTTGTGGCCATATTTTTCGGCCCGTTTTTGAAGCGCTGACCGGGAATCTAGTGTATTCTTCATCGAAGTGTTTATCAGTCTATGTATGTATGTTTGTTCCTATGTGGCGTTCTAGAGACCAAACGCGTGGGCCGATTTTGATGATTCTTACGTCAATCGATTCGTCTTAACGCTGCGAGTGTACATAAAAAAGGCTACATTAAAATTGTAAAATAAAAAATGGCGGATTTTGGGCGCCATATTGTGAAGCTCCCATTTTTTTTTCAAACCCATTGTGTGTGGTATCAGAGTAAATGGTTTAAGAGGTGATTTTAAAAATATATAACACTTTATGTTTAAATGTACATAAATCTAAAAAAATACTACCTAAAACTTATAAATAAAAAAGAATAGTAAAAAAACCCGACTGCTTAGAAAGCGAACTAAAAAGACGTAAACAAGAAGAAAATCATGCTGTGCAGTTCGAGGTTACATCTGGTTTTGGTCAGCCAGCTCGCGAATATGCTTTACCTACGTCTTTTTAGTTCGCTACTTAAGCAGTCGGATTTTTTTTATTTGTCTAACTGACAATTCAAGTTTCCTCCTAAGCAACACATCTCACATAGATCCTCTGGTGTCTAGACTTACTTGTCAGTAGCGATCTCCCAGGCCACAGCCAGCATGGTATCTATAGTGATGTCCACGGGTATGATGTCGGCGCGGCTGGTCAGGCTGACGTTGAAGGCATGCAGAAGCCCCTTCCCGCAGCCCACCACCACGCCGCTGGGGCCCGCCAGGTTCTCGATCCAGCCGGGGTAGGGGTTGCGGTGGGATGACACCACTGTAAGAGAAACAAGATTCTGATGTTAACAGAAAGCTATCTTGATCTTTAACTAACATATACTTTTTCATCTACCTGTAAGTCGGTCATGCTGTTTCGTGTTCAGCTAATTTGCCGAGTGTTTTTAGGGTTCCGTACCCCAAGGGTGGATACGAAGCCCTATTTCCATCACTCACGTGTCTGTCTGTCTATCCGTCGTCTGTCACCCAGGTTTTACAGCCAAACGGTTGGAGAGTCTTCAAATTTTCACTGTATAAGCATCTTGTTGACCCAAAGCCATACAAATTGTCAAATAATATATTAAATGTTTTTTAGGGGGGCCCCCATACAGCTAAATAGGGTCGTATCGAGTGGGGTATTATTGTTTATAAATTGTTGAGATACTGTATTTTTGTTTAAAAAAATATTAGTATACAAAGGAATGAGAAGCCACTAAAAGCAGACATTTTTTACGATATTTTGTTCCGAAGAATGTTGTTACTTCCCATTGACCTATGAACTTTAAATTTGGTGGTAATTTTATTATTACATATATTTTACTAACAGATACCAATACATTGATAAATTTTCTTTAGAATTCCCCCATTTTTCATATTCATCATCATCATCAGCCTATAGCAGTCCACTGCTGGACATAGGCCTCTCCAATTGCACGCCGTTTACTTCGATTTTGGCCAACTGTCATCTTCTTACGTTTACCAGTTCGCGGTCTCCACTCAAGAACACGTTTACCCCGAGGGCCATCTGTTCTACGACTTATACGGCCGGCCCATTGCCACTTCAGCTTACTTATTCTGTGACCTATGTCGACAACTTTTGTTCTCTGCCGTATTACCTCGTTTCGGATTGGATCCCTTAGAGAGACTCCGAGCATAGCCCTTTCCATAGCTCGCTGAGCAACTTTGCACTGATGAACCAGCCGTTTTGTGAGTGTCCACGTTTCGGCACCATAGGTCATAACAGGTAGGACGCACTGGTTGAAAACTTTGGTCTTCAGGCTTTGCGTCCTTATTTACGGGACCAGGCCTAGATGCATGCGATGCGTACAGTTGGCTGTAGAAGTTTTCAACTTCGATGATATCCCCATTCGATTTAGCCAGCTTCGTCAGGTGGCTCCTACCAAGTGTCTGGTGGAACACTTTTGACCCCCGGCTTTCTCTATAGACAGCGTATTGGATCGTCGGAGGTCGCGTCGTACCAGTTTCCCAATATTTTTGTTGAGTGCCCGTTGTTCTGACGAAGTGGCTAATGGCTTTTCACCTCGCTCCGTCATAAGCTTTAGAGCTTTCCTATTACATTACAACCAACTTAATTTTGCAGTTTAGTCAGAACCCTCAATGTGCACACGCACTTGGCTGTTTTTTTTTACAATAAGCTATTATAATTAATAGGTATTGAAACGGTCGTGGATCTATCCACGTTTGAGGCAACATCTAAACACACACAAACTAAAACTGACGTGATGATACTTATCAAAGATTTTCACGGCATTGGCATACCTAATGTGCTACTAACAGAAATCGGGCAGTAGCTCACCGGATAACATTGCGGTCAAGAGTTCTCCCTAACCAAAGGAGGATAGAGACTTTTCCAGCCCGATCCTAATACCTTAAAAGTGTCTTTGACTTTAATTTAGCTTTATAGACTCACCGATAGAAGGTCTGACAATGGCTGAGTAGTAGTGTCTGCGGGGGCGCGTATTGATCATAGACTCAGCCACCGCCTTTGAGAAGGCGTACGTGTTGGGCTTTGGTGATATGAATCTGGAAGGAAGAAGATCAATTAGAAAAACAATGTGTCCCAGAAATTGAATAGATACCTGCAGCCTAATTGATTAAGTGCCGAGTGTTTTAATGCCGAGAAATCACCCTGCCATCATGTAATCCTGGAATACGAGGCCGGGGCATCTCAATGCGAAGAAATCCTCGGAATAGTGAGGTCGCGAAGCCTGTGAAGCTCCCAGGAAGCTAACAGACCAAATTAGCCTAAGTTAGAGCCTTAGTGCGGAAACGGGAGTCCCTACTACTAAGTACGTTCACATAGACGCAATGCAATTAGACAAATGATTTAATCACTAGAAATTTTCTTAGGAAAAGTACGATATCGCCTATCGACGCGCCACCAGAGGCTCTAGACAAGTGTCTTTCGATGTCAGCGATTGACAAACTGCTATAGTATACGGGATTTTCAGAGTCATGTGGAACAGGATCTCCAACCTCCATATCCGAACCTTCCGACTTCGGGAGGATCTTCCGACCAGAAGGGTGTTGTGTCTGGTCCGAGCAACTGCCCGACGGTTGATGTCGGACTGTTGTATGTAGATAGATAGATTGACAAATCATTTATTTAGTGCACACAAAAGACACAGCACAACACACAAAATCTTAATTAAATTATTACAATTTTCATGTATGTTTAAAAACAAGGGGCCAACATAAACAGAAAAAGGAAACCGTACTTTCTAAATAAAAGAAACAAAAACTTTTTTGCAAAAAAATACTACCGACTTCCAAATAAAAAACTACAAAGTGAAAAATAAGTCGGTGTCTTTCGTAGGTACCATTTTTTGCGTTATGGACACCGACTTCCAAAAATAAAGTTATTTTTCACTTTGTAGTTTTTTATTTGGAAGTCGGTGGTATTTTTTTGCAATAATGGTTTTTATTTTTCACTTTTTAGTTTTACCTACCTAATAGGCAAGTTTTTTAGTAAGGTAACTATAATGCCAGAATATATTACCCGAATATCATGAAACTTGAACATAACCAGTGAATTGAGAGATCTGCGAACCCTTTCAGAGCGTACTGGCGTGATGTTGTGCTATGAAATGGTCTTCTTCTTCTTTTCGTGTGAGGTGTGGCCACCTCTGGTGTCAGAGTTAATTAAGCCGCCTCTGGGAATCCCCACAGGCCTCTGACTTGGCTATTTCAGACAGAAACTATATAAGACCAGGTTTCCTCACAATGTTTTCCTTCACCGTTGCCTGTGATGTCCAAGATTAACTTAGAAAGTACATATGAATTTGAAAAGTTCACATTGGTACTTGCCCGGATTCGAACCTACGACCTCAAGCACGACAGGCGAGGTCTTAGCCACTGGGCCACCACGACACTTGATATGAAATGGTATAAACAATAAACAGACATGCGATTGCAGCAATACCGAGTGATTTGCCGTTATTTATTGAAGAGTTCTACTGTATATCTTCAAAGTTCTTCATGTCGAACATAGAACCTCCTCCTTTTTGGTAAGTCGGTTAAAAAGTGACACCAGTAACATTAGTTTTGACAACCAAAACACAGTGCGGTGTGCGTCTCAAGATTGCACCAAATGGGAGTCCAGCTCAGCACGTGTCAGGCAAATATACCTGACGCTGATATTCTGCTGGATCCCTGCAGTGACATATGGTCGCCAAGCAGACGTGATATGTTGGTGTTGTTACAGTGTTATGCTTGTTTATTATATCTATGGAGTTTTGCGTAAAGTAATTCACGTAAAACCATGTTTATAACTCCAGCTTCCTCATAAGTGTTATAATAATTCTATTTATGCCAATATTTAAGGCATAATTGCAGCAATCAAAGTACCGAGTCTTAATTTAGCTGCCATAAAAACTTCGTTAATATGAGTCGTTTAGTATGTGTCAGCTAGAGTGACGTCACCCCAGCTTCCTCATTCAATACAGGCAAACCAGTGAGATTAGGCTTTTGGACTATAGTTAGAAAAATAAGGCATAATAGCTGCACATGGAAGGAAAGAACTGAACGATAATACGTAAAAAGTGTTGAAACTACGATCAAAACGTGTGTGTAAGCTGGAGTGACGTAACCCCAGCTGCCATATCATATCTTCCGAACAAAAGAAGTTATGATTATGTATTATAGCTCAAAAATTAAGGAATAATAGCTACCATTGGCAGAAAAGTTTCAGGCAGGCAGGTGTTGGTGCCGCTACCGATTGATCACGTGATATTTCAATCATCATCATCAGCCTCATAATGTTCCCCCTGCTGGGACATAGGCGTCCTCTCTGTATGAGAGGTAATGGGCCTTAAACCACTACGAGTGATATTTCAATAGCGCTTGGAAATTCTAAACATATAGTCATTTTACCCATCGCAATGTTTTCGATGTCAGAATGCACTTGTCTTCGACCTCTAGAAGGTCCCTTACATACTTAGCAGTGAGCTGGTCAAGTAGGGCCGCTGGTAAGGCATCAACAATAGCGCGCAGACTGGCGAGGGGTGCCGGCGCGGCGTATACTTTCTCTTCAATGTGATAGTGCTCCGCGTTGCTGTACGCGGTGGATACGTGGACCAGGGCCTGGAAGATAGAGAAAGCAGAATATTATAGACAAATTACATTACGGTAGGAACACTGCTACCATATAGGCAAGCAGAAATGAACTGGAACTAGGTGCTATAGCGACTTACTAGTTAGCTCAATAATGGTAAAATACAGGTTTTCAAATTAAATCATTTGCTGTTTTGAAAAGTACCACGGTGATAGAAGTGAACAGAAAATAAGCGTCTAAACGATCTCACTAAGTTGTGCACCAACGATTAAACTAGTGTAAATAATTGTAGTGCGTCGGGGATGTTTGCGGATGCGCATGTAGATTGTTTCTACACAACCATGCGCAAAAGGTGCGCATCCATGGTGCACAGGGTGTGGGGCAGCTCCAACAGTATCCTAAGTATGATTTCGTGTCGCCTAGACTGTGTTTTCGTGGGTCGCTGTTGTGCCATCTCACATGGCTTGTCGCAGCGGTGATTCACTGTTGTTTTGTAGTGTCAGTTTGCTAATATATGTATTACTAACGTAGTTGTAAGTTTTACTAACCATCTTTTGAGTCATGGTTACTTGAATAAAGAGAAATTCTATTCTATTGAGTTTCAATCACTACGAGGCTAAAGGAGTTTTCACATCAATAAGTACCTACCTAGCTTATAGTTTGTGTAACTTACCTCTAATTTAGGTAGCTGGTCACAAAGATCCATGAGAGTGATTACAGAAGTGACGTTCTGTTCCAGCGCAGTCTCCAAGCTCTCCCAGAACTTGATGGTCGCAGCGCTGTGGAATACCACAGACACCTGTCGATGAATATCTTACATTAGTCAACTGCATAACATGACTGCTTCGTCGGTCAAGTTGTTGCAAGCGCAACTGCCGAGCATGTGGTCTATGGTTTGATTCAAGGGTCGGCCAGTTGTCAGGCAGTTTTATTTGGTTTTAACATCTGGAATTTCGTAGTGTTAGATACGCAGGTTATGAAAATGAGACGCCAATGCAAGTTGAGTATGGAATGAATTTATTTGTTGCACTTTTGGGGTCGAACATGATGTCTTGAATTTCGTCTAGATCTTGTAGGTCGAGTTGGCGGATGAGCAGCTCTGATAGTTCCTTGTCGCTTAGTTTTCCGGCAGACACGATCGCTTCAAATTGCAGGAACCATAGCTTGATTCTGTTCCTCCATAGAGGCGGTATCCGTCGGTTGTTCGAGACGGCTGACAGTTCGTGCGAATCTTTGTGTGCTGATGATGTTTCGCTTCCATTTTTCAAATTTGAGGTACTCGGGTTCATCTTGGCTTCTTGGAGAATATCACGTCGGGGTCACCAGTTTGGGGGTATGCGGAACAGGGTGTAAAGTCCCACAAACCTCCATAGAAAAGGGAGGATCCTCCGACCAGACGGGTGTTGTGTCTGGTCCGGGCAACTGCCCAACGGTTGTTGTCGGACTGTTGTATGTGTTTTAATCGCGCCGAAAACTTTACTTGCGCGATGCAGGTTTTGTGTGACGTCATGTCGTTAGTTCGTAAGTGGCGGCGTTGGTGCCGCTACAGTAGTATCAGCAGATGGATCACCACGAGCCGACCGCATGTCTGTAGGTCGTTCAATCTGTGTTAATTCTCGACAGACGCAACTCGCACGCACGCAACATAAATATGTGGAAGTTGAGACCGTAGCTGCCGTAGTTATTTATTTATTTAGTACTTTTAACTACTACTACTGAGTGTTCATCAGAGTAAAAATGTTAAAAAAAAAAACTTTTTGCAAAAAAATACTACATACCGACTTCCAAATACAAAAGTTATTTTTCACTTTGTAGTTTTGTACCTATTTGGAAGTCGGTAGTATTGTTTTGCAAAAAGTTTTTTTTATTTTTCACTTTTTTGTTGTACCTACCTAATAGGCAAGTTAGAAAGGTAACTATAACGCCAGAATAGATTTCATGAAACTTGAACATAACCGATGAAATGAGAGATCCCTTAAGAGTGTACTGGCGTTATTTTATGAAATGGTATAAACAATAAAAAGACATGCGATTGCAGCAATCCCGAGAGATTTGCCGTTATTTATTGAAGAGTTCTGTTGTATATTTCCGAAGTTCTTCATTAGTTCTTCACCAAATTAAAATAGGACCAATTTCGGAACATACTTATTCAAAGAAAAAATATTTTTTTGAAATCGGTCCACAATTGACGGAGATATCGGTGAAAACACACAAAAAAAAATACAAACATAATGTCGAACATAGAACCTTTTTGGGAAGTCGGTGGTAAATGGAGAAGAAGAAAAGGTGGTGGATGCTGGCTAAACAACTGCGATAGTAGGTACTGATGCGTCGTCAGACGTTTGGACAGAGGCTGGGCGTGACCACAAAAACCGACAAAAACGTCTTAGGGCATCTGGCAGGCGAGCACGGCCTACTGTGACAGGCTTGAGTCACACATTTTCATCACAGTTTGTGAGCACAAAACCGTGATAAAATGTGTGATTCACGCCTATCACAGAGGCCGTGCTCGCCCGGCTGCTGACGTTAACTACCTATCACAGACGAGCATATTGCCCCGTCTACACGTCGGCGGACGCATTCTGTCGACGTATAGAGGATGCTTTACGTTATACGGTAACGTGGGATTCATATAACTGGCCAAATGTGGAACCCTCTGCTTAACCAAACAAATCAAATCAAAATGCAGATTCTGTGAGCTACGGAATTTTTGGAAACCATGCCCTGTTTGGCCCAGCCTTGTTTACAATTGTTTGACTTCGTAATTTACAGCAGTATCTTCATATTTGTATCGCTGGCACGACAGTCAGTCAAATTTACTCAGTCCAAAACTAAGCCAATTCCATGGCGTCGTCAGTGGCAGCGCATATACCACCGTGATTGCTTATTTAGGGACACAGAGGACAGGACAGGAGGTGGGGCATGGTTCCGTCCGAAGTAGTACCAATTTGCAACGTTAGTGACAGCAGTATAAGCTAGTCACCAGATCAACAAGGTTATATATAGTCCCCGGCACGTAAATTGGCAAGGCTTTGACCTAGTGGGGGTAAGTTCGCGCATAGTGCGTGAACTTACCAACCATCGTATAGAGCGAACGGAACGCGGACGCAACGCGATTGGTCAGTCTATCCAATCGAGTACTCGGAATGGTGCTAAACGTTCCCCGCTTCCCTCTTGGTAACCAAAGAGACCTAAAAACGACTTGTGCGCATATAATGACTCTTGCCAAGTTACGTGCCGACAACTATAACTTCATCGGATCTTAACATTACACTTCATGTCACATAATTTGCCGATGCGCATGTTATGGTGCGCTGCTGTTTCAGTATGAGACTCTCTTATGTCATCATGTGGATGGACCGAGAAATAACTTGGACACTTCGACGCATTGGGATCTATTGTGGTCCCCTAGATAACCTTCTCCTCCCCAATCTCGTTAAAAACTTTCTGCATCAATTTTACAACGAGACAAGGATATATGAGGATGATAATCTTCTAGTTTTGATATCGAACCACAATGTGCACAGAAGGTGCTCCATGCGTGCCGTATGCACCCCACACAACCTGTACATGAGTGTCACGGTTAGGCCCATCTTTATGAACATGTCGTTGGTGCCAAAGTGCCCAGTAAAGGCCCCAAGCAGATAGCAGATTTATGAGCGGATGATGAGACTAACTACTGTACAGGTTTTTGTAATCTTCATCAGAGCGGGCACTTACATGACACGAATTGTACGTACCTCTTGCAACTGTTCGAGCGCGGCGTCATCAAGTCCAAGGCGTGGTTTACCCATGTCTCCCGACACCACTCTTAGCTTGTCTAGCTGCCACGGAGACCTCGCTCTGATGATGTCGAATGCCTGTAAATTAGAGTTACAATAACATCACGCCAAAGAGAGGGCAGGGGTGTAGGTCTACATTAAGATTTCGCTAGTTTTATTTACGTTTGTGATTATGATCTTACTTAGTTAAGTAGATAATAATTAGTTACGTGGCAGAAATACCTACTTCTGCCTAATAAATATTAGATTGTTTGCCTTTTAGTGGATTTGCACCCACAGATAGATAGACCTATCTTATCTTAAAGAGGGGCCGAGACATAACTCGGACACTGCGACCCATTGGGATCTATTGTGGTCCCCTAAATAGACCTATAAGTATCTTCTGTCTTGTGTATAGGCAGCCACTCCATTCTCGTTATCCTTTCAGCCGAAAGACGTCCACTGCTGAACATAGGCCATCCCCAAGTGCTCTAACATTGACCGGTCCCGTGCGTCTCGCATCCAGTGGATCCCCGCAACCTTAACCAGGATATCGGTTCACCTAGTGGTAGGCCTTCCAACGTAGCGTCTTCCAGTTCGCGTTTGCCACTCCAGAACTTTTCGGCCCCATCGACTACACACACATACTTCACCCTATATACTACTAAGTATAGAAATATAATCTAGCTAAATAGCTACAATCTAGGGGTCTTTATGTCAAGAGTGAATAGTTTTTTTCTAGGCAAGCGTGCTTCACCGTCGACCACATCATCGCTTACCATCAGGTGAGATGCAAGCGCAAGCCTATAGATGATAAAAAAAAATCCTTTATCCTCGCACTGGAACGCCTTGCAGCAATTACACCAATGGAGCACAATCTTAAAATAAACTCACTATAAGACCAGATTTCCTCACGTTGTTTTCCTTCACCGTTGTCAGCGATGCCCAAGATAAACTTAGAAAGTACATATGAATTGAAAAAGTCACATTGGTACTTGCCCGGATTCGAACCCACGACCTCAAGCACGTGAGGCGAGGTCTTAGCCACTAGGCCACCACGACATAATAGTTATGTTATGGTTGTTGATGTTTGCTACTCAATCACGCCAGAACGGCTGAACGGATCTGGATGTGACACAGAGATAGATTATAGTCTGAGTCTGGAATAGCACATAGGCTTTTTTTAACCGACTTAAAAAAATAGGGGGATCTCAACTCGACTGTATTTTTTTTATATGTGTTACCTCAAAACTTTTTACTAAGTGAACCGATTATGATGATTATTTTTTATAGGAAAGCTAGTGCTTCTCATAATTATGGTTCCATTTAAATTTAATCAAAATCTTACGAGTAGTTTTTGAGTTATCCTTAATAATGCGTATTTTCATGGTAATAAATAAGGTAAGTACCAAAACTAAAAGAGAAAAATAAAATCTGCTTAACCAAACAATTAAACCGACTTGAAGTTGGTTTCAACAACGAAAAAAAAATGGAAAGTACCAAAGACACCGACTTCCGAAAATAAAGTTTTTTTTTGGATATTTTATTTTATTTTTTACCCCGATAAACTCTGTATAATGTTTCCTTGAAATAATAAAATGATTTACCTAAATGCGGGCGAAGCTGCGGGCAGAAGCTAGTATATAATACTACGTATTCGGCCGCACCCATTTAGACTAGAAGCCAAACCCAATATAGTGACGAAGTGGCTAGGCAGATGACGTAGATGTACCTGTGACTCTTTGAGTTGTGTCAATCTCTTGAGCGGCTCCTGTCCGCGCTTGTCCCTCATCAGCAGATGTAGCTCGTGCACGTCTGGACATGTTGACAGCAGCCTCTCTATCAGCACCTGTGAGGCAATATCATAATTATTATCATCATTATCAGACTTTTATTGTTCCTCTGTATTTTATATTTCTATGTTCCTATCCTACTGCTGAGACACAGGACTCCTCTCTGACCCAGTGCGTGTTGGTCACAGACATACATTTAACTAGATGACGCGATTGTATGTACTTCGCGTGCTCAGATCAAATAAAAAGTCAAGATGGAATGTTGCAAACAACAAAGTGAAGCCGGTTCAAACTAAGCCTTGCCGTACAAATACACAATTACACGCTCTCACGTACAACGAAATTAGGCCTTAGCTTGTCCTTCGAGCTTACAGATCAAATAATAAAGCTCAACTGACAAGCTAAAGGGTAGTTTCGTTATACGTGTGAGCGTAAAATTGTGTATTTATACGGCAAGGCTTAGTTTGAACCGGCTTCACTTTGTTGTTTGCAACGTTCCATCTTGACTTTTTATTTGATCTGAGTTCGCGTGTCGAAAACGGAGTAAAGTTACGATCAATGATCGTAATCTGGGGGGTGACCACAAGCTCTTGGAGTAAGGTTATTTTGATATCGAGTAAGTGACAGATGTATACACGTCATATACATCTGTCCCTTACTCGATCTCATAATAACCTTACTCTAAGAACTTGTGGTCACCCTCCTGAGCTTTCCATTTAGCATTATTGCCACTGGAAATCCATCGAAATTTAGAAAAATGCCTTTTGTTACCATATTGAGCTGTAATGTATAGAAAAAGTTGGTCGAGCCACTGGAAATGTTTTCTTTCATTGGCAAGTAAATTTGTTTTTAAATTGTTTGTGAAAAGTGGCACGCTTGGTTTACATACATATGGAGGGACTTGCGTTATCTAGTTAGATTTATGTCTGTGGTGTTGGTGGATATCACATATCTTCGAATTTTTGGTACTACAATATGCAGGTTTCCTCACGATATTATCCTTTACCGTTCTAACAGCAGTGGTGATGATGTCACTAAAAGTCCCACGACCTACAACTTGTAAGTTACGGCTGCTACCTCTGAGCTCTGTGCGACTGCTGAGAAGTACCTAAGGTTAAACAGCAAAGTAAAACGTACCTTCCCAAGGAAGCCGGATCCTCCAGTAATGAGAACAGATCGTCCCGCGTAGAATAGCGGCAGAAGCGGCCCACCACCGCTCTCTGTGGGGACTGCCATCCCGCTGCAAGAAACACACTGTTAAATATGTCCAGTGGTGTGGGTCCAAAGTGTTGTTTTATCAACAATGACGATTTTCAATAAATGAAAATGTATGGGATCGATCACCTGTGGGCTTTTTCCGAGTTTTTGCTCATGCTCAATCGCGTTACGTAAACAATATCATATGTCAATTTCTAAACAAACACGAAAAATTTCAAAATTTAATAAACTCCCGACACATTTTTATTTCATGCTACATAATTTATCTAGTACATAGTAGATACGCTTCGATCGGCAATCTATTGAACACGTAATTATGACACAATATCTTGCGAAAACAACCTGATTCAAACAGTAAAACGCCCATAACTTTTGAACGGCTGAACCGATTTTATTCAAACATAGCTAAGAACATTCTCGACAAAATCACCTTATAAATTCAAAATAGGGTTCATCCGATTAGGAGCTATGATGTCACAGACAGACACACAGATACATAGCAACACACGTCAAACTTATAACACCCCTCTTTTTCCGTCGGGGGTTAAAAACGAGGTTTTACCTTACAGCCACCGGACGGCACCGACTTATCTAGTTTCAACACAAATTGACGTTTACAGCGTGAGACAAAGCTCGCACTAATATATTTCGAAAGCGCTTGACATTCTCATACATTGTTGACATTTTACCAATCGCTATCGTGACGCTTTCTTTGTTAGAATGTCACTTTTCGAGAGCCTCACGTGCTGTCATCAAGATTCTGGTGCGAGAGAAATACTGAACTAGGTTACATAACCAATGAATCGGTCCAGGCGGCGTCTTTGAGTAATTCAATGGCGCCTGGGATTTTAAAAATTCTTCTTTTAACCGACTTACCCCTGGCAGCACCTCATAATATGTAATGTATAAATTATACCTAGTATTTGTTTTTCTCTTTTTAACCGACTTCATAAAAGCAGGAGGTTTGTTACACGCAGCTGCATAAGGGGAATCGCCAACTCAGCACTCAACACTTTTAGTATAGAATCATACGCTGCAAATTTAACGAACGACGGAAACGCCGAGCTGAGATAGCACTTTGTGACGCACGGACCTAGTTTAGCCAATTATTGTAACTCTGTAAAATTCCATTCCATATTCATACTTCGAATAGGCACTTAGGCTAATTTTAGCGATAATTAATGTAATTCTTTTATTTTAAAATAAATTAAGTAAATTCATTTTTGTTTTTTTTTAAATCCTCCGATTGCAGCTAACGTAATTGGCGCAGTCGGTAGGATATTCGCGGGCCGGTTCGGATCTCTAATATCGAAATCCGCGTACGCGAATCACCTGGGTGGCTATCGAGCCCCGGTGCCGAATATCCGAATCTACGGTCCAGCTGCAGTTCCGGAAGGAGAATCCAGACTTCGATTCTCAATTCAACCGTATATATACATATATATATTTTTAAGCGTGTTCACGGATAACTTCGTCATTTATGAACCGATTTTAAAGGAAGGAAACCAGGATCTTATGATTGCATCCCAGAGAAATCGAGGGAACTCCTCAAATTTTGGTATTTTTATCAACAATGCAATCATTTACACTGAGAAAATGTCATTTGGTGAAGTGGAACTGATGAAGAAGACCACAGATGGCTACAGTAACTCCTTAATGCTAAGTATATCATGGGTAAAAGATATATCGAATAGTTAACCGACTATGATGAAGCAAATACTTATAAATAAATGGTACTGATGAAAATGGTACCATCGAATTGATATGATGATGAAGCCGAAAGGTAAGACATGGAACTCCGAAATGAAACAATGTATCGTGTTTGGGCTTATTGGAATCATCATGAGATGTACTTTGGCTATAAATGATATTCATAGTAATTGGAGGTACCTACCAAAACTAAAAACAGATACCTAAACAAAAATCTTTTACAGACTTCGGAAAAGAAAGTTATCTCTCGCTTTGTAGTGTTTTGCTTTAGAAGTCGGTTTAATAAGGGTTCCGTACCCAAAGGGTAATAACGGGACCCTATTACTAAGACTCCGCGGTCCGTCTGTCTGTCCATCTGTCACCAGGCTGTATCTCGTGAACCGTGATAGCTAGGCAGTTGAAATCTTCACAGATAATGTATTTCTGTTGCCACTATAACAACAAATAATAAAAACAGAATAAAATAAATATTTAAGTGGGGCTCCCGTACAACAAAAGTGATTTTTACCGTTTTTTGCGATAATGGTACGGAACCCATATATATGACACGATATCTTGCGAAAACACCCCGATTCAAACAGTAAAACGCCCATAACTTTTGAACGGCTGAACCGATTTTATTCAAACATAGTTAAGAACATTCTCGACAAAATCACCTTTCAAACAAAAACTAAAACAAAATCGCTTCATCCGTTTAGGAACTATGATGCCACAGACAGACACACAGATACACAGCAACACACGTCAAACTTATAACACCCCTCTTTTTCGGTCGGAGGTTAAAAACGAGGTTTTACCTTACAGCCACCGGACGGCGCCGACTTATCTAGTTTCAATACAAATTGACGTTTACAGCGTGAGACAAAGCTCGCACTAATATATTTCGAAAGCGCTTGACATTCTCATACATTGTTGACATTTTACCAATCGCTATCGTTATGCTTTCGTTGTTAGAATGTCACTTTTCGAGAGCCTCACCTGCTGTCATCAAGATTCTGGTGCGAGAGAGGTGAGAGGTGCCAGAAAGTTATCTCTCGCTTTGTAGTGTTTTGCTGTAGAAGTCGGTTTAATAAACAAAAAAAAAACAAACAATGTCGAACATAGAACCTCCTTCCTTTTGGGAAATTGCTTAAAAAACTTTTATTATACTTTCACTTATTTAACTAAGTGCATTTGAACAAGTAAAATTTCAAAATTTAAAAAACCCCCGACACATTTATCTTGCGAAAACATCCCGATTCAAACAGTAAAACGCCCATAACTTTTGAACGGCTGAACCGTTTTTTTTAAACATAGCTAAGAACACTCTCGACACAATCACCTTTCCAACAAAAAAAACTAAATCAAAATCGGTTCATCCGTTGAGGCGCTATGATGCCACAGACAGACACACAGATACACAGACACACAGATACACAGATACACAGCAACACACCTCAAACTTATAACACCCCTCTTTTTCCGTCGGGGGTTAAAAACAGCGAGCGATTAGCAAACGATTTTGTAGGACCTACCATACGTAATAGGTAATGCCGACTTTTATGACATAAAGCGTTTGATCTCGCGATGATTGCTGAATGCAGTTTCTTACGTAATAAGCCTGCTGGGGGGTGACCATAAGCTCTTAGAGTAAGGTTATTTTGAGATAGAGTAAGTGACAGTTGAGCGATGATGAGCTTATATTATGTCCTGTGGCGACATGGGCAGATGACATTGTTGCCATTGCGTGTAGAACCTGGATGAGGTTAGCACAGGAACGTGGTGATTGGCACAAGAAGAGGTCTATGCTCAGCAGTGGGCGAAGTCGGGCTGTGGATGATGATGATGATGAAGTGACAGATGTATACAAGTCATATAAATCTGACCCTTACACACACTCAAAATAACGTTACTCTAAGAGCTTATGGTCAACCCCCTGGACTGTAGGCCATACAAACATAATTATGTTCCGTTCGGTAATCGAACGCGCGACACGCAGCCCAGCCGTAACGACTTTCAAAGCTCTACCAATGAATGCCTGGACCAACGGCTTCCCGTGTTTCTCTTTTTTTTTGAGCCATCACGAGCTCCTCCTACTCTACTTAAGACGACGACAGTCGCCAACGACCTTGAGGGAACAAAACGCGCACTCGTTTCACACCCGCGCTACCCAAAATTTTGTAGTTACTTTCCTCATTATTCTATGACTTAAAAAAAAGCCTCAGATCAAAATCTAGATAAATTGACCTTGAGATGGTGTCGATTTCATTAAAATACGCCCAGCGGTTTTGGTGCGCTTGTCGTATTTTTGTTCGTTTCAGACATAACTTTACAAATTAACTACACCATGTTATACGAATAAAACTCAACATTTTCTTAAATCAAATTATTAAGTAAATGGTCTAATATAACATATAATTCTTCCAAAAAATTACGACTAGCCGTGTAGACGTGATTCTCATTTTAAAATCAGCTATTCTGAGTTATCTGCGCCTTAATTTCTACTTATGTGCGTCTAAGAATAATAAATAAGTAAGTATATAAGTGCTTAATTCAATTGAAAACGGTACACATACTCGTACATAAGTTATTTATGTATTCTTTACTGATTCATAACAATAATTTTAAAGCGCATAATTTTACTATTACGTTGGTGATTGATGATTATTTAAAAAAAAAAAGTCGTGTGGCACTCGGGGACTGCCGCGGTAAAGCTATTGCATAGCATTTATTCTAGATCCAGTCCTGGAAAATGCGTCAAAAAAAACTCGAAAACGTAGCGAGCCAAACCCGCATTTATTTACGATTAATAAAACTCTAAAAAACAAAACAAAAATACCCTTATTCACATTGAAATAAGGTCGCTTTTCTTTGACAAGCAAAAGTGACCCTTATTCTCATTAGCATAAGGTCGACATTGATCACCATTGTCACAGAAACAGCTCAGAGAGACCGATAAAAGGCAAAAAATTACGACCAACAAAAATTTTAAAACCCTCATATCTCAGAAACGGTTGGAGTTAGCGCATTTCTGACAAAAGATTTGCCCCGCTGCCCGCCGCTACTTCATCCAGGAGAACAAGATAGGATTTACCCCCCTTAACCGTTTACCTCCCCCCGCAAAAACATTTTTCATTCTAAAAATACCAAAACGGAAATCGAAAACACGTGCAACAAACCTCCCCCCCCGCCCACCTGCCCCTCACCACTCAGATTCCACAGAATTAAAAAACCTTATTAAAAGTCAAAGTATCACCGCCGTGCCCGTCGGAGTGGGGAGCGTGAGGTTTTTTCGTTACGGAATTTCTGGATTCGGTCCCCGCGCTCAAGGTCCGCGATAGAAGCTATGCAATAGCTTAAAAAATATTATTATGTATTACAAGTCAAGGTTGGCGACATTAATAATAACGTAACATAGTTATAACAAGTAAAAATTAAAAACCCCGGGCATTTTTATTTCATGCTACATAATTTATCTAGTACATAGTAGATACGCTTCGATCGGCAATCTATTGATCACGTAATTATGATACGATATCTTGCGAAAACACCCCGATTTATACAGTAAAACGCCCATAACTTTTGAACGGCTGAAACGATTTTATTCAAACATAGTTAAGAACACTCCCGATAAGATTACCTTTCACACTAAATCAAATAAATAAAAAAATAAAAACTAAATCAAAATCGGTTCATCCGTTTAGCAGCTATGATGCCACAGACAGATACACAGCAACACACGTCAAACTTATAACAATCCTCTTTTTACGTCGGGGAAAAAACAGGAAATTATAGACACAAGAAAAGCAAGGTCCACCCATATTTTTTTATTAAAAAGTTTATATTGCAAGTACCTTGCTTTCGTATGTGTCCATAATTCGGATCTGGATGAAATTTGGCAAAGAACGTTTCGTTCCCTTTTTGATAATTTGTTGCAACACCATGTCAGTTAGCTGTCAGCAATTTTGACAGCTTTTGACGTCAAATTTGTACCGAGCACACGGACAAATTCGGGTGCTTGTGGAATTATATGCTAATCGAGATAAACACATCAACACGGTCAAGGGATATTTTTAAAAAAGCGAATTACTATCAATGTGTTAATTATTTATATGACATGTATATATTTAAAAGATACGTTATTTAATATTCTACCATTTTTTAATAATGGTTAAGGTACTTCGATTAAAATTTCAGGATTTTATGGAAAAAAAATGAAGCATAGACGGAAACCGTATATGAATTAACTTTTAATTTATGAGTAAAAACTGAAAAAAATAGAAAAATCATTTGATTTGTGTTTATAAACTTGAAGTTAGTAGTCTGAGAAAGCGCCCATGATGTTCATAACACATCGGCAACGATTCGGCATGCTCAGAACAAGGTTGTCAATGTCTTGCTGCGGAATATTGTCCCATGTCCTTCTGAGGTGCGCAAAAAGTTGATCTTCTGTAGCCAGATTTTCAGGAACTTCCTTCAGAGCTCTTCTTTGCAGCATATCCCACGCATGCTCAATGGGATTTAGATCTGGCGATTGAGCAGGCCAGTCTAAGGCCCTAACATTGTGTGTATGTAACGAAGCTGCTACCGTCGTCGCCGTGTGTGCCCGGGCATTGTCGTGCATGAGCAGGAAATCTTGCCCCATTTGTGTTCTGTGGGGCAAGATTACGGGCCCCAGCACCTGTTGCACGTATCGTTCTGCCGTCATATTGCCCCGCACCCAAACGAGATCCGTCCGTCCTCCAAGACGAATGCCTGCCCAAACCATAATTGTTCCTCCTTGGTATGGGTGAACTTCCTGAGGGTTCTGTAGACGGCTCCATCGTCCAGGAACTCGCCAAACACGCGTCCTTCGTGAATCTGGATGGAAGCCGAACTTGGATTCATCCGTGAACAGCACATTGGACCATTGCTCACGGCCCCAGTTCACGTGGTTCCGAACCCATTCTAATCGTCGTCCACGATTGCCTCTCCGTAAAAGTGGGACCCGGAGTGGTCTACGAGAGCGTAGATTGCTTTGATGCAGTCGCCTTCTTACAGTTTGGTCACTCACAAGCACTTGGTGTTCCACTCGCAGCCTTTGGACCAATTGAGTCGCCGTTGCATTTGGTTGAGCTCGCGCAGTAATTTGCAAAAATCGGTATTGTCTGGGGGTAGTGATGCGACTTGGCCCCCGGTGCCTCTCCGCTACTTCAACTGTGGCACGATAGCGTGTCCACAATCTTGAAATTACATTTTGGTGGGTCCCTATGGCCTCAGCAACATTACACTGAACAGACCCAGCTTCCAGCATTCCCACAGCTCGTAACATCTCCGCCCTCGTCAAATGTTGGCGTTGCATGGCTACAATACCTCAATTTTAACTTTATCTTTCGTTTGAAAATGAAAAAAAAACTGTAACTAAACGTAATTCGTATTGTTTTCTAAATTTCGCACAAATGAAAATTCCCTCTCCTACACATCAAGACATTTTATGCCACCGAAACAAAAGAATTTTCAAAAATTTGAATTTGGAATTAGTCTGAGATAAATTACAAACAAATCGGTGTATAAAAGATTCCAATGCGGCCAGTACTTTTCGAGTTATTTAATTGAGTATGAAATATCCCTAGACCGTATTGATGTGTGTATAATTCGCCCACCGTGATTTTCAATTTCGCCCGCCTTTCGCGATAGGTATTGTGGGGCGCCCGTGCATCCGGATTTCGGTATATTTCACGCGCAGCGAAGTGCTTTTGCCGGGAACGTGTATGTGTCTGCTGGCCGCCGACCCCGGCTCAGAACACGTTTGTGGTCCCCTCCCTCATCATCACTTCACACATCATTGTCCTTTATTATATATATCTTATCCCTGAAACCCTCGCCCAGGCAAGGGACTGAACGAGGAACCGAAGAACCCCACGAGAATTCAGTGCTAGCGTTGGGCGGTACTAGTTGTACCGCCCAACACTTGTGGTCAGCTTTAAACAACAGAACCCCTAGCTTTCCACTGCTGCGTACGCGTGCGCAGTTTCGTGGGTACTTGTTCTGATTGGATCCAGGAGTCGCAGCGCTGCTGAGCTCCTGGCTTGGGATCCGCAGACCTGTATTTAACATATAGTTATAGTCTGGAATAGCACATAGCTTACTTTTATCTCGGGATTATGTTCAATTGGGATAATTTTCGACATTTCGACACACGCGGGCGAAGCCGCTGGCCGAAGCTAGTAATATTATAAATGTGAAAGTTTGGATGGATGTGTGTATGTTTGTTACTCAATCACGCCAGAACGGCTGAACGGATCTGGATGGGCAAAGACAGCGACCACACAGCCTCTAGACGCCTCATAACAGGCGAGCGATGTCTGTCAACACATATGACTAAAAAGATCATATACAGGTAATACAGGTCGCCACTCGACAATTTCGAATTAGTAGCGACCACTTCTGTGAGCCGTAAACACTTCCGCGTCAGTCAATAAAAAATTGAAGAAATAAATATTATAATGGCCTCTTGTACAATCCGTTGGTATGGTAACAACAGCCAGACTTCGAGTTTACGGAAAAATGGCATAACATTTCATTGATAAGTTAATAGTTACATATTAACATAATTAGATTTATTTTCTGATATTATTTATCGGAGTTCATATTATACTGGTAATGTTTGTAGGTGAAAACGCCCACCGCATGTTTGCGTCTCTTTCTTTTTAAAGTATTTTTTTCGCTATCTCTTCTCCTCTATAATTTCGTAAACACAACTAGTGATGCACCATATCCTATGACCAAATCTGTTATCGATAGTAATAGAAACCTTACAAATAAAAACATTAAATTGAATAGTTTGTTAGTTGTGAAACGATTTTTTGATGACGTTTTTTTACTAAGATTTAATATTACTATATTTAAGAACCAACAATCAAACAAAGTATGTTACCTTTAGAATTTCGATATTTTTTTTAGTTTTAACATTTTATGTTATTACTATAATGTTAAAACGCCGTATAATTAATAATAAAAAAGGTAACATTAATAAAAAAAAATAAGTACAAATATTATTTATCTAAAAATATCGATACCTGTCTGGTTTTATTTAAACCTGTCCCATCCTTAATGACACATATGACCTTGGTAAAGGACCAATCAGAGCGCAGTCGTCCCGTTCCTCATACCTCAGCTAGTTGACAGAATTGTTTTGATGTATTAGATCAAGCATTAGGCGTCTAGTGGCTATGTGGCAAAGATATAGATTATCTTATTATCTTCAGTCTGTATAATAGCACATAGGCTTCTTTTCATCCCGGTATAATGGTCCCTTAGGATAAGAAAACACTATTCACGCGGGCGAAGCCGCTGGGAGAACCTAGTAGCAAAATAAATTACGATGAGAATATTTTTTTTTTTTAAACTTTGCTCCAGTCTTGGAATTACTCCTGTATCGTGGGTAAATTACATACATATAAATTCACATACACAAACCACCTGACCGGAACATATATCTGTGCCTACTTGTAAATATTTTTTCACAAACCTAAATCCAACTAGATAACGCAAGTCCCTCCATCTGTATGAATACCAAGCGTGCTACTTTTTCACAAACAATTTAAAAACAAGTTTACTTACCTATGAAAGAAAACATTTACAATGCCTCGTCCAACTTTTTCTATACATTCTTTACAGCTCAATATGGCACAAAAGGCATTTTTCTACATTTCGGTGGATTTCCGGTGCCAATAATGCTAAATGAAAAGCTCAAAGTACGATCATTGATCATAGGTACTTATACTCCGTTTTATGACACGCGAAGTAAATACAATCGCGTCATCTAGTTCGATTTTTATCTGTGGTTTGTTCCGTGTGGAAATCGAACCCGCGACACGTAGCGCGGCAGCCGATCCCTAAAATCACCGCGCCAACCGAAAAATCTTTGACCCCATTCGAATTTTCAGCAACGGATTTCAAAACGACACAAACTGTGCCGCGATTGCGGAAGTGCGGAGCTTGCAAAACAAACACACAAAAAAACCTAGACGAGTGTCTATTAATATCAACTTAATATTATACGCACAACCTTCAAAATATTCTTAAAAATAACGTCTATGAATAAAATAGGCGTATAAGCATTTGTCAAAATACTACATTTTCATTTTCAGTTTCCGGAAACTTTAAGGCATATGAAAAATTGCCTGTTTACAACTTTTTTTTCGTTTCGTCATCCTTTATGGGACCGACGACCTTGACAAGGCGATTGAGACCTTGGGACAGACTGATGTGGAAAGCGATCTAGAGGCCACAGAGAAACTTATATAGGCAATGATATTCAAATAAACAGATATGTTATGAGCGCGCGCATTGTGAAGACTCGAATAGGTGACAATTGTGACCTTTAGTCTTTAGTTTATGTCACGCATGGCGAAGAGCGATAAGCTTTGTTGAAACAAAAACAAAATAAATAAAAATGCCATCGTGTGTATTTAGAAATTGTACCAATTATGATACCAAAGTACATAAAAAAGAAGGGATCTCATACTATATGTAAGTACGTAATACGCCTCAATTTACTATTTTTTTTTTCCTATCATTCTGATATTTGGAGGTTAGAAAAAGATAACAACATCGGTGGTCAGAATAATGTTTGTTTACATTCACACGCAAGTGACAAACACTAGCTGTCTCATTTTTTTTTGGTTTTATCAAGCCATCCCTTTCGACTTGTAGTGAAATGTCAGATGAATGAAAAGTGTGTATGTGTGCTGCCGCTGCTGCGCGGAACACTTTTTTCAATTGTTTTGTGAGTGTATAACGTATCTGTTTATTTGAATATCATTATATATAGGTATACGGACACTAGTGGCTCTAGACTTTCGAAATCGCTTGACATTTTGACATTGCTAATCGACGAAAAAAACGAGGAGGTTCTCAATTTGAATTGAGAACACAAAACAAATGTCATGTATATTTTTTTATGTATGATCAATTGAACATGCTTAACTTTTTATAGAGTGGTCCTAATTCAATTTCTTTTTTTCTTATAGATTTTATCTTAAACTTCAAAGCTGGTCATTTAAATTAGAAAAATAATATCCACCCCTAAAAGTAGAATAAAAGTATTTATTGATAACTAGCGGATGCCTCGCGGTTTCACCCACTTAGTTCCCGTTTCCGTGGGAATACAGGGATAACAAGTAAAATTTCAAAATTTAAAAAACTTTAATTTTCGATTTTTTGAATTAACTTTTTTTATTTACAACTTTTTAGTTATATTCTTTTTTAATTGGGTACATTTAAACATATAGGTGTTATATATATTTGAAATCACCTCTTAAAACCCTTTATTTTGTTACCCCACATGATGGGATTGAAAGAAAAATATTTTTTTCCCACACAAAATGGCGGCCAAAATCCGCCATTTTTAGGGTTCCGTACCCAAAGGGTAAAAACGGGACCCTATTACTGATACTCCGCGGTCCGTCTGTCTGTCACCAGGCTGTATCTCATGAACCGTGATAGCTAGACAGTTGAAATTTTCACAGATGATGTATTTCTGTTGCCGCTGTAACAGACAGAAGAAAATAAATATTTAAGTGGGGCTCCCATACAACAAACGTTTTTTTTTGCCGTTTTTGGCGATAATAGTACGGAACCCTTCGTGTGCGAGTCCGACTCGCACTTGGCCGGTCTTCGTGTGCGAGTCCGACTCGCACTTGGCCGGTTTTTTCTATTCCAATTTTTATGTAGCCAGTGACACTCGCAGGGTTAAGACGAATCGATCGTTTGGGCTCTAGAACGCCACATAGGAACATACATACATACTTACATACATAGACTGATAAACACATAAGCCTCCTTCGGCAGTCGGGTAATTATAAAGGCGAAAGTTTGTGAGTGTGTTTGAATGTTTGTTAATTCTTTATGCTCAGACTGCTGGACGGAATTGGATGAAATTTGGCACAGAGATAGACTATAGTCTGGCATAGCACACAGGATACTTTTTATCCCGAAAATATGTTCCCTTGGGATAATTTGCGATATTGAAGCGGGCGAAACCGCTGGCAGAAGCTAGTAATATTATAAATGCGAAAGTTTGGATAGATATATGTTTGTTATTCAATCACGCTAAAACGGCCGAATGGATCTGAATGAAATTTGCACAGAGATATATTAATATAACTCTGTGCAAATTTCATCCAGATCCTTTCAGCACTGTTCCAGACTATATATAGTCTGGAATAGTACATAGGATTCTTTTCATCCCAGTATAATGATGCCTTGGGATACACTTTTAACGCGGGCGAAGCCGCTGGCAGTAGCTAGTAACCTAGTAACTAATATTATAAAGAGAGAGCCCGAACATTGTGAGTTTGTTCAGACGTATTGGGTCATCTCTGGAACCACCACCCACAACTATTTGAATAATTATTTCACCATTTGAAAGGTAGGTTATAAATATTTTGACCCAGGCAAACCTGGGCGAGCCACCACTATTTTACTGATAATATCGTCAAGTATCGAGTGACAGAGATTATAATCTCTAAAAATATGCGAGTCGGACTCGCGCAGGATTCCGTACCAATATCGCAAAAAGGGCAAAGAAATCACGTTTGTTTTATGGCAAATCTATTTAAATATTTATTTTATTCTGTTTTTAGTATTTGTTGTTATAGCGGCTACAGAAATACATCATCTATGAAAATTTTAACTGTCTAGCTACCACGGTTTACGAGATCATCCCACAGACTGAACGCGGAGTCATAGTAATAGCTTAGGGTCCCGTTTTTACCCTTTGGATACGGAACCCTAAATATTGAACTGTTTTAGCAAAAGGAACACGAGGAGAAAGTGACAACCAGTGTATATAATTTTAATCTACAGATTTAGAGCCTGGCTATTATAACTATGCAGAAATCATAATTGGTATCTCCAAAAATGTTTGTATGTGGTGTAAATTTTTTGGGGTTACTCCCAATTATGAGTTCCGCATAGTTATAATAGCCAGACTCTACTACCTATATTTCAAGATTAAATTTTGGTATAACACATAACATAACTTCACAACGCGTCTATTAGATAGCAAGCTTATCGCCGCGGATTCATTCACTTGGCCATCCACAGGAATCGTATTTTTTTTCAGGATAAAAGCCTTGAACACGCGATGGTGTAGTTTCCTAACAGTGAAAGAAGGATATTATATACACTTACAAACAATAAATTTTACCTCTTTAAGTTCAGATAAGATAACCACGCGTGGGCACGAGGCCGGTCGCCAACACGATGGTCTGACCAAGTGAAAAAAGCTATGTCCTTAAGCAAATTATAGCAGGTGGTGATCGCAGCTTTGGACCTTAGCCGATGGAGGCAGATTGTCCGCTTTAAAGGGTACAGTGACCACTATCCTCAATAATGAGGGAGTTCAGAAAAGGGTATGTTATGTTGTGTTAGGGGGGTTTGGTTTCCGCACTTAGTCCCTCAAATGGACCTTTGTTCGTGGGCCATGGCAGCCGTTTGGTGGTTATTCCAACCAGCCCACCTCCCTCCAGAAGTCAATTAGTGCGCCTGGTTTCCTCAAAACATCTGTGTAAGATCTTGGCGACCCGAGGGTTTGTGTTCTTATCTGGGTGACACCTGAGCATTCAAAGAGAACGTGCGCGACGGTTTCCTCGGCCTCCATGCATGCCCTGCATAGAGACTGTCCGTTATGCCTATTGTGTGGAAGTGTTTGTTGAGTGAGCAGTGTCCCGTGATGGTCCCCGTCACCAGGCGCAGGCCATACGTCGCGTCGCGTTCTTTCTAAGTATGGCTGAGCTTCTTTGGATTGCCTACAGCCCGGTATCGAGGTCCACCAGTTCTCCGCCTGTGTCTGGGTGAATTCCTGTAGCCACCTGCGTATTTGGTTGAAGGGGACGGGTACAACAGATGGATCCATAGACCGCCTAGCTCGTCAGCCGCGTCGTTGCCCAGCGATCCGCTGTGTCCCTTTATCCATTGTAGTGTCACCGTGTTACGGCTAGATAGTTATTTGTTCTAGTGCGTTGTGACATTCTAGTATTAGTAGAGCAAAAAACACAAGACTCCCAGCAGACTGGGAGATATACAAAGAGACCCAACATGCATACAAAAAACAGAAAAGGGTAGGTCTATGCCACATTATGGCTTGGTACTGTACTTACCTGTGTATATGCTGCAGAATATGTATATAGATGGCTTGAGGTCTTACACACAACTGCGAAATCTTCCTGTTTAGCACTATTTTCCTTGGAGTTTCTTTCGTTGACTTTCACTTAGGTAATTGTTTTTTATTGCACTTTATTTAATAGCTTGTAGAGTATCTATAAAGACTATCCTATGGTTAGGTAGCAAAATATTTTCACAAAATCGTGGTCAGTTGCGAAGAATATCAAATTTAAGGATACAGCTGGCTTTCTTTAATTTCTACCTATTCTAAAAACGCTTGAGAGTTTATTATATTTAACCGTGCCAGTACCGGACCGTATTTTAAACTATCGGTAGGTAGTGGTCTAATCGGAACTGGTCCTATATAATAGGTTCCTATCGACTGGTCCTTCCGGACCGTGTTATGTGGTCGCGATTCGGAAGCCACGCACGAAGTGCACGGCCACTGGTCTGTCGCACAATTTATCAGTGCGGTTCTATGTAAATTGTTTATTACAATACATTTGTACTATTATGTGCAATTATATTGTTGTTGTTGTGTGTTGTATTGTTGGCGCGGCGGTATCCAAGGTGTGACAATAAACGGAGGTCCTAAACAGATGTTAGATCCTGTTAGATTTATACCTATGGGACCAACCACAGCTATAAATCTAACTAGATAACACGATTGTATGTACTTCGCGTGTCAAAAATCGGAGTGAAAGTACCTACCTAGCTACGATCAATGATCGTACTTTGAGCTTTTTTATTTAGCATTATCGGCACCGGAAATCCACTGCAATCTAGAAAAAAAAGTTAATAAAATCAAAAAACCCGACTGCAAAGATGTAAACAAGAATAAATCATGCTGTGCAGTCGGAGGATACATATCCGCGAGCTTTTTTTGTACAAATTTTTAATTACCTATTCGTTTTTTCCAATGACTTTTAAACATATAAGTGGTATATATTTTTGTAATCACCTAGAGGTGTTTTTAGAAAAACCCTTAATTTTGATACCCCACTGGAAGGGTTTAGAAGAAAAAAAATTGCAAACCCCACAATATGGCGCCTAAAATCCGCCATGTTACTTTTTTTTAAACAGCACCTATCTAAGAACACTTGGGCGGCCAAGAACTATCTAACGATGTCTTAATTATAAAAATGCGTCAAGTTGTTTGAAAGATACGAGGTAATAAAGAAAATTACATACATACAAACCAACAAACAAACATACATACAAGATACGCGCGAAAAACGTAACCCTTTCCTTGTAGCCGGGTAAAAATGCTTAATTATGACAAAGTTGGCCGAGACATTGTAAATGTTTTCTTTCATTGGTAAGTAAATTTGTTTTTAAATTGTGTGAAAATGTGTGTGTGGATCTAAATGGATGATGATTTTGCACGATAACGAGCGCGCGAAATTTTATAAACAGACCTTTGGGAGTCTAGATATCATGAAAAAACTACTAAATGTATATTTTCAAAATCAAATTATTTGCATTGTAGAATTACTAATCTATCCCTGTATGGAGACCGTTTTGCAATTTTCCTTCTTCTTATCGTATTTATTTCCGCCCAAAGATGCGTTAAAATTAGTGTTGAAATATGGAACTTTCGACGCTCATAACTTTCAAATATTTTATTTTTTAACTTTTTTGTTTCCATACAGGGCTAGATAATGATGAGACAAATTGATATATTTTTTATTTTGAACGTACATCGTGAAACAGTGCAGTAATCGCTAGACTACGTTTGTATAGAAGAATGATCGACTGGTGTAACCTTAAGATGCGACCTGCAAAGTGCATCGGAAAGCCCAATATTGTGAGCGACCACGTCGCGTCTCAATGATGGCTTGACTTACCTATGGAGGTAGGACACAGTTTGAAATAAAACAACAATTTTAACTATAAACATTAATATTAATTGAAAGTTTAATACAAACACGTCAAGTTAAATTAACATTTTGGTACTTACGTAATTGCATTGTAGTTATACAATGGAATTACTGTGAAAATGTGTAATTTCATTAAACTAATGGTAAGTTAATGTTTTGTCAACTTATCACTTGTAGTTTATTGTAAAGGTTTTCGCGTTCTCTTTATAACAGACTAGCTGACCCCCGCGGCTTCGCTCCCGTCAAAATTATAGTCTATGTTACTCGGGAATAATGTAGCTTTCCATAGGTGAAAGAATTTTCGAAATCGGCCCAGTAGTTTCGGAGTCTATTCGGTACCAACAAACATACAAACAAAAAATCTTTCCTCTTTATAATATTGTTATAGATGATCAATAAACTTGACATAAGTATTTGTAATTTTTTTACAAGCTTTTATTTAACTTACAATGTATGTATGTATGTAAGTGCGTTCGGGTCAAATCTTGCAACTGCATTTTAAAGCAGTTATCCTCCACCGATTAAGATTACATTTTGCATACACGTTTAGTTTCGATGACAATGCATGGTTAACTAAGTGACGTCTTTCTAAACCCAAAATGGCGGATGGTCCAAGATGGCGGACTAGTCCTATTTTGTGCACTACCTTAATATGGGTATCAAATGAAAGGGTTTAATGCGAAAAATACAAAAAAGATTGTTAAAAAAAATACATTATATAATTTTTCTTTTTTTAGCCTCAGCCGATATATGATGAAATTTTGCATACACGTTTGGTTTGGATGACAAATAATGACAATGCACGGTAACCTAAAATAAGGTTGTAAAAAAAAAGTTTTTTATACCTACTGTGTTTTTTTTAACATTAGCTTAACGCCGTCGAGCTCATGGTTAAATAATAACAGCCGCAAGGGACGATCTTCAAGGTTAGGCAACGCTTGCTGTGGAAGGGAGACCATCTTTCATCTTCTTCTTAGTCGGGCACTATCTTGGCAGAGTGGTCGTGGTCATGGGTGGGACCTGATGCATGATGGCTCTTGCCATGCGCCTCCATTCGGCTCTATTGGACGCATTGTGGGAACACTCGGTCATCGTAGCTTTGGTGATGTTTTTAATAAGTTTTGCTCATCTGGTCGGAGAGTGACCTCGGGATCTTTTGCCTTCCATTCTGCCTAGGATTACAAGACGCTCCATTGAGTCTTCATTGCTAGTTATATGTCCAAAGAACTTTTTTTTATTTTGTGATGGGTTTGCTCTTGACTCTAGTCTAAGTCATAGGTGACAGAGACAGAGTCGACGATGGAGTGAGCTTACCCAGAAGAAGCCTGTTTACTCTAACTTTGAAGAGATTCAGATTGAATGGATTCGGAAACACAGACGCAGGTAGTGAGTTCCATTCATTCGCTGTGCGCATTATGAAGGAAGTTTGGAAGCGCTGGGTGCGAATTGATGGAATGGCAACAAGGTAAGGATGGTAACTTGTAGTGCGTCTAGATGTCCGATGGTAGAAGGGGGCTGGAGGGATGAGGTCGTGGAGTTCTTGAGCACACTCACCGAAATACAGTCTGTAGAAGACCAACAAGCAGGCAACCTTGCGGCGATGAGCCAAGCTGTGAAGCTTGGTATCCACCAGTTCAATGTCGCCGATGAGCCTCTTGGCTCTGCGTTCCACCGAGTCAAGCGCGGCAAGCTGATACTTTGCTGAGCCATCCCAAAGGTGGCTGCAATAACTTTATAGTATTTACATTTGAACAGTCGACGATAATCTCTCTTTGATGTGAAGTTCTTTTAGGATGGATACATTGGTGCGGTAAGCAGTCCACGGAATCCCAGTAGCAGACGTCTCCGGCACCACATCTCCAGTGCATCGATTTTGAGTGATGATCGCATCAGTCGTACCTAAGTGGTTTTGGTTATTCTGCGATCTTGCCCGATTATTGTGAGCTTTTCAAAGGCAGATCGCCTCACAGCACAACGCCTTCGTATCTCGTCTTTACAGACTCCGGTGTTAGCAATGTTGGAGCCCAAGTGGGTATACTGCCTGTACTTTTGACACTAGGTTGTTTGTTTTTAGCTCTGGTTGACTTCTTGTATGTTGTAAGAAGAATGGTGTCATCGGCAAACCTAAGATTCAAGATTTTGCGACCTCCAACAGAAACACCTTTGTCCCAGCCCTCCAGGACGATTCGTATGTTGTACTGCGTATATATATTAAAGAGCACCGAAGATATAATGTATCCCTGTCTTACACCAGCCTGATTTGAATGAGCTATAGTCAATTCAGTCCACGTGAACCGCTGCTGTGCCGTATAGTTCGTACAGTCTTCTAATGACGTACGTTAGATGATCTGGTACACCTATAATTGAAAGAATTCTCAGTTTCCGCCATTGCACAGTGTCAAATGCTTTTCGGAAAACCACGAAGCATATGAAGAGGGGATTGTTTGAATTTGATTCAAATTCACGAGACTTCTCTATAATTTGAGGTAATATGAGAATTTGTCCTCTTCCTTTGACAAAATCTGCTTGTTCGGGAGCAATTTCGCGAGACAAAAACGACTGCAGCCTGCTGCATTTTATCACATGTAGAAGTACTTTGCTTGCATTGGAGATGAGTTAACCTATAGTTGTTGCACTTTTTCGTGGAGCCCTTTTTGTGCATGACATGTCCATGTCCCTTGAACAACCTATAACAATATATGCAGACGATAGCGGTCCCTTCTAAAAACGTAATCTACATATGAACAGCATGAAAAAAAAATCCGTGGTCTCTTTTTAATTTTACTTGACAGGTTTTTCACTTCAAATGCTGGCCATAAGTTTCACGATATCTAATGGCTGTCAGAGGTCATGCCATCAAATCATCATTAGCCTTTTAATGTTCCCACTGCTGGGACCATAGAGTATAGTAATAGAGCTGGGACACAGCCCTCCTCTCTTTGAGAGCCTTTTTCCACCACCACGCGAGCCCAGTGCGGGCTTGTGGATGTCACCTGACTCCGTATGTTTTATTATAGGACATGCCGTTTTCCACACGATGTTTTCCTTCACCGTTTTGAGAGCAGTGATGATGAAATAATTTATACAAAGTAAAGCGCCTACCTGCAACTTTTAAAGCCGGCTCCACACGCTTGGCGAACAATGGCAAACAGCAAACACGAATATGTGGATGGGTGTTTGTTTGTGTTTGCCTGTTTTGTTTGTGTTCGCCCGTGTTCGGCATCGGTGTCGGTTTTTGTGCACAAATCAAAGGGTGTTTGACAAATTTGCGATGTATCCAAACGCTTGTTCCTTGCGGCCGGCGGACGGAGTTAATAGTGGTGGTCAAATTTACGAATCGTGACATTTTGTGTATCCTAAGCTAACTTGTAAGGAAAAATGTCTGATTGGTCTGAAGAGGTTAACCCGAAAGTAATCACTGCCACAACAAGCTCATCGTCTACCATGTTTGCCAATCCGGAATATACTAGCACGTTCGCCAAGCCTGTGGATGCCGTGTTTGTGTTGGATGATTGTGGTCAGTCAGTGGCAAACACCAAGAGTGTGGAGACGGCTTAAATCGCGGTCAATACCACTGGGCCACTACTGTTCTGCACTGCCACCATATAGGAAAATGAAAAAGGTAGATAAATGAAAAACGTATAATAACAGTTGTATCAGACTAAACACTTTTATTGCCGGGCGAACTGGTTGCGCAGAAAATACCATTCAGTTGCATTGTTCAGCTAATATTTAGCAATAATTATGATTTTTAACTTATTGATTTGATACAACATGATTTTTTTCATCACGATCTGAATTTCACTCTTAAAAAATATCTGTGGCTCTCTACATTTTGTGGAGTTATGTGAAAAAACAGCAAGATATTTTTTTTAGAAGCTGAATTTAGCTGTTCTCTTCATTTTCGCTCGTATAACTTGACAAAATGTTTGACTTAACTTGCCTTGTTAGGTAGTATGTGTAGTCAAATCTTACAACTGAATTTTGCATAAACATTTTTATGCATTATCATAAAAAAAGACAAACATCACAAAATTAAACTTAAGACCAACACCTATAAAGTTCCTTTTTGTAAAATGCAATTTAAAAGCTAAATAAGAAATCTCTGATTTCGCTTAACACTTCTAATTTTAAACTTTAAAACAATAGGTATTAAGCCGCTTTTTCACACACAATTGTCAATTTTAATATCAAAACACATAAAGAGAACATTGGAAAACATCAACAATGTACTTTATTGTGGCCTTCTCAGTTAAATGCGCATACGCATCAATGATGGATGCCGTTGTGTCTTCATTGAATAAGTCATGCAAATAATTATTTAGATTTTAGATACACCACTTGTAACAAGTTATTTTTCATCAGTAAACGAATGTGTTGAAGAGGACCGTGTATGGAACCTTTTAAAATATAAAAAAGGGAAAATGGCGTAAAATATAAAAAAAAAAACACCTATATTAGCATATAAATATATACCCATAGCCTTCCAAATAAAATAATATTTCAACAAATTAAATTGTTATTGTATCAAAATTATAATAATTATTTTTTAATATAACAATATATTTTTATGTGTTTTCAGTCATTTGAAACTTTGAATGGTAGTTTCCGCGCAGTGCTAGTCAGTTTATTGGGAACAAACAATAAATTATATGAAACTATTAACTTCACTACTATATTTACAATCTCCACAAAATACTTCTATAACACGAGGTTACTCCGTTTTTCATAGCTGTGGACAAAATGAAAAAAAAATAGTTTAGTATTCATCAAAAGTAAGTAAAAAGTAACATATTATAACAACAATCAATCAATCTGCCTAGCCTTTTTCCAACTATATTGGGGTCGGTTTCCAGTCTAACCGGATTCAGCTGAGTACCAGTGTTTACATGGAGCGACTGCCTATCTGACCTCCACAACCCAGTAACTTGGTAACACGGTACCGCTTGACAAGACTGGTGTCAGATCTCAAGCTTCTGACTACTCGTAACGACTGCCAAAGATCTTCAAATGCCAGCCGGGACCAACGGGTTAACGTGCTTGCCGAGGCACGGAGGCAACTCGGTATGTTGAAATGGTCACCCGTCCACGGACCGACCTCGTCAAGCGTTGCTTATCGACCAGTGCGGCTGTTGTTATTTAGCCACGATCTGTTATTTAGCGACAAAAGAATAAGAACATAAATACAGTAAACACAGTATAAACTATAAAGCGACTTTTAAGGTTGCCCTAGTCGTTCATTCTTCCATACAAACGTAGTATGACGATTATTCCACTGTTTGACGATGTACGTTCAAAATAAAAAATGATATCAATTTTTCTCATCATTATCTAGAAACAAAAAGTAAAAAAAATATATATTTGAAAGTTATGAGCGTCGAAAGTTAACTAATACAACACTAATTTTAACGCATCTGTGGGCGGAAATAAATACCATAAGAAGAAGGAAAATTGCAAAACAGTCACCATACAGGGTATACTAGTAATTCAACAATGCAAATAATTTTATTTTGAACAGATACATGTAGTAATTTTTTCATGATATCCAAGATCTGTTTATAAAATTTCGCGTGCTCGTTTTCGTCCTAAATCCTCATCCATTTCGCTACAAATTTGCAAAAGTATGTATTCGTACGCAAACTAGCTTTTCACTGCTCATCACAGCATCTATCTCTTTCGCACGTGTTGTCGGATGAGATATAGCATGCGTTTTAACCACGCACACAAAATAGTTCGTGCCGTCGGTTAGGGCTAGCTTAAAACGGCATACTGTGTATAAAACTCCTGTTACAAGGATCTAAGAGCACAATTATATATATTTATAACGATTATCGGCTATATAACGGTATCTGCTCGCGGCTTCACCCGCATTTCAAGTGTTTTTCTACCAAGGGACATTACTGACACTCAGGAATAATGTAGCTTTCTACTGCTGAAATAATTATCAAAATCAGTTCAGTAGATCCAGAGATTACTACCCCTTACAAAGTCACAAACTTTACATCTTTATAATATTAGTATAGATAGTATAACCTTATAATTTATTAGTAAATATTTTAGTTTCTGTGACAATAAATACTTTTTAGGGTTCCGTACCCAAAGGGTAAAAACGGGACCCTATTACTAAGACTCCGCGGTCCGTCTGTCTGTCTGTCTGTCACCAGGCTGTATCTCAAGAACCGTGATAGCTAGACAGTTGAAATTTTCACAGATGATGTATTTCTGTTGCCGCTATAACAACAAATACTAAAAACAGAATAAAATAAATATTTAAGGGGGGCTCCCATAAAAAAAACGTGATTTATATGCCGTTTTTTGCTATAATGGAACCCTTCGTGCGCGAGTCCGACTCGCACTTGGCCGGTTTTTTCTTTGTTTCTTTTTGGGTTTATCGTCTCAAAAAAAAACGTTATACCGCATATTTTGAAGTTTCGATAGCCAATTTGATTAGGCCTTGTGCAGGTACAGAAACATACTTGAAAATATGTTAATTTACAGTCGTATGTAACTACCAAAAAAAAACTTGTAGAATTCGCAAAGAAAATATTTTAAATTATTGTAATAAGATACGCAAGGTTTTTTGGGCTTATTGTAATAATCAACTTCTCTATATTTTTTTTTCGAATATGTTGTAAAAAAATTACGTGTAGGACCACGTAATTTTTCCTAGTTCCTACTAACTTTATAGATTTGGAATTCTGTATGTTTGTACGTTGGTTAGAGCTAGCCAGCTAGCCTAGATTGTTAAAAACCGGCCAAGTGCGAGTCGGACTCGCGCACGAAGGGTTCCGTACCATTATCGCAAAAACGGCAATGAAATCACGTTTCTTGTATGGGAGCCCCACTTAAATATTTATTTTATTCTGTTTCGGAGGCGTAGTTGAGCTGGTGATGATGATGATGATGGTGCGATACTCACGCCTAGAGGAAGTTGGCGCCGACTCCGAACTGCAGACCGGCGGCGTGCACGTCATGCTGCTGAGCTCGCAGAGGCACCGCGTAGTTGAGCTGGTGATGATGATGATGATGGTGCGATACTCACGCCTAGAGGAAGTTGGCGCCGACTCCGAACTGCAGACCGGCGGCGTGCACGTCATGCTGCTGAGCTCGCAGAGGCACCGCGTAGTTGAGCTGGTGATGATGATGATGATGGTGCGATACTCACGCCTAGAGGAAGTTGGCGCCGACTCCGAACTGCAGACCGGCGGCGTGCACGTCATGCTGCTGAGCTCGCAGAGGCACCGCGTAGTTGAGCTGGTGATGATGATGATGATGGTGCGATACTCACGCCTAGAGGAAGTTGGCGCCGACTCCGAACTGCAGACCGGCGGCGTGCACGTCATGCTGCTGAGCTCGCAGAGGCACCGCGTAGTTGAGCTGGTGATGATGATGATGATGGTGCGATACTCACGCCTAGAGGAAGTTGGCGCCGACTCCGAACTGCAGACCGGCGGCGTGCACGTCATGCTGCTGAGCTCGCAGAGGCACCGCGTAGTTGAGCTGGTGATGATGATGATGATGCTGCGATACTCACGCCTAGAGGAAGTTGGCGCCGACTCCGAACTGCAGACCGGCGGCGTGCACGTCATGCTGCTGAGCTCGCAGAGGCACCGCGTAGTTGAGCTGGTGATGATGATGATGATGGTGCGATACTCACGCCTAGAGGAAGTTGGCGCCGACTCCGAACTGCAGACCGGCGGCGTGCACGTCATGCTGCTGAGCTCGCAGAGGCACCGCGTAGTTGAGCTGGTGATGATGATGATGATGGTGCGATACTCACGCCTAAAGGAAGTTGGCGCCGACTCCGAACTGCAGACCGGCGGCGTGCACGTCATGCTGCTGAGCTCGCAGAGGCACCGCGTAGTTGAGCTGGTGATGATGATGATGATGGTGCGATACTCACGCCTAGAGGAAGTTGGCACCGACTCCGAACTGCAGACCGGCGGCGTGCACGTCATGCTGCTGAGCTCGCAGAGGCACCGCGTAGTTGAGCTGGTGATGATGATGATGATGGTGCGATACTCACGCCTAGAGGAAGTTGGCGCCGACTCCGAACTGCAGACCGGCGGCGTGCACGTCATGCTGCTGAGCTCGCAGAGGCACCGCGTAGTTGAGCTGGTGATGATGATGATGATGGTGCGATACTCACGCCTAGAGGAAGTTGGCGCCGACTCCGAACTGCAGACCGGCGGCGTGCACGTCATGCTGCTGAGCTCGCAGAGGCACCGCGTAGTTGAGCTGGTGATGATGATGATGATGGTGCGATACTCACGCCTAGAGGAAGTTGGCGCCGACTCCGAACTGCAGACCGGCGGCGTGCACGTCATGCTGCTGAGCTCGCAGAGGCACCGCGTAGTTGAGCTGGTGATGATGATGATGATGGTGCGATACTCACGCCTAGAGGAAGTTGGCGCCGACTCCGAACTGCAGACCGGCGGCGTGCACGTCATGCTGCTGAGCTCGCAGAGGCACCGCGTAGTTGAGCTGGTGATGATGATGATGATGGTGCGATACTCACGCCTAGAGGAAGTTGGCGCCGACTCCAAACTGCAGACCGGCGGCGTGCACGTCATGCTGCTGAGCTCGCAGAGGCACCGCGTAGTTGAGCTGGTGATGATGATGATGATGGTGCGATTCTCACGCCTAGAGGAAGTTGGCGCCGACTCCGAACTGCAGACCGGCGGCGTGCACGTCATGCTGCTGAGCTCGCAGAGGCACCGCGTAGTTGAGCTGGTGATGATGATGATGATGGTGCGATACTCACGCCTAGAGGAAGTTGGCGCCGACTCCGAACTGCAGACCGGCGGCGTGCACGTCATGCTGCTGAGCTCGCAGAGGCACCGCGTAGTTGAGCTGGTGATGATGATGATGATGGTGCGATACTCACGCCTAGAGGAAGTTGGCGCCGACTCCGAACTGCAGACCGGCGGCGTGCACGTCATGCTGCTGAGCTCGCAGAGGCACCGCGTAGTTGAGCTGGTGATGATGATGATGATGGTGCGATACTCACGCCTAGAGGAAGTTGGCGCCGACTCCGAACTGCAGACCGGCGGCGTGCACGTCATGCTGCTGAGCTCGCAGAGGCACCGCGTAGTTGAGCTGGTGATGATGATGATGATGGTGCGATACTCACGCCTAGAGGAAGTTGGCGCCGACTCCAAACTGCAGACCGGCGGCGTGCACGTCATGCTGCTGAGCTCGCAGAGGCACCGCGTAGTTGAGCTGGTGATGATGATGATGATGGTGCGATTCTCACGCCTAGAGGAAGTTGGCGCCGACTCCGAACTGCAGACCGGCGGCGTGCACGTCATGCTGCTGAGCTCGCAGAGGCACCGCGTAGTTGAGCTGGTGATGATGATGATGATGGTGCGATACTCACGCCTAGAGGAAGTTGGCGCCGACTCCGAACTGCAGACCGGCGGCGTGCACGTCATGCTGCTGAGCTCGCAGAGGCACCGCGTAGTTGAGCTGGTGATGATGATGATGATGGTGCGATACTCACGCCTAGAGGAAGTTGGCGCCGACTCCGAACTGCAGACCGGCGGCGTGCACGTCATGCTGCTGAGCTCGCAGAGGCACCGCGTAGTTGAGCTGGTGATGATGATGATGATGGTGCGATACTCACGCCTAGAGGAAGTTGGCGCCGACTCCGAACTGCAGACCGGCGGCGTGCACGTCATGCTGCTGAGCTCGCAGAGGCACCGCGTAGTTGAGCTGGTGATGATGATGATGATGGTGCGATACTCACGCCTAGAGGAAGTTGGCGCCGACTCCGAACTGCAGACCGGCGGCGTGCACGTCATGCTGCTGAGCTCGCAGAGGCACCGCGTAGTTGAGCTGGTGATGATGATGATGATGGTGCGATACTCACGCCTAGAGGAAGTTGGCGCCGACTCCAAACTGCAGACCGGCGGCGTGCACGTCATGCTGCTGAGCTCGCAGAGGCACCGCGTAGTTGAGCTGGTGATGATGATGATGATGGTGCGATTCTCACGCCTAGAGGAAGTTGGCGCCGACTCCGAACTGCAGACCGGCGGCGTGCACGTCATGCTGCTGAGCTCGCAGAGGCACCGCGTAGTTGAGCTGGTGATGATGATGATGATGGTGCGATACTCACGCCTAGAGGAAGTTGGCGCCGACTCCGAACTGCAGACCGGCGGCGTGCACGTCATGCTGCTGAGCTCGCAGAGGCACCGCGTAGTTGAGCTGGTGATGATGATGATGATGGTGCGATACTCACGCCTAGAGGAAGTTGGCGCCGACTCCGAACTGCAGACCGGCGGCGTGCACGTCATGCTGCTGAGCTCGCAGAGGCACCGCGTAGTTGAGCTGGTGATGATGATGATGATGGTGCGATACTCACGCCTAGAGGAAGTTGGCGCCGACTCCGAACTGCAGACCGGCGGCGTGCACGTCATGCTGCTGAGCTCGCAGAGGCACCGCGTAGTTGAGCTGGTGATGATGATGATGATGGTGCGATACTCACGCCTAGAGGAAGTTGGCGCCGACTCCAAACTGCAGACCGGCGGCGTGCACGTCATGCTGCTGAGCTCGCAGAGGCACCGCGTAGTTGAGCTGGTGATGATGATGATGATGGTGCGATACTCACGCCTAGAGGAAGTTGGCGCCGACTCCAAACTGCAGACCGGCGGCGTGCACGTCATGCTGCTGAGCTCGCAGAGGCACCGCGTAGTTGAGCTGGTGATGATGATGATGATGGTGCGATACTCACGCCTAGAGGAAGTTGGCGCCGACTCCAAACTGCAGACCGGCGGCGTGCACGTCATGCTGCTGAGCTCGCAGAGGCACCGCGTAGTTGAGCTGGTGATGATGATGATGATGGTGCGATACTCACGCCTAGAGGAAGTTGGCGCCGACTCCAAACTGCAGACCGGCGGCGTGCACGTCATGCTGCTGAGCTCGCAGAGGCACCGCGTAGTTGAGCTGGTGATGATGATGATGATGGTGCGATACTCACGCCTAGAGGAAGTTGGCGCCGACTCCAAACTGCAGACCGGCGGCGTGCACGTCATGCTGCTGAGCTCGCAGAGGCACCGCGTAGTTGAGCTGGTGATGATGATGATGATGGTGCGATACTCACGCCTAGAGGAAGTTGGCGCCGACTCCAAACTGCAGACCGGCGGCGTGCACGTCATGCTGCTGAGCTCGCAGAGGCACCGCGTAGTTGAGCTGGTGATGATGATGATGATGGTGCGATACTCACGCCTAGAGGAAGTTGGCGCCGACTCCAAACTGCAGACCGGCGGCGTGCACGTCATGCTGCTGAGCTCGCAGAGGCACCGCGTAGTTGAGCTGGTGATGATGATGATGATGGTGCGATACTCACGCCTAGAGGAAGTTGGCGCCGACTCCAAACTGCAGACCGGCGGCGTGCACGTCATGCTGCTGAGCTCGCAGAGGCACCGCGTAGTTGAGCTCGAGGCGCGCTGCCCGGCCCAGGCGCACGCAGATACCAGCTCCACAGGATACGCGCGCTAGTCGAAGAGCTTCTAGAGACGCCAGCCCTGCGCCCTCTGTAGAAAAACACATCCCATAAATAAAATAACCATAAAAATCAAGACAGCTCACAGTTCGTACAAACACACCCTATGATCAAGACGGACTGAATTTTCTTGTAGGTCGTTTAAGCTTGCGTTATAACCCAAAGAAATTGCGGAATTTCGGTATCTAAGTCGAACAAGAGTCCCCAAACACGATGCGGCTTTGACGAAGTTCCTGGTTTGCTGAGACCCTTGGGCCAGTAACCACGCTTAGAGCTTTTATTCACAGCAGAATGTTTAAAACAATATTCCCAAATAAACAAAATGTGTAAGTATTACTTTTGTGGAAATATAGATGATTTTGCTTTTGCTGCTCGATGCTGTCTGTTGAGTCACATAAAATTAAAAGGGCAAGGCAAATAATTTGACGCAGAGTTGAAGAGTATTCAATTTGAGCAATGTATACAATAAACGTGTTTGAGCAAATAAATAAATGATTATCTTTCTCTTGGGCCCACTTAGGTGGCCACGTTTATAGCGATATTAGCAGCGTCCTGAAAAGTTTTTATTAGGGTTCCGTACCCAAAGGGTAAAAACGGGACCCTATTACTAAGACTCCGCGGTCCGTCTGTCTGTCTGTATGTCTGTCTGTCACCAGGCTGTATCTCAAGAACCGTGATAGCTAGAGAGTTGACATTTTCACAGATGATATATTTCTGTTGCCGCTATAACAACAAATACTAAAAACAGAATAAAATAAATATTTAAGGAAAATACATATTTAAGTAGGGCTCCCATACAAAAAACGTAATTTTTATGCCGTTTTTTGCTATAATGGTACGGAACCCTTCGTGCGCGAGTCCGACTCGCACTTGTCCGGTTTTTATTATTGATAGGCTCGCGCTTGACCGCTGTTTCACCTGATGGTAAGCGATGATGTGGTCGACGATGCAGCACGCTGACCTAGAAGTAACCTATTCAGTCTTGACTTAAAGACTCCCAGGTTGTAGCTATCAGGAAACACAGACACAGAATTCAACTCCTTAGCTGTACGCACAATGAAAGTATTTCCAAAACGTTTAGTGCGTATGGGTGGGATGTCCACCATGTACAGATGGCGCATCGCCGTACGTCTAGTAGTCCGATGATGGAAAGAGCTAGGAGGAATTAATTCATGCAATTCCAACGTACACTCCCCGAAATGTAACCGATAAAAAACCGACAGACTGGCCACTTGGCGATGTTTATGGCTCTTGGAGCAATCCAACAAGTGAGTTATGCTCTGTACCTGCATTTATGAAGGTAGTGCTCCATTGGTGTAATTTCTGCAAGGCGTACGGAAGAATCAAAAAAAAACGAACGGGTCTGTAAAATCCCATTTTGCTAAATTGTATTTGCAGTGACCTAATTGGATGCGCAACTGATTGAGGGCTTTCGATATAGGCCACTGCAGTTTATGTCCAGATGGCAGATATTCGTGGGGTATCCACAAGTGAGGTAAAATATGTGTAAGACACTGGACTGACCTGGCATGGCGAGACAGCCGGCGTTGAGGAACAGGTGCGAGCGGAACAGCGCGCCCAGGCCTGAGCGTGCGCCCTGGAACGGCAGCGGGGCGAACACGTGCAGCCCGCCCGCCCAGTACACCTAGTGGACAAATAGATACATACAATATTTTTCTCAAACAAGTTTGGCAATTTGAGCATTATTTTGACAACCTTCTTCTAGAGCAGCGAGCAGCGGCCGGCAAAAGTTGTATGAAAATCCATATCTACCGTGTTTAGCAGCTAAATAAATTACATTTTTACAATTTCATATCTGTCGTGTTATTTAAAAACGGAACGATATCTTACTCGGCAACATGGCATCCAAGGAGGTAACTTATCAAAGGTTTTATTTAAATTTCGAACTGGCTTGCAAACATAGAAAGCTGTTTATTGAAAAAAAAAAACAAAACGAAATTAACTATTAACGCGGCAAAGTTCGTCATTGATTTTGAAAGTAATTGTATTTGACAAAATGAGTTCTAGGTGCTACTTAGTTTTAATTTCCGCGCATTATTTGAGAAAAGTACTATACAAGCCTTGGCCACAACTAGGCATTGATGGACCTACGAATGTATGCCTCGGCCCACATTTACACGTTCGTCCATCAATGCCTCTTTTGCTGGCCGCTGCAGTAATGTACTATTTCATTGAATACCTTAACAAATAAAAATTGAATCGATCTGTCTTTTCTAAAATCTCCGCTAGATAACAAAAAAAGTTAAAAGTCGAATCATTTATCCGAATTGTACCAAAATAGTAGTTAATGCAACGGCCATATAATAGAGGTTATTAAAACACGAGCGTGGGTTTGATAATAATATCACGCGAGTGTTTTAGTACCTAATTATATGCCGTTGCATACACTATTTTATCTTCTCTCATACAGTTGAAATAAAACAATAGTGGACACGGAACTAATATGTGGTGAGGCGGGCAACTTAGATTCTTATCCATAGACAATGACACTATTTTTCTACATTAAGTCAATGAGCCCATATACGCCAATAAATTAGAAAGTAAATGTGTGCAAAAAACATTAAATAGATATTTTATGATGCAGTTGTTTGAAAATCGAAGAAAAATGTTGCACTGTGTAATGGTTTTGTTTTTATTTTTTCCTATCCACGAATATAAAGTACGTATTTATACAATACGTAACTCAAAAACTTGACTTTTTATTTATGGAGATATTTTGATAAAGGTGTGCTCCGCGAATAGCTCTACTATACTATATAACTTACTCGTCCGCCGGTGGCCTGTCCGTCGTTGTGGGGCCCCACGCCCCTCTGTTGGAAGCCGCGCAGCGTGGTGGGGCCCCCCAGGTAGAAGTGGTCGGGCAGCTCCGTGCCGAACACGTCGTGCAGCACGCCCAGCGCGCCGGTCAGTTGTAGCACCTGGACACAAAGATACATTAAGGGATATAAGTAATAATACAGACAGCGCGAACCGACAGACGCAGCGTTGGAAGGCCTCCCTCATGTCTCTGTACCTAGCGATTGACCATGCCCTGCGTTTTAACAAATACATTAAATAATTTCATCTATATTTGTTTTATCGAAATATGCATAATACGAAATTTGTTCCGTAAAACGGTTTAAAAAAAACCGGCCAAGTGCGAGTCAGACTCGCGCACGAAGGGTTCCGTACCATTATAGCAAAAACGGCATAAAAATCACGATTTTTTTTTATGGGAGCCCACCTTAAATATTTATTTTATTCTGTTTTTAGTATTTGTTGTTATAGCGGCAACAGAAATACATCATCTGTGAAAATTTCAACTCTCTAGCTATCACGGTTCTTGAGATACAGCCTGGTGACAGACATACAGACAGACAGACGGACCGCGGAGTCTTAGTAATAGGGTCCCGTCTTTACCCTTTGGGTACGGGACCCTAAAAAAATACTTTTTCTGTAACAGTTAGCCGGCGATGTACTTATAAAAAAACGCACTTTAAGAAAACAAAATCTATTTTTAGCTTAAAGTAATGAATTTTATAAGTAAAAATTAGATAAGTAATTAGGGTAAATGTAGAACTAATCGCCTATCTAGATTTTGTTTTCTTAAAGTGTGTAATTTAAAAGTACAGCGCCGGCTAACTATTACAGAAGAAGTAATTTTTTTTAAAACTAAAACGGAACAAAATTCGTATTATGCATATTTCGATAAAACAAATATAGATCTAATTATTTAATGTATTTGTTAAAACGCAGGGCATGGTCAATCGCTAGGTACAGAGACATGTCTCCCTCTAGGTGGATCGATGACCTGGTTAAGGCTGCGGGGAACCGCTGGATGCGAGAAACACAGGATCGGTCAATGTGACGACGCTGGGGGGTGGCCTATGGTGGCCTATGTTTAGTAGTGGACGTGTTTCGGCTGAAATGATGAGGATGATGATGATGATGACAGTATGCATATGATGATGCATTCCGGATTCCGCATGACAGATGATGCATTCCGGAATTCCGATATTCATAAATTTTGATTATCTATAATATAAAAATGAATCGCAAAAGAATAGAATAGAATAGAAAACATTTATTCGACATAGACACAACACGACAGCAAAAATCACAAAGTAACAGAGAAGAACAGTAAAGAAAAAGTACAAAAAAGGTTTAAGATTAATTGCAAAATGTGTTGGTAAGCGCATAACTCAACAACGCCTGGACCAATTTGGCCAATTATTTTTTTAAATGTTCTTTGAAGTTCAAATATGGTTTTTACGGCGAGAAAAAATCGAATAATTGCCGGAAAAACTAGGGTAGGGTAGGTAGGGTAGGGTAGGTAGGGTAGGTAGGGTAGGGTAGGGTAGGTAGGGTAGGGTAGCTAGGGTAGGGTAGGTAGGGTAGGGTAGATAGGGTAGGGTAGGTAGGGTAGGTAGGGTAGGTAGGGTAGGGTAGGGTAGGTAGGGTAGGGTAGGTAGGGCAGGGTAGGTAGAGTAGGGTAGGTAGGGTAGGGTAGGGTAGGGTAGGGTAGGTAGGGTAGGGTAGGGTAGGTAGGGTAGGGTAGGCTAGGTAGGGTAGGGTAGGTAGGGTAGGTAGGGTAGGTAGGGTAGGGAGGGTAGGGTAGGTAGGGTAGGGAAGGTAGGTAGGGTAGATAGGGTAGGTAGGGTAGGTAGGGTAGGTAGGGTAGGTAGGGTAGGTAGGGTTAGGGTAGGTAGGGTAGGTAGGGTAGGGTAGGTAGGGTAGGGTAGGTAGACTTGGGTAGATAGTGTTAGGTAGGGTAGATGAATGTTTGGTGTTTTTATGGCAAAACAAAGTTTGCCGGGTCAGCTAATTATTTATGAAAACGTTATGACTGAAAAGAGACTATGTGGTATGAAATGTACGTGACACGTGATACGTAGTACGGTTTAAATATCGTGTGATTTTTATTCATATTATTAATGTTTAATTGTATTGAGTGATAAATCTGATCCTGCAACAATTTATTCAGAGGCCTACTCAACCAACGACCGGCCGATGCCCGCTGCAGACTGTGTCAGAATACTTTTTTCAACACACTTGCTCATAAAGTGGCTCTAATTTCACCGCAACTAGGCACATAATGATACCTGTTATCAAACTGTGACTTTTTCATTACTATTATTCACAAGTGAGATAAAGAGTAATTTTTTTAATTTATTGGTTGAGTTGCTTTGTTCTTAAAAAAGTTTCGATACAAAAAAGATCGTGCTCAATAGTACAAATGTAGCACATTTCATGCAACTTCGTATTTAAATAGATAATTTCAACTTGTACGTGTTTAATAAATAAAACTTTCACTTAAATATAACTTTTGTTTTTGTCTATACCAATATTATAAAGAGGAAAGATTTTTTTGTTTGTTTGTTTGTTTGTACCGAATAGGCTCCAAAACTACTGGACCGATTTCAAAAATTCTTTCACCGTTGAGAAGCTACTCTATCCCCGGGGGACATAGGCTTCTTTTTATCCCTGTATTCCCACGGGAAAGGGAACTACGCGGGTGAAACCGCGAGGCGTCCTCTAGTCTGTAATAAAGAAAACTTGAAATTCCCCATTTTGTACGTGGCTAAAACGCTATTCGCGAAAAGCCAAAAAAAAACTCATTATTTTAAGTCTATGGCCGATCGCCATGGTAGTAACTATTTAGTAATCTGTGGCCATGGTTAGATGCGCGCGCATAGGAAAACTGATTAATTTTGCCCGCCATTCCGAAAAAAAAATCACAACTCGTTTTCACTGTTGGAAATGATTTTTTAGTATTATTTTCTTCACAAGTGTGTTGAAAAACGTCGTATGATACACGTGTGTATTGATGATTACCGTCCTCGGCTCTCTTAAGACCCTCACCTGACGGCTCGGGTCTCAATGGCGCCTCAGCGGTAATCACCAACATTACACACTTGTACCATAATGTACTATTCCCCACCAACACATTATTTACCTCCAAGCGAGCATCTTACCGCAGGATCTAATCCTCCGTGGTCTACATGGTAGTTCCCGAACCGCCTCAGAACCCAGATAGGAAGGTGTAACTCCAACCTCGCAAAATGGGGTTATCTCGACAGAACAGGGGCTGAGTGTGCATATGGTGCTGAGTCGCAGACCATGCTCCACCTCCTGTCCTGTCCTCTGCGCCCCAAAACATGCAACCAGATCTATGTGCTGCCACAGATGACGTCGTGGAGGTGGCTAAGTTTTGGGTCAAACAAACCTTTGAAAGACTGTCGTGTCAGCGACAAGAAGATAAGCCTTGTTGATTTTGCGGTTTAAAATGTTTAATTAGAGTAATAAGGGAGAAAGATGAATAATAGTACATTATGGTACAAGTGTGTAATGTCGGTGATTACCGCTGAGGCGCCATTGAGACCCGAGCCGTTTGGCGAGGGTCTTAAGAGAGCCGAGGACGGTAATCATCAGTACACACGTGTATCATACGACGTTTTTCAACACACTTGTGAAGAAAATAATACAAAAAAATCATTTTCAACAGTGAAAACGAGTTGTGAAAATTTTTCGCAATGGCAAGCAAAATTAATCAGTTTTCCTATGCGCGCGCATCTAACAATGGCGATCGGCCATAGACTAAAATAATAATGAGGTATCTTTTTTTTTTTGGTTTTTCGCGGATAGCGTTTTAGCCACGTACAAAATGGGGCATTTCAAGTTTTTTTTATTACAGAATAAAACAAAAGTTATATTTGAGTGAAAGTTTTTAAACACGTACAAGTTGAAATGATCTATACCAATATTATAAAGAGGAAAGACTTTTTTGTTTGTTTGATTGTTTGTTTGTACCGAATAGGCTCCAAAACTACTGGACCGATTTCAAAAATTCTTTCACCGTTGGGAAGCTACTCTATCGCCGGGTGACATAGGCAACTTTTTATCCCTGTATTCCCACGGGAACGGGAACTACGCGGGTGAAACCGCGAGGCGTCCTCTAGTCTTGCATAAAATGAGCAAGCAATAGGTACATTAATTTATTTATACTATTGAGCACTATCTTTTTTGTATGGAAACTTATTTAAGAATAAAGCAACTCAACCAATAAATAAAAATAAAAAAACTCTATAACTCACTTGTGAATAATAGTAATGAAAAAGTCACAGTTTGATAACAGGTGTCATTATGTGCCTAATTGCGGTGAAATTAGAGCCACTTTATGAGCAAGTGTGTTGAAAATATATTTAATTAGTTAGAAAAAGTTATTAAAAGATTGATATAATTATAAATATTATAGATAATAATAATAAAAAAAAAGTTTGATTTGAGGCGAGTGTGTATGTCAGGGAATATAAGTGTACGTATGTTTATTTGAAACTGTTAGCCCCGTTACCTGTTCCTAAGATTCACTGAAAGACCAGCGTCAGACAGCTTCTTGGCGAAGATGCAACTGTTGTAACGAAACGTTACAACAATGAACTAATGCTTCGTTCTTTGTTTGTTTGTGACTTGGAAAGCGGCGGGTACCTGAGGCGCGGGGGCGAGTGTTCGCATAGATCGAATGATAAAAAAGATTGCGCGCGGTCGCCCGCGCAGCAGTCGTCCGCCAGTCGCTCCTAGGCTGATTTGCGAGCACACGTATTGCTTTGCGTCCTGTCGAGCGCCCTAGCAGACACGAGCGTTAATTTTTTAAATTTATATTTATTTCGCGAGTTAACGACGGTTTAATAAGTGCCGTTAAAGTTGTGCGTGGAAATCCCGAATTAGGGTAAGTTTTGAATAGCACACAAATTACGCAAAGCATAATCATTGCCATCTTCATTTCTTTTGCCAATCATTATTTATTGTACCTACCCCTATACTTCTCGTTACGCTACAGATGTAATTACTTTTTTTTTCCAATAAACACCATTTAGTAATAGCCTCAGTTATAGCTAATAATGTTGCATCTTGCTACCTAATTTTCTTCTACCTTCAAGTTTATTAATAATTTTGAAAAATAAGTCTGTAACGTTTTAACGGATTCCTAATCATTGTTTTTACTGTTTTCTTTTTGCTCAAGCTTGCTTGATATTTATGTAAACTCCGTTCTGGTCAGTGCCACCACGTCAATACTACTACATTTAAATTGGTACTTTCTTATTGTTGTCGTCGGTGGTACCCCAGGACAGAGAATATTCGGCCACGATCTAATAGGCTGGAACGGTGGTTTCCAGGATCTACGGCTTCTTCGCTTCTGCAGCTTCATCATTTCTTCGGCATCGAGCACTTCGACAAGTACTGCGTGCACGTCACGTGTGCCGCAGTTCCGAAGGCCCACCTGTCGCTACGCCACTGGTGTGCTGAGCGAGTCGTGGCTGACACCTCGCCGTATAAGCTGCCAGAGACATCGACGTACAGCACCTCTGCATATCATCTGCCAGCTTCCATCTCCGGCTTCCTGCTACTACAGGAGAGTACCTATCCCTGCAGGAGTGACAACAGACGTCCGTAACCCACTACCTACAAATATTTGTGTGCCTCCGGCTAATCTAGTTTGGTTTTGCAAATTAAAACTTAATTTTTAAAGTACACGCCCGTTTTTTTATTCAGTTGCCAATTCTTAGGTGGGAATAGATCGGGTGGAGGCCACACTGGCGCCCAATTACGTGGTTCTGTCTGTTTTCGCTTCTGTAGTTAGTAGTTAGTTATTGTACGGTGAGTGGGTATATATTTTTTTTCTTCTTTTGTAAAACGCTTTGTTAATTTTTGTGTGTGCAGTAACTGGGGTGAAGATTAATGTTCACATTTTTTTGTTAATTACAGCTTTTTAACCTTGTCATATTAGTTATTCTTTTTCTTAACTGTATAAAAAAAAATACAGGTTGATTTTTTTATTTTCGTTAAATATTGCGGGTATAGTTTTTTTTGGAATCATATTGCTTCTCAAACTTATTGTGTAACTACCTTCACACCAGTTGCAAACATTTTTTTTATCACGTTTTTTTTCTTTTCATACGCATTTTTCTTTTTTTCTTTTGTTTCAATCATTAGCTTGTTAATTGATCTTATCATAAAACATATAACACAGCGTTCTGTTCTGTTAAAGTTGATTGTAACAGAACGGAGTACTTTCATCATTAATTCGTTATAATTTGTGTGCTATTTACAACTTTTTAATATTGGTTGATATTTTTTTTATTATTATTATTATGGCGTACCCTATAAAATATTTATCGTTGCAAAAATCAGAATTGGAATACGAGGTAGCCGTAAGAGGTGAAACCCCGGCTAGTACGGTGGCGGATCTTAGGCGGCAGATTTGCAAACTTAGTCAGGTTCTTGTGTCTGAGGATATTTTGTGTTCCCATCTAGACCCCCTTGAAGATTTGAATAATTCATTGGAAATATTAAATAAAATTAAATCTAGTCTGGATGTGGACACAAAGGACAGGAATGTTTTGGGGCGAATGGAAAATCTTTTCCATCACCTATATCATCGGCTGAATAGGATCGTTTTGGATGAGAAATTTATAGATGTGCATACGGAATGTACGAGAATGTTTAAGGAGTACTATGAAATTTTCATATGACTAAAGGCAAAGGGTACTGACCCTCTCATAGCTGCCGTCCCAATTTCTGACCCGCAGGTCACTGAAAGAATTAATATTTCAGTGACATGTGAGGGTAGTTCAAGACATTCTGAGTTAACAAAACTAAAGTTTGATGGTAAGACTTGCGTGCGTGCCTTTATACAAAGAGCAAATGAATATAGCGTTGCTCGAAACATTACGAATTCAAAATTGCTTTCATTTGCAACCGATATTTTTGTGGACGATGCACTTCATTGGTTCAGAAGCGTAAAGCAACAAGTATCATCTTGGGATGAACTAGTCATTCTTCTGGTACAGGACTTCGACAAAGCGGATTACGATTACCGTCTTTTATCTGAGATTCGGTCTAGGACTCAGGGGGCAACGGAAAACATTACGATTTACTTGTCCATCATTTCGGGGATGTTTTCACGCTTGTCGAGGCCTTTTGCGGAGGAGGACAAACTGGAGGTGATTTTACACAATATTAGACCGTGTTATGCGAGCACTCTGGCCTCTGCATCTCAAATCACATCTGTTGAACAGTTGAGATCTCTTTGCAGGAACTTTGAAAATGTTCAGTCACGCATGGTTCAGTTCCGAGAACCTTCGGCTGCTACTTCTGACACATTAGCACCAGAATTTGCATACAAACAAAGATCAGATACAGTTAACAAACAAAATCAATATTTTAGTTCTAAAAATGTAAACAATAAAACCAACTTGGATAGTAACAAACAAAATTCAAATAATGCTAATGTTAATGAGAGATATTTACATGCTATAGATAAAAATAATACAGTTCCTGATGCGAAACTGCCATATTGTCCTAGATGTCGTAACGATTCGCATAGCCTCAAGGATTGTCAAAGTAAAGAAATTATGTGTTTTAAGTGTGGACATAAAGGTGTCAAGAAACCAGATTGTCCGAAATGTAACAGGGATCAGAAACCAAAAAACTAGGTTTGCAGGATTGTGTCAAATCGTCTACGTTAGAAGGTCGCTTTAATAGGGATGATTGGAATAATTGGTTGAAAACAATTAATTTATTTTTCAACAGTTACAAAATTTCATCAATCCTGCAAGCTAAGCCTACAGGTGATTCGCGACCATATATAGATATTAAAATAAATGGTATTACGGCGTCTGCCCTCCTAGATTCCGGGTCAGCTGTTACAATATTGGGTAATTATGCACATAACACGTTACTCAGTCGTGGCCTTAAGCTTTGTACTGATGATACTCCCTCGATAGTAGCTGCTGGTGGTCAAACACTAAAGAGTATTGGCTACATTAATGTACCAGTACATTTAGAGGAGCAATTTCACATAATTAAGTGTTATGTAGTTCCAGAAGTTCAATCATCGCTTATTCTAGGTATTGATTTCTGGCGCGCCTTCCAATTATGTCCGAAATATTTGGGCTCTGTTCAGTTGTCAACTAATCCTTTAGTAGATTTAAATAATAATAATCATAAAACTTTTATTCGTTCTTACGACAGTTTAGATGAGTCTCAACGCGCTATAGCTGATAACGTTGTAGAGCAATTTAGGGACATTTCATTTGAGCGCAAAGGCTTGGGCCGTACGCACGTTTTAACCCATCGCATCGATACTGGCGATTCTCCTCCTATTAGACAAAGATATTACAGGCTATCTCCTGAAAAACAGAGAATCCTTGTCGAACAGGTAGATGAGATGTTAAATCTAGATGTGGTGGAGCACTGTGAAAGTGCCTGGCAGTCTCCGGTACTCCTCGTTACTAAGAAGAATGGTCAGCCTCGTTTTTGTCTTGACAGCAGGAAGTTAAATTCAGTCACAAAACGAGATGCATACAACTTACCATACATTGCTGAAATTTTGGATAATCTGCGCGACGCTCGTTTTCTTACTAGCCTTGATTTATCCAAAGCTTTTTGGCAAATACCCATTGCAGAGGAGGACAGAGACAAAACGGCCTTTTACGTCCCAGGTCGAGGAACACTTAGATTCAAGACCACAGCTTTTGGCTTGACAAATGCTCCCGCTACGCAACAGCGTCTTGTAGATAAGTTGCTGGGTAACGTAGACCACAGGATATTTGCTTACCTAGATGACATTATAATTGTTAGCAATAGTTTTGATGAGCATGTGTCCCTCCTAATTCGCGTTTTAGACAGATTGCGTAAGGCAGGCCTAACCGTCAACTTGGAGAAGTGTGAGTTTTTTCGAAGCCAACTTAAATACTTAGGTTACGTGGTTGATGCGAACGGGTTGCGAACCGATCCAGAAAAGGTTGAAGCCATTCTTAATTACGCAACTCCTATTAATCGCAGGGAGTTAAAGCGATTTCTAGGCACAGCTACATGGTATCGTAGGTTCGTTCCCAACTTTAGCACAATTGCAGGACCACTCAACAAGTTGACTTCGAATAAGAAGAACACTCCACCCTTCAGGTGGACTGATGAGGCGGAAGTTGCATTTAAAAAACTAAAGGAATGTTTAGTTTCCGCGCCAGTTCTTTCTTGTCCCGATTACAATTTACCTTTCGAGGTGCATACGGATGCAAGTAACTATGGGATAGGCGGTATGCTCACTCAGTCTATAAATGGAAAAGAGCACCCCATAGCTTACATGAGCAAGTCTTTAACGGCGGCAGAAAGGAACTACAGCATTACGGAGCGGGAGACGTTGGCAGTTCTCACTGCATTAGAGCATTGGCGATGCTATTTGGAAAACGGGAAAACTTTCACGGTTTACACTGACCATAGTGCATTAAAGTGGTTTCTCTCTTTAAATAACCCTACGGGAAGGCTCGCACGTTGGGGTGTGCGCTTGTCTTCGTTCAATTTCGATATAAAGCACCGTCGAGGTGTCGACAACGTTATCCCCGATGCGTTGTCTAGGGCTGTAACTGTTTCTTCTATGGTCACTACTAATTCATTCGCGACTTCTAGTGATGATTGGTATAAGAACATTTATAATAACTGTGTCACAAAACCCGAAAATTTTCCCAATTACCAAATTAGAGATGGCACTCTTTTCCGCCTTAGTAAAAATAAGTGTTTGCTTACCAACGAATTTTCTTGGAAGGAAGTCGTTCCTTCTGAACTTAGGGATAAGGTCATTGCGGATAACCATAATGAGCCAACTGCTGGTCATTTGGGTATCTTTAAGACCTATAGACGCATTGCACTCAGATACTACTGGCCGGGCATGCATCGAAATGTAACAAAGTACGTTGGATCCTGTAGTACTTGTCTTCAATACAAGACTCAAAACCATGCTACTCTTGGTGAAATGGGTCGCCCCAAGCAATGCTCTCGTCCTTACCAAATGATATCAATCGACTTAATGGGACCACTCCCGGTCACTCGTAAACAAAATAGTTACATATTAGTAGTAACCTGTTGTTTTTCCAAATTTTGTCATATATTCCCAATTAAAAAAGCAACCTCTCAGATAATAGTTAAAATTTTAGAAGAACAAATTTTCTTAGTTCACGGTGTTCCTCAAAGTATTTTTCTGGACAATGGCACTCAATTTATTAGTGGACATACTCAAGATTTATTCAAGAAATATAAAGTACCAAACACAATCTATTCACCAAAATATACCCCTCAGGTCAATACTGTGGAGCGGTATAATAAAACTATTATTACTTGCATTGCTGCTTTCGTTGATGGTGATCATCGATCATGGGACTTATTTATTCCGAAGGTACAATTCGCGATAAATAGCTCAGTTAACGAAGCTACCGGATTTACACCTTCTTTTCTGGTTTTTGGACGGGAAATAGTATTATGTGGTTCACATTACGCCGATACAGACTTAGGAGATGAGGTTTTATTTCTACCTCGCGATGTGTATGCGGAAAACCTTGGTTGCCTAAGTTCTATCTTTGACCAAGTCCAAAAAACTTTGTATCACGCCCATGTTAAAAATACATCATATTATAATTTAAGACGTAAAGCTTTTGAATTTAATAACGGTGATATCGTATACAAGCGTGCTTACGTCCTGAGCGATAAGGATAAGCACTTTAGCAAAAAATTAGCTCCCAAATACATTAAGTGCCGGGTCATTCAAAAACTATCACCACTTGTGTATGTCTTGGAGGATATGTCAGGTAAGAGCTTAGGGTCTTGGCATATAAAGGACCTGAAAATATCAAATTAAATATAATTCCGTCTTCGTTACATTCTCCCATACACTACTAAACGACTTTAAGACCTGTTACAAAAGTCATTGACGGATATTAGTCAATAGATTTTCGGCATGATAGGACACGTCGCATAATTTGTTATATTGTGTGATGTACTGTATATTAGGTATTTGATTGATGAGGTATGATTGAAGTGAAAGGATGAGTGAAAGGATATTGTAACAAATATAACATGCGGATTTTATTATTAAAATAAAATCCTTATGAGGGAACGGCGGGTAATGTAACGAAACGTTACAACAATGAACTAATGCTTCGTTCTTTGTTTGTTTGTGACTTGGAAAGCGGCGGGTACCTGAGGCGCGGGGGCGAGTGTTCGCATAGATCGAATGATAAAAAAGATTGCGCGCGGTCGCCCGCGCAGCAGTCGTCCGCCAGTCGCTCCTAGGCTGATTTGCGAGCACACGTATTGCTTTGCGTCCTGTCGAGCGCCCTAGCAGACACGAGCGTTAATTTTTTAAATTTATATTTATTTCGCGAGTTAACGACGGTTTAATAAGTGCCGTTAAAGTTGTGCGTGGAAATCCCGAATTAGGGTAAGTTTTGAATAGCACACAAATTACGCAAAGCATAATCATTGCCATCTTCATTTCTTTTGCCAATCATTATTTATTGTACCTACCCCTATACTTCTCGTTACGCTACAGATGTAATTACTTTTTTTTCCAATAAACACCATTTAGTAATAGCCTCAGTTATAGCTAATAATGTTGCATCTTGCTACCTAATTTTCTTCTACCTTCAAGTTTATTAATAATTTTGAAAAATAAGTCTGTAACGTTTTAACGGATTCCTAATCATTGTTTTTACTGTTTTCTTTTTGCTCAAGCTTGCTTGATATTTATGTAAACTCCGTTCTGGTCAGTGCCACCACGTCAATACTACTATATTTAAATTGGTACTTTCTTATTGTTGTCGTCGGTGGTACCCCAGGACGGAGAATATTCGGCCACGATCTAATAGGCTGGAACGGTGGTTTCCAGGATCTACGGCTTCTTCGCTTCTGCAGCTTCATCATTTCTTCGGCATCGAGCACTTCGACAAGTACTGCGTGCACGTCACGTGTGCCGCAGTTCCGAAGGCCCACCTGTCGCTACGCCACTGGTGTGCTGAGCGAGTCGTGGCTGACACCTCGCCGTATAAGCTGCCAGAGACATCGACGTACAGCACCTCTGCATATCATCTGCCAGCTTCCATCTCCGGCTTCCTGCTACTACAGGAGAGTACCTATCCCTGCAGGAGTGACAACAGACGTCCGTAACCCACTACCTACAAATATTTGTGTGCCTCCGGCTAATCTAGTTTGGTTTTGCAAATTAAAACTTAATTTTTAAAGTACACGCCCGTTTTTTTATTCAGTTGCCAATTCTTAGGTGGGAATAGATCGGGTGGAGGCCACACTGTGAGGCACACATTAAGTCATTCTTGAAGGTAGTATTTTTTTTTAAGTGCTTTTTATCGTCAAATACGTTGGAAGGCCTCCCATTAGGTGGACCGATGACCTGGTGAAGGTTGCGGGAATCCGCTGAACCGGTCAATGTGGCGACGCTTGGGGGAGGCCTATGTCCAGCAGAGGACGTCTTCCGGCTGAAATGATGATGATGACAGGTAGCTCACCACATCCTCTAGGAGCGTAGCGTTGTGCTGCGCGTGCAGCTCGGTCTTGAGGTTGGCCACGCCGCCGCCCAGGCCGGCCAGCTCGCTGGTGAACTGCACCCACGAGCCGCGCGTCGGGAAGATCGGCTCGTCGCGGTGGTCTACGGCCACTATGTGCCGGAGGATGGACTTCATTTGAGGACCTGTGTATGAGAAACTTAATACAGATGAAAATCTAACATCATTCATAGAAATAAAGCTGGGAGCCAGCACGTTTTGAACATCAATATTCTACATTAAGACAATCCCCTACAATGGTCACCCTCAGTCACTAATCGTTAGTTTTGCGTTCTCCATAGGGTTGTTCAAAGGTATTGGAACACATACATTTCAAATGAGGATTCTATAAAGAGGCAAGAATACGAATGACCTTTGTTTGACGTCCGTATAACTAAAATATAAAATTTTAAAAACCCCGACACAAAAACCTCTCAAAAGCAAAAAATAAGCGTAGCGGAACCGCCTACGTTTAAACAGCAGTTTATTTTATTTACTTAGAGGCTCTCCGACGCGAGTACGAGCTTTTGTGTCGGGGTTTTTTTTTTATTTATTTTTTATTTCATGCTTTTTAAACTACATATAATATACCTAGTAGTAAACTTCAAATCGAAACACGTAATTATGACATGATATCTTGCGAAAAAACCCAGATTCAAAGAGAAAAATGCGGATAACTTTTGAACGGGTCAGTCGATTTTAATCAATCATGTCTAAGAACACTCTCGACAAAGCCACCTTAAAAACAAAATCGGTTCATCATTTCGGAAGCTACGATGCTTCAGACAGGCATACACTGACACGTCAAACTTATAACACCCCGTCGTTTTTGCGTCAGGAGTTAAAAACAGAACCCTAATAAGATTCATCTGTCACAGGTTGTGTCAGATGGATCCTATTAGGGTTCTGTGACTAAGCCAATTTGCTCTTAACTTTAATGAAACTTGGCACACGGTTAGACCATATCCTAGCATTGATTAAAGGATAATTTTTATCCCAGAAATATGCTCGTCTTTTTTATGGGAAATTGGCGGAATCTATTAAATAATAAAAAAGAGGGGTGTTATAAGTTTGATGTGTGTACCTGTGTGTTTGTGTATTATAGATTTAATAATAAAATAAATTTATTAATGAACTAAGGACTAGTTACATTGCATGGTTAATTGCGTGAGTGGTTGTATCTGTCTGTAGCATCATATCTCCTAAACGGATGAACCGATTTCGATTTTTTTTGTTAAAAAGGTGACTTTATCGAGACTGTTCTTAGCTATGTTTGATGAAAATCGGTTCAGCCTAATTCTTTTTTGTTGTGTTTGTTATTGTTAGGAGAAGGTTCTTAGAAATAAACAATTAAGAAAACAAATTTAGGTAGGTATGTAGGTAGGGTAGGGCAGGGTAGAGTAGGCAAGGGAGGGTAGTGTAAGTAGGTTAGGGTAGGTAAGGTAGGGTAGGGTAGGTAAGATAGGGTAGAGTAGGTAGGGTGGGGTAGGCAGTTGACGGGAGCAAAGCCGCTGGCACAGCTAGTATTATTATATAAGTGTGATTATTCTAGTAACTCACCGCTGCTCTCCCTCACTTTGAAGCTGGTAGTCTTGCTAAGCACGGAGGTGTCGCGCACCAGGCCCTCCCACTGCACGTTGTGACGCGTCTGGTATCAAATGAATATGCTTTTAGTAACATACATACAGAAATAAGGCATTTTCCCCATGGATGTAGGCAGAGTGTAAAGAAAGCTGCCTGCTACTATAATAATGCTCCCTTTGCTTCGTTGACGTTCACACATCATCGGCAGGCTTATTACGTATCTTTTGCAAGAGCAAAACGGTAGCGATTTTTAAGTTAGTATAGTAGTTGGCGGCTTTTTTTTTAAATAAGTGCATTTGACAAACAGCAAGCGCAGCAAACGTTTGTGTAGGACCTACACTGCAGGTAATTCCGACTTTTATGACATTATTTTGCTCTTGCAAAAGATACGTAATAAGCCTACCGGTCGATTATGTTGAAACCTCACTTGAAATCTCTCTCCAAAATCGTTGGATCCGTTGCCGAGTTTCAGATTATATATATACACTAGCTGACCCGGCAAACGTTGTTTTGCCATAAATACACCAAACATATATTTTTTTAATTCATTGTATTTTTATGCTACCTACCCACCCTACCTACACCCCCTACCTAGGGGTTTGAAAAATAGTTTACGACCGATTCTCAGACCTACCAAATATGCTCAAAATTTTTCATAAGTTTGCAGACAAACACTGTGACACGGGAATATTATATATAAGAAGATATATACAAGAATTGCTCCTTTAAAGGTATTAGATATAATATAATATCTGTTTATTGATCTTTGTTCTTGAGTTCACTTCACCTGAGTCAACACAGTGAGGTTTTGTACTATCATTCCAATTTGATTGGCAGTGTTTATCATCATTACAAGTAATAAATATGTAGAAAAGTCGTTTTTCTGCTTCGAAAATATTTCCAAAAATATAGCCAGGGTGTTAAAGGATAACCAACAGAAACCATTTTTGGAAATATTTTGACTGTTTAGTTGTGCACGCACCACGTAAAATGTACGAAACCAATGAAGATAACTATTATACATAAAAATTGTGTGCAACTTGTGTGTTTCATCGCAATCTGTCTTCTTCTTTTCGAGTCGATAATCTCAAATTTTACTCAACTAAACTCATATTTTGTCTGACCAGTATGTAGCCACCTGTACCGCTCTGTTATTTGCCACGTTCAGGTCCTGAAAGGTGCAGGTGGCTGGGCACGAAGGGCAGATAAGGAGGTGGGGCATATCCTGCGACGGGGCCCCACACTGGCACTGTGTTTGCGATGGGTCTATGAGACTCCATTTGGCCAGATTTTTCCTACAGCGACCAACCTGTACCCGCAATCGGTTTAGGGATTTCCAGATTGGCCACTGCAGTTCGTGTCCAGGGGGCAGATGCTCTGCCGGAGTGATGGAGTATGGAGGGGCAGGCACTAAATGATACCTGTCGCATCATTACTGGCTGTTTGAAACCTACCCCGCTTGTGATGTTGTATCCACTGGCGGGTATAGGTCCACCAGATATTCGTCGCGAAGTGGCCAGCCGCATCGAGAAGGGGAAACAAGAACGGGACAGTCGCCACCCCTTATATGAACATCAACTCTAACCTGCACGCCTAAAAAGCCGCAAAAGCTTTCTGAGACACACGACCTCATTGGAAGCCAGCGCTCCTGCCCCTCCATACTCCATCGCAATCGGTTCACTCTATCAAAAGTTAGATGAATTTAAAGTGTTCAAGAAGTAAAATATCACACAACACTTCGAACTCCATATTCGATAGATGGCGTTGTGCATTTCACGTAATTTACGGTGTTAAGATTCTCCGCGGAAGAATGACACTAGAAAAATATTGGTAGGTAGGTAGGGTAGGTAGCAAGGCAAGTAGTGCAGGCTGATAAGTAGGGTAGGGTAGACAGGTAAGTAGGGTAGGGTAGGCAGTTGACGGGAGCGAAGCCGCCGGCACAGCCAGTATTAACTATAAGTGCAGGGTTTCCTCACGATATTTTCCTTCACCGTTGTCAGCGATGTCCATGTTTAACTTAGAAAGAACATATGAATTGAAAAAGTTACATTGTTACTTGCCCGGATTTGAAGCCACGACCTCAAGCACTTAAGGCGAGGTTTTAACCACTGTGTGGGTAAAAAAAGTTTGACTTACGGCGGGCGAGGTTTTGAAGGCGATGTCGAGGAGTAGTCCGCGGTCGAGAAGCCGGTAGCCGGACCAGGGGTACTCGTGATTCTGCTGGTAGATAGACGCCGCCAAACTGCCGACAACATACTACATGTAGTTGCCACTTAATATTTTCAGTCGGACAAACTCGGTAAACACGATCACTTCCAAAGTATTGTGTTTACTGGTTTAATATAATTTTTTTTGTGCTTTTAATTACACAATTGAAATTAATTATTTGATTCAGAAAATTTGCAGGCACATTTGGTTCTTATGACATTGCATGGTTAGCCAAGTGACATCATTTTAAATCCAATATGGCAGACTCCCGTCATCTCGTATTCCTTTCAGCAAACCCTTTCGTTTGATACCCATATCATAGGAGTGCATAAAAAATAATTGGTCCGCCATCTTCGGCAGCCTTATTGCGTAAGTGAATTCGGCAAGCCAAATGGTTTGACCGTCATCTATCGACCAATCACATAGAAGAAAATCCATATCGCGTCTTTCATCTCGCATGTGATTGGTCGATTGATGGCTTCAAAACCCTTTGCCGAATTCACTTACGCAATAAAGCTGCCGAAGATGGCGGACCAATTATTATTTATGCACTCCTATGATATGGGTATCAAACGAAAGGGTTTGCTGAAAGGAATACGAGATAATGCTTGTTTTTAATAAGTATTTTTCAATGGCCCAGGAATGGTAACATTATAGGCTGATTATGCTTATTATTTATATTTATTTGTCGAAACCTATAATCACGAACTCTTTGGTCATGTTTCCCGATGAGGCAACGACTCTATCGAGTGGCTTGTAGTTCAGGGTAGGTTGGAAGGAACTAGTGCACGCGGCTGTTCACCCATGCGATGAACCGACCAGATTAATTCTTCAGTAGGCTGCCCACTGCATTAGTGCACAAGAACCATAGTCGACAGAGAGGGATGGGGTCGCATCGTTACACTAATTATGTCAGCCTGAAGTCTCAGTGCAACATGATGACCACGACTGTTCCGCAAGAGAGTACCGACGAAGAACAAGATACTCACACTGGCACCAGCGGCTTCTGTGGGAACGGTTTAGTGGCGGCGATGCTGAAGTTGCTCGAGGAGCGGTAGCCCATGCTGTACTCCGCCTGCACGCGCTCGCCTCGACCCAGCACGTTGGGCATCTTCACGCCTGCGACCGACAACACAGCTGTTACTAATCTTCTTATATATAAAATTCTCGTGTCACAATGTTCGTTCCCGTACTCCTCCGAAACGGCTTGACCGATTCTCATGAAATTTTGTGAGCATATTGAGTAGGTCTGAGAATCGGCCAACATCTATTTTTCCCTTAGACCCGGTAGGGTAGGGTAGGTAGGGTAGGTTAGGGTAGGGTAGGGTAGGGTAGACGAATGTTTGGTGTTTTTATGGCAAAACAAAGTTTGCCGGGTCAGCTAGTATTATAATAATAATGCTTACATAACTGTCCCGCATGACGGGAACCTCGTGAAAGCCGAGAAAGATAAGCAAATCAAGTATCTTGACTTGGCTCGCGAGGTTGTCGACATGTGGGATGTGGATACAGCGATCATTGTACCGGTAGTCGTGTCAGCTCATGGCTTAAGGGCCTACATACGCTTTAGTGCCGTAAAACGGTAACTTTCTAAAGCATACTCCTCAGTAACAGCTAGGTTAAAAGGTTTGAAAAAAATATATATTTATTATTGATTCATGTACATAATTTTGAACACAAGGTTTTTTCGTGTAACTAATAGTTGTGCTTTAAAAAAATAATTAACAACACGATATTTTTTCGCAACTTTTCGAAACTCCTCCAAAACGACTTGGATGTTTAAAAATATTTTTATACAGAAAAATTGATGGCTGGCATTTCTTCATACCTAACATAGCATATATAAATCAAATAATATTTTGCAAACAAAACTGTTCAAAAGGAGGTTCAATTTTGATATTTTGGCATCGAGCGGGCGCACGGCCAGTACTGCGTTACATTGGGGCGTATATATCACCTTAATAGCCACGAGCCTCGAGTCCTCGACCAACACCTTAGGAGGCTCTCGTTAGGCGGCTGGGTCAAGGGCCTGATCCAGAAAGCAGTACTGCTGGACACGGCTCGTATTGTTAGGAGGTTCCTCTCTCTGGAGCCCTGACCGCCGGTAGCTTGGACCCTGTTCCCGATACCGGTGGGACTCAAATTTTTATATTTTAAAATGTTTTTATTTTTTGTGTGTGTTTTGTAAAAATATTTAAAAATGTAATGAATAAGAAAAAAGTTAAATAAAAGATATAATAATGCTTATAATTTTTTTTCTTCAAGCTTGTTGCCTCGCCTTTATGTCAATGTTCTACATCTGACTGCGAATATGTACAATCTGCACATCATATCTTATGGGAGTGTATTCTTTGGCAGAATGAACGCAATACTATGTTGAATAATGTACAGGCTGTATCAGGAGCTGTTTACTATACGGACCTTGTGGAAACTAGAACAAATTTCCGTGCGTTCAAACATTTTTGCCATACCTATTATTGGAATCCTACTAATGTTATAAATGCGAATGTTTGTGAGGATGGATGGATGTATGTATGTTTGTTACTCTTTCACGCAAAAACTACTGATCCGATTTGGATGAAACTTTACAGTAATATAGGTTATACATCAGAATAACACTTAGGCTACAATTTATATTTTTTTTTTGTAATTTGGTCATAATATAACGATAAATATCAAGTACGTCGGAAAAAATCTGCCCTCTGAGAGCTATCTTCACGTGCGCTGCCTAAACCGTTGGAGATACACAAATATAATTTACCGTATGATTGTTTGTCTTAAATAGTTCTAAATAAAAGTCCTTGACAGCATATACCTTTATGTGGAAGCCACTATGACCAAAAAAAATGGAGATTCTTATGAAAATTGTAATAATGTAACCCAAAGTAGCAAAATGTTGCATATTATAAAATTCATTCTTTGGCGTGCGCTGAGAAAACTATTGATGATACATAACAAATATGTACTACATGATTACGTAGGGTAGGGTAGGAACGGTTGGGTAGGTAGGGTAGGGTAGGTAGATTACGGTAGGGTAGGGTAGGTAGGGCATGGTAGGTAGAGTAGGATAGGTAGATTAGGGTAGGTAGGATAGGGTAGGTAGGGTAGGTGCGCTGAGAAAACTATTGATGATACATAACAAATATGTACTACATGATTAGGTAGGGTAGGGTAGGTAGATTAGGGTAGGGTAGGTAGGATAGGGTAGGTAGGGCATGGTAGGTAGAGTAGGGTAGGGTAGGTAGGATAGGGTAGGTAGGGCATGGTAGGTAGAGTAGGGTAGGGTAGGTAGGGCATGGTAGGTAGAGTAGGGTAGGGTAGGTAGGATAGGGTAGGTAGGGCATGGTAGGTAGAGTAGGGTAGGGTAGGTAGATTAGGGTAGGGTAGGTAGGGCATGGTAGGTAGAGTAGGGTAGGGTAGGTGGGTAGAGGAGGTATGGTTGGTAGGGTAGGTAGGTGGGTAGAGGAGTTATGGTTGGTAGGGTAGGTAGGTAGGTAGGTAGCCAATTGACGGGAACGAAGCCCCGGGGGTCAGCTAGTCTAAGACAAAGACAAAGATAGTTTATTTCAACTAGGCCACCAAGCGGCACTTTTGAACGTTAATACATAAAAAATTAAAAGGAATAAAAATTGATTCTACCGTGCATTCGGAAAGTAGCTTGTTATGGAGAAGAACGCACAAGAAACTACATACTTACTCTTTTAAAAAAAAATGATTTTTTACAATATTTAGGTACATAAGTACATACATTAATAAATTCATATGTGTGAGGACAATGCACCCAGAATCACTACTCTACTATTGTCTGATATAAAATCTCACAATGTTAGGACCCATTAATATTAAAGCTAATTTTTATCCGTGGTGCTAACAACTGGACTTATCCCAGTTGTAAACGACCCTTTGTGCCCATTGGCCTTGTTTTTTCTGACTCCTGCTTGACATGGAGGGAAGTGGAAATTTGTATTTTTTCCTACTCTCCTTCCCTTCCGAGAACTACTAGTGGACGCCTTTGCTGCAATCCGAGTGTGGAGTCTGTTCAAAGTGTTCCAGATATGCCATTGCAACGTGTGTCCAGGCAAAAGGCTCTCCGATGGCTGAAGGCAGTGATCTGCCCCCCTAGCCAAGTTACAAACGTTTCGTATCGAATCTCTTTCTACAATCGTTAACGCCTTCTATTTGTATGGTCTGACCACGTGACGGGTGTACTATGCCAAATCGAATGCCAAATAATCGAATATTAATTGATCGAACACTTTAAATCGAATGCCTAAATACTCGAACTTTCATAATATCGAATGTTTAATAAATCGTACATTCAATATATCGTACACTCAATACATCGAGTGTTCAAAATATCAAATGTTTGTTTGATCGATCGTTCAACGCATTGCATATTCATTCTATCGAAATATCAATATACTGAATACTTTTTATATAGAATACTAGCTTTTGCCCGCGACTTCGTTCGCGTGGAATAGTGACTTCTGATGCCGACTCTTGACCAATAGATGGCGCTGTATGTCCGGAATAAATTTTATTTTATTTTTTGTAATAAAAACTATCCTATGTCCATTCTCAAGTTCTAAACTATGTCTGCACCAAATTTCACACAAATCGGTTCAGTAGTTTAGGCGTGAAGCAAAGACAGACAGACAGACAGACAGACAGAAAGACAGACAGACAGACAGACAGAGTTACTTTGGCATTTATAATATTAGTTTTAAGTTTTACACTTAATACATCGAGTGTTCAAAATATCGAATGTTTGTTTGATCGATCGTTCAACGCATTGCATATTCATTCTATCGAAATATCAATATACTGAATACTTTTTATATAGAATACAAGAAAAACACAAAATTTACTAATAAATTTTTGTATGAATTGCAATTGCACGGACAGTGGTGTCTCATCCCATACAAAGAAACCGTGCCGACGTACTGTACTGATTATACTAATTATTTTTGGTACATCGATCGCGTTCAGTTCCGTTCCACGGATATAGATGGTGATCTATCTATCGCCGTGGAACGGAACCGAACGCGATCGATTTACAAAAAATTATCGCTATAATCAGATGGAAAACGTTAGTTACGTCGGCACGGTTTCTTTTTATGGGATGAGGCATCTGTGTGCTACGGAAGTACGGTCAAGATCCCTACCAGCATCTTACTGGGTTGACGACCTACGAGTAGGTTTGCTATTGCGAATCTCCACTCAAGCCAGCCAACTAAGGCAAGAGAGAGGTGGAAGCTCTGTTCCCCATCAGGCTTCACACCAAAAAGAACGATAAGACTTCTCCCTGGTAAACAGGTCCGTGGGGTCGCCACTGCCCACCAGCTCGCCACAAAGCTGCCCTGTGGATCTATTATTATCATTCTTTTTATATTCTGTTTCTTGTGTTTCTTCTTTCTTTCGTGTTTTTCTTCGTTTATATTTAGGGAATTCCTAAAACATAGTTCATCTACCTAACCAGGATCTGGTGCGTGATTATGATGTGTTGTATAGCTTTCCAACAAATGCTTCTCACTTCCGTGCAATTTTTTGTTGCAGTGCTATTACAATGGTATTTATATTTGTTGGAACAATGCCAGTAGAGCTTGATATTAATATTATAGTTTATTGCCATTACTTAGCCATCCAAAACTAAGACCGACTTGCGTTTTTAAGACAATTCAAGCTTATAATGTGACCCTACAGACATTTTTCACAGAAATCACTTGTAATATACTACATAGAGTCTGTTTTTTATATCTGAGAAAAAAATGTCACATGCAATTGTCAAATTACTTATTTTAGGCCTTATTAAGAAAAAAAAAAAAAATTGTATTCAGTATATTGATATTTCGATAGAATGAATATGCAATGCGTTGAACGATCGATCAACAAAACATTCGATATTTTGAACACTCGATGTATTGAGTGTACGATATATTGAATGTACGATTTATTAAACATTCGATATTATGAACTTTCGAGTATTTAGGCATTCGATTTAAAGTTTTCGATCAATTGATATTCGATTATTTGGCATTCGATTTGGCATAGTACACCCCCACGTGACTTATCGTTCAGATGTGTCATTCCCATACATTGATTCGGTTTCTACTAGCGTTATCGATTATAGATTATCAACTTGGCTACAGATGCAGGAGATTTAAACTTCTCTCACCAGAGTACGCATCTCTTTGAGTTGGTGTTGCCATCCAGCTGTTACTGAGGCGAATCATCAAGGGGTTACGGAAGGGTGTGATCATATTTAAAAAAGTTTTCGTCGCTGAACAATATTTTTATGGGAGATACCACTTTTTAAGTTTGAAAGTGGCGCTAGTGACAGAAAAGTTGAAGGGAAACCGTTTGTCCTGGTATGGTCATGTGATGAGGACTGAAACACATGTTACTTAAAAACTTTTTGCAAAAAAATACTACCGACTTCCAAATACTAAACTACAAAGTGAAAAATAACTTAATTTTTTGAAGTCGGTGTCTTTCGTAGATACCATTTTTTTGCGTTATGGACACCGACTTCAAAAACTAAGTTATTTTTCACTTTGTAGTTTAGTATTTGGAAGTCGGTAGTATTTTTTTGCAAAAAGTTTTTTTTTTTTCACTTTTTAGTTGTACGTACCTAATAGGCAAGCTAGTAAGGTAACTTTAACGCCAAAATAGATTTCATGAAACTTGAACATATCCGGTGAAATGAGAGATCTGCGTACCCCTTAAGAGCCTACTGGCGTGATGTTATGTTATGAAATGGTATAAACAATAAACAGAAATGCGATTGCAGCAATCCCGAGAGATTTGCCGTTATTTATTGAAGAGTTCTGTTGTATATCTCCGAAGTTCTTCATCAGATCTTCACCAAATTAAAATGGGACCAATTTCGGAACATACTTTTTCAAACAAAAAAAGAATTTTCAAAATCGGTCCACAATTGACGGAGTAATCGGTGAACATACAAAAACTTGAAGTCGAACATAGAACCTCCTCCTTTTTGGGAAGTCGGTTAAAAAGAGTTATGAATATAAATGTGGATGGATGGAGAGGGAGGGGACGGCCAAAGAAAAGATGGATGGACTGTGACGGTATGAAAAAAGAAAACGTGCTGCGCCGACCACAAGTGATTTGGGACAAGGGCAGGAAGATGATGGTGACAACTTTTCTTTTTAATGATTTACTATTGGCCAGTTTCTGATTTAAATATTTGAGTTTAGGAACGTGTCAAACACCTACTTTAGTGACAAATTATGACAGGTTTTTATGCTAAAATATAGTATGACATATACTCAACTCGCTCTTAACCTCAAATATTTAAATCAGAAACCGGCCATATGACTTGTTTAAAGGACCACTTTTGGCGTCGAAAACCATTCAAATTGGGCTTGTTTGCCATAGTAAAAGCGACCCTTTGTGTAAGTAAATACAACATACATACCGAGAACAAGATTTCCTTCATTTTCGCTGACCGTGGTGTTGATGCCGCCAACGATACGCGACAACTCGCGTACTTGAAACGTTACCTGTAGAAAACCAGAATATCATAATAAAGAAAAAATAATAAATGTATTTAGCAACACACACAAAACAAGAACAGAAAACTGGCCAAGTGCGAGTCGGACTCGCACTTATTTTATTCTGTTTTTAATACTTGTTGTTATAGGCAACAGAAATACACCACCTGTGAAAATTTCAACTGTTTAGCTATCACGGTTCATGAGATACAGCCTGGTGACAGACAGACGGATCGTGGAGTCTTAGTAATAGGGTCCCGGTTTTTTCCCTTTGGGTACGGAACCCTAAAAATAAATGCTATGTTAAAAAGTTAAAAGTCGATAGCTGAGTAGTAGCGGATACTTTTTCAGAATTCCAAATTTGTGAAAAGATATTGTGGTATTTCCCTAAGTAGATATATTCTAGTTGTTCTATACCAGTTGAAGTGTGGAAGATATTGCGCGTAGATGGATGGACGTGGTTAGCTTTATTCTTCAATAAGTTGTTGCGGGAAGAAGCCATACCTGATGAATGGTGCAATAGTTCGCTGGTGCCCATCTTTAAAAACAAAGGCGATGTGCTGGAGTGCAACAACTATAGAGGAATAAAGCTAATGTCACATAGTATGAAAGCTTGGGAGAAAGTTATTGAAAGGCGGCTGAGAGAAGAGAGTGAAATATCGCAGAACCAATTCGGTTTTATGCCTGGTCGGGGTACAACGGATGCCATTTTCGCAATCCGCCAGTTGTGCGAGAAATACAGAGGTGCACATAAAAACTTGCACATGGTGTTCGTTGACCTCGAAAAGGCATACGACCGGGTACCCCGTGAGGTTTTGTGGTGGGACCTTAAGAAGAAAGGTGTGCCTGGGAAGTATGTACAGTTGGTCCGAGCGATGTACAGTCGATGCAGTACCCAAGTTCGGTCCACAGTGGGCACTACTGGTAGCTTCAGTGTGGCAGTTGGCTTACACCAGGGATCGGCTCTCAGTCCCTACCTCTTCCTGATGATAATGGACGCACTGACGTCAGACATACAGGAGGGGGCACCCTGGTGTATGCTGTTTGCCGACGACATTGTGCTGGTTGCCGAGAGTGGCCTAGAGGTCCAGAACAAATTGGAGAAGTGGTGGCACAGACTGGAGAGTGTTGGCTTGAAATTGAGCAGAACTAAAACCGAATACTTGTTCTGCGATTTTGTCGGTCTCTCCAGTTCCGTGCCTATAGCTCTCGCTGGGACACCCATACCGATGTGCTCCGACTTCCGGTACCTAGGGTCGCTTGTCCAAGGGGATGGCGAGGTAGACCGAGACGTAACGCACCGGATCGGCTCTGGATGGATGAAATGGCGACAACTCACTGGAACAACTTGTGACCCACGGATGCCCCTCAAGTTAAAGGGGAAAATTTACAAGTCCGTGATTAGACCTGTCGTACTGTATGGATCAGAATGTTGGGCTGTGAAAAAGATGGATGAAAAGAGATTGCATGTAGCAGAGACGAGAATGTTGAGATGGATGTGCGGAGTGACGAGAATGCATAAAGTGAGAAATGAGTATATTCGAGGAAGTTTGAAAGTGGCGCCAGTGACAGAAAAGTTGAAAGGAAACTGTTTGTCCTGGTATGGCCATCTGATGAGGAGGGATGAAGCGCATGTTACTAAAAGAGTTATGAATATAAATGTGGATGGATGGAGAGGGAGGGGACGGCCAAAGAAACGATGGATGGACTGTGTGAGGAGTGATATGAAAGAAAAGGGAGTCAGTGATAGCGTGACTGGGGACAGGACGGTATGGAAGAGGAAAACGTGTTGCGCCGACCCCAAGTAACTTGGGACAAGAGCAGGAAGATGATGATGATGATGAGATATATTCTTGTTGTTCTCTTAGCAAACCGCACCTACTCAACTAGGTATAAAACTTTCGCCCAGAATATGCTTGCGACATAGCCTGAAGAATTGCCTAACTTAAGTGGCAGTGGGCAGGGCACATTGTTCGCAGAACGGATGACCGATGGGGCCAAAAGAGGCGACAGCGAACCGGAAGCAGTTGCGTTGGAAGGCCTCCCACTAGGTGGACCGATGACCTGGTGAAGATTGCGGGGATCCGCTGGATGCGAGACGCACGGGCCCGCTAAATGTGGCGACGGTTGGGGAAGGCCTATGTCCAGTAGTGGACGTGTTTCCGCTGAACTGATGATAATGCTTGCTCAAAAACCCTGCCACTTCCCTCTCTACTATTACCAAACCACTGCATCACCTGAAAGCCAGATTCAACAGTGGCGACCACCAGAAAAGCGCCGAGGCAATGAAGCTCGACGAAGTCCCGGAGAATGAATTTAACTGTCTTGGATCCCGCAACGAAATTAATCAGAAAAGAATAAAGAAGAAGTAGGAAATAAACAAATTTCCACTTCCTTCCATATCAAGCAGGAGACAGAACAAACAAGACCAATAGGCACAAAGGGTCGTTTACAACTGGGATAAGTCCAGTTGCCTAGCACCACAGATAAAAATTGGCATTAAAATTAATGGGTCCTAACATTGTGAGCTGTTATATTTGATTCCAATAATAGGAATGACAAAAACGCTTCCCTCTCTATATGTGAATGTCCTGTACCTCAAGTCCCTCAGGGGTGGCGTCGGGGCCGGAAGACACGTCAATGAACACTCCGATGTCGCGGAAGCACCCCATCGCGTCCAGAGCGCGACGAACCTGTAAAAAAACACTTTTTAGTTAGGAAAACTGCGTTCTAATGAATACTAAACTTTATGTCTAGCGAAAATAGAGTTTAGTTTACGATGGCATATAAATATCTGTACAATCTTTTTAAAGAATAAAAACGGTTGTGTACATTTTTGTGAGGGGTGTATATATAATGTTAGGGAGTCTGTAGGTATGGGAGCGGGTGTGTACATATTTAATGGGTTGTGTACACATGCGAGTGTGTACATAAGTGAGGGATTGTGTATAGATATGAGATGTGTGTACATATTTAAGGCGTTGTGCACTTATGTATGTGAGGTCACCTTATGCGCGCGCAGTATAACATCCTCGAAGTCAGAAGCCTGGAACAGCTCGTCCACCGTGCTGCGGATGATGTCGTCCTTGGTGCGGTTCAGACCGTCCACATGCACGCGGTCCACTCGAGCCTAAAACACAAACTCATCGTCAGCTCAACCACTCATGACCAGCCGAGAAAATTGGTTTTACAATAGGAATGATTCCATAAAAAAAAAACTATTTTGTCCGTTAGTTAGATTATCAAAAAATATTGTACACGCATTATTTGCATTATCAAATCAATGCATATCAAAAAGTTCAGGAGTGGGGGTTTGTGAAGTCACTTTCGTGTAAAAAGTGTACTAAATCGTAACGTCACGCTAAATTTCAACGTATACCTGTATCGTCGTTATTTTTTGATAAAAGACAAAATAAAAAATATTGGATACCTACCGGACTAAAGAATAATTTTTAGTCACCGTCCCTATTGTGTCTCATCAGTCTTACCTAGACTATTGATTTGACCTAGCAATACATACCTACCGAAAATACGCCAAGGATCTGTTTTTGCAAGTCGGCATACTCATGCGAAATATAACTTTCTTAACCGAAGAAGGTAACGAAAAACGGCAAGCAATAGGTACCAAAGACACCGACTTTGGAAAAGAAAGTTATTTGTTCGTACGTAAGGGGTTAAGTGCCTTTAAACCCTTACATACGGGCGGGACAGTCTTATTATAAAAAAATGGTGAAGGAGCATTTCCTTTCACTATAATTAGTCTTATCCTTTCTCTGTGATATTTTTGTTATTTATCAGTATATTATGTATTTTTGTATGTATGTATTTTATGTTATTATGTCTAAGTATTATTATTTGAGATATGTTGTACACTGACAACCCTAAATTCCTCTCCTCTCGTTCAGTCCATCCAAAAGTTGTCTGTAAGAGATTGCCCTGTGCGATAAGACCGCCCATTGTACACTTGCTTTTATGTTTTTTAGGGTTCCGTAGACAAAAGGCAAAAAACGGAACCCTTATGGATTCGTCATGTTTGTCTGTCCGTCCGTAAGTCACAGCCAATTTTTCCCGAAACTATAAGAACTATGCTGTTGAAACTTGGTAAGTAGATGTATTCTGTGAAACACATTAAGATCAATAAATAATGGGGGCTTTTCATACTTAGAACTGAAACTCAATAAAAATATGTGTTCCCCCCCCGCCCCCCCCCCTGTAACTTCTAAAATAAGAGAATGATGAAACTAAAAAAAAATATAAGATGTACATTACCATGTAAACTTCCACCGAAAATTGGTTTGAACGAGATCTAGTAAGTAGTTTATTTTTAATACGTCGTAAATCGTAAACAGCAATTTACCAAGTACGGAACCCTTCGTGCGCGAGTCCGACTCGCACTTGGCCGGTTTTATTTTTTGTTCTGTATTTTTTTTTTTTGTTGGTGTACAAAAAAGAATATACTAAATAAATAAATTATTTTAACAAGCGGACCCAAAATGAAATTTATTGGTGACTGACGAGAATATGAATGTATAATGAGCCTTCCATAGCCTATGGCTTATGGGATGGAGTGCTAGAATCAAATAAGAGATGAACAATCTCCACATCCCGAGTTTGCAGGTTAATGACCTCAGAAAATGTACATACCAAGTGCATAGGAGAACAATTTATAAAGTTAGTAGTTGCAAAACAATAGCCTAGTCAATGTTACTAATAATGATCTTTATTAGTTGGTGAAACTTCGCAGAAATATTAAGGGTATTGGTATCCAGTGTTGGCATTAATCAATACATTTTTTTATATCGATTAGTTAATTTGATTTATTTAATCACTATTAATATAATAATCTTTATGGCGATTAATAAACTTAATCATCATTAATAAACTTAATCACAATTAATAAACTTAATCGCAATTAATAAAATTAATCATTAATTTACTAAGCAGATTAAGGTATTTTAAGTTTTTAATTACCAGCAGCCTCTATTTTCAGATAAAATGAAGATGACGCTACTTATAATTCATAGGGCTGAGGTGTAACCTATGCCCAGAAGTGGAATAATATATTCTTACAGTACAATATCAGTGACCATTTTTCGAACTGATCCAAACTACAACAATCATATTTTTTAGAAATAATTTAATCGTTAATTACGATTAATTTTTTTAATCATTAATCAGATTAACTTTTTGCCAACACTATCGGTATCACACTCAGGGATAAAAATAAAAACAAAATATCTCCCCAAACTAGGATTTCTCCCAAATAGTAAATTCCACTCACACCTGCATACACGATTTCGGGAACGTATACCTGTTGACCATATAAACATTTATTTGATGTGGACAAAGGACCCTTAGGCTTTAGGCTGTAGCCCATAGAACATTCTCTTGGAAAAGTAATACTATGTAGCGACATCTACGCCGCCACATGCGAACTAATGACCTGACGTCACACATTATTCTGCATCGCGTAAGCAGAGTTTTCGGTGCGATTTGAACACATACAACAGTCCGACGACAACCGTTGGGCAGTTGCCCGGACCAGACACAACACCCTTCTGGTCGGAGGATCCTCCCATTTCAATGGAGGTTTGTGCTACTTTACACTCTGTTTCGCATGTCTCCATAACTATCTTCCTGACCACAATTGAGTCATGGCAGACAATCCTGTCTTTTACCGGCCTAGAACCAGAAATTCGAAGACATGTGACATCCACCAAGCCGCACTGGGCCCGTATATTGGCTTAAGGCCCGTCCTAATCCCAAAGGCCTTTGTCCCAGTAGTGGGAACATACAGCTGCAGGTGATCTGAACTATAATGATGATTGATTACCCGCACTCCGTTGAGCTTGATGGTCGGCTTGGAGATGGGCTCGTCCTCCATCTCCAGCGGTTCCTCGAACTCGAACAGCCCCCCGCCCACCTCCACGCTATCTCCCTGCTCGGCCTGTACAGGAATCAGTGTTAGCCACGGAAATACATACCTACTCTATCAATATAAAACTGAATATCACTCGTAGATTATAAAACAACAAGGCAATTTTCATATTTTTTTTTATAATTTAGTCAGTTAATGAAGAATCAATGATGACAATCCACATCGCCTCTTCACATTAAGGCGCAGATACCCTTAAGTAGCTGATTTTAAAATGAGAATCACGTGATCACGTCTAAACAGCTAGTCGTAATTTTGTGGAAAAAATATATGTTACATAAGACCATTTTCTTAATAATTTGATCTAAAAAAAATGAGTTTTATTGGTATAACATAGTGTAATTAATTTGTAAAGTTATGTCTTAAACGGACAAAAACACGAAAATCGCACCAAAACCGCTGGGCGTATTTTAATGAAATCGACTCCATCCCAGAGACAATTTAATTACCTATCTACCTTTTGATATGAGGCCTGATATTTAAAGTATAGAATAATAAGGAAAGTACAAAAAACTACAAAATTTTGGGACGCACGGGTGTGAAACGAGTGCGCGTTTTGTTCCCTCAAATTCGTTGGCGACAGCCGTCGTCTTAAAAGTGTACAGTCTCAGAAAACATGAGGGCGTTTTAAAGGTTTAACGATTAATAAACTTTTACCCAATCAAATTATAAACATGTTATTTTTATTTTAATAGTTACATTATCTGTCTTCTAGAATAAGTACTGACAATAATATTAATTTTATTAAATAACGGGTAAATAAAAGGTTAAAAATAAATTGTTTTGAGTTTTGATACTTTTACAGAGAAAATGTATGGTTCCTATGGTTAAATTAAAAAAAAAAGATCAGAACTGAATTACTCATATTTTATCACAAAAAAACTATACAAATACAAAAAAACACTGTTGTAAAGGGGAAATTCATTCAAACTTTACAACATATAAAGATGAGAAAAGTGTATAATCTTGAGTTAATATAATATTAATGAAATTGTGTGCTTATAGTTCTCGCCAAACTTCTTGGCTGCCCTGAAGTTGGCTACAATGGCTGCGCAATAGGAAATCTCGTACAAAAACGGCACCGTTTCGTGCCTCGCGCATGCGGATACCAACATCAGGGCCACCATTAAGTTTGGCGAGGGCTATACTTAAGGTCACAATTTCATTTTATTATACTTTTGAAGAAAAACAATGTGTGCGCTGTTCGGTGACTTGAACATTACTGAAGATTGTAGATTTGATGTGAAACAAATTCTCACTTTTACCAATTTAAAACTAACCAATGTACTAGCTAGCGGGGATTTGACGAACTATGTTCTTTTGTCACTATTTATGAGCACTTCAGCTCCAGTGTTTTGGAATCCACAGAGATACATACACACATTGAATTATGTACATATAGATTGAATGTAAACCCACTTTAAGTCTAGGTATGGAAAACAATGATACATATACCTATATTGTATATTGTCATTTATAAAACAACACTGCTCAAGTCATTTTGACAAATTTTACCTGCAGCTTATAATACATAAATATATTAAAGTAATTTTTTATTAAGTATGTCATGTTTTAATTAAGGTTTTTTTAATTATATTTTAATATGTTTTTACTATTATATAAATATAACTCGAAGGCCCACTTGCACCAAGAACTTAATTCTTAATGGGCCCATGTTAGCTACTAACTCGGAGTTAAGTAACCCAAAGTGGTGCATGCGAGCCAAGTAAGTATTAGTTTTAACTTAGGTAGTGGAGTCTCAAAAGCATACCTAACAATCAAATTCTGGCCCCCTACAATTGAAGAAATGCACTAATCATAACTTCATTTTCTTAAATCATTGTTGGTTGTGCTAAATAAATAAATAAGTGTAGTTCGGCCCGCCCTGAAGTTGTCTTTCCGACGCGCAAGGCATGGATCCGGATGGTGCTGTTTTTGTATGAGATTTACTACTGCACAGCCATTTTAGCCAATTTCAGGGCAGCCCAGAGGTTATGCGAGAAATATACTTACATGTTTTCCTTTTTTTAAACAAGCTTTTAGATTAAAATATGCATTTTCACAAGAATCTAATGGGTGTGCAAAATTTCATCTCAATCAAATACCCAGAAATGGGTCAAAATTAACTTGCAAGTTTTGATTATAGACACCTGTACAGGTAAAACTAAATAAAACCTTGTAATAAGCCAGCTGGGTTGCCCAAAGTGTAATATGTTGGATCAGTGACAAGGAGTTTCATTCAGTGATATTAAAAAGTAAAAACCATCTATTTTTAACTTAAGCGGTGCTTGATAAACCGTTATATGGATAGTCCTTTGGTTGTTCAGTACCCAGATTCAGTACTCCATTATAATCAAGCGGCCCTTAGTCAGGTTACTCTACGATCAAGTCCTACTTTATACGAATGAAAAATTTCTTTAAATTCAATGAAAATCATCTTCAAGGATTTTTCTATATTCTAAGATTCTGACTGATTTGTACTTGACAACCTCAACAATAAAACAAATTATATGATTGTTACAACACGGCTGAGCTTTAAATATATATAGGATAGTCTAAAGAACAGTGAAACACTATATAAAATTCGAATTATTAAACTTTAAATCATTTTATAACATTATAACCTAAAATTTGTTTCGGGTCAAGATATCAAAACAAATATGAACCTGTTACCTTGGCATGTACAGTTCCCATGGTGGATTGTGTGTTTTACTACTTCTAAGTGGAAATTATTAGTTTCTAATTACAATCTATACACAATTTGGAATTTTTCTATTTTGAAATTACATAAACAATACGGTTTTGACAGTTCGACCGGACAATTTTATGCCCTGGCAACATTAATTCATCGTTCAAAAAAGTTTCGAATTCTGTTAAAATCAGTGAGCATAAAAATAAAACTGCATTTATTAATTACTTCTACAAAATCATTCTGCCAACGCATCAACTGCCTCTGCTTCTGATGTTAGCTTAAACTCTCTTACTGACATCCTTTGCGATCTCTTGCGTCAAAGGATCAGCCAAAATCCTGACCGACTGTTTAACGTTTGCCACATTAAAGCTCAAAGCATTCCGAGCCACCAGCCACCATAGCGAATTGTACGATACTTTGTCCTGATTTCTGAGTCCCTGCTCAAACCTGAACTTTCATCTACCGCCTACTCTCTTCCTGGTTTTGTTCATCTTCGGAATGATCGGATTGGTAAGAGGGGTGGTGTAGCAATTTACCTTCGCGGTGATCTTCCATTTAAAATTATTACCTCTTCTGTTTCTAATGATTCTGCCGAGTTTCATAGAGGTTTGTGTCAAAGGAGCTAAAACCGTTTTAGGTGTTGTTTACTGCCTCCCTTCCCTTGATTATTTCACCGAATTAGAATCGGTACTTGAATCTTTGGGTTCAGAGTATGCATATCACATCATCATGGGAGATTTTAACACCAACCTCCTTGCTCACAATTCCCCTCGGTCCCGTAAACTCCTGCATATTGTCGAGTCAGCCAGTCTTCACGTATTGCTTCGCCAATCCACTTATCATAATACAATCGTCAATGATACCTGGCTTTTCCCATCACGACCTTATTTACCTGTCCTATGTCCTTAAACCTCCAAAACCTAAACCAACGTTCCAGTACAGGCGTGCTTTTGCACGTATGGATAGTGAGCAACTACAAAAAGATGCTTCGAATATTGACTGGACACTCCTACAGGAAGCTGCTACAGTGGATGACAAAGTTTGTGTGTTCAACAGTGCTGTGACCAAACTGTATGATACTCATGCTCCTATCAGGAGAGTCCAGTTGAAGCGTCCACCTGATCCATGGATGAATAGGGGAATCCGGATGGCAATGCGACGGAGGGACCGCGCGTTTCGGGTATTCAAAAAGGATCGTTCGGAGGACAATTTGACCTTGTTCAAGACAGCTAGGAATGGGTGTAATCAGATGATACGCAACGCTAAACGCCGCCACATTCTAAATAATATTTCTTCTTCTTCTTTAGCGATATCTGGAAATTCCTTGGGACCCTAGGTATCGGCAAATCGCGGCATTCAGACCTTCCTAACACAATTCACTTGGACGATCTAAACCACTTTTTCTCTACTGTGCCTATCATAGGCATACAGTGCCTATAATAGGTTAGACTGTCTATCATAGACAGTCTAACCAAAAGTCAAACTATTGAAACTATCGACTACAGCTTGGCAAAAAAGAGTGCGGAATAAATGAGGTCGCCACTATCGCACCTGTGGTTACCCGAAATACTATGACTCAATAGTTTTTGATCATTGTTATTAATTTTTAATTAGTCTAACTCCTCTTAGTACTAATATGTATAGGTATAGGCAAGTAATAGGTAGGTTATTTTAGTTAACTAGTTAGTTTTATTTTTAGTTCCAACTGACACCGCATCAGACTCTTTTTTGCCAAGTTCTACCTTGCTGGTCTGACGCGTCCTAATATTGCACAATTTGTCTTCACCCCAGTCGAGTTCAAAAAAATTATCTTATCCATTAAATCCAAAGCTGTGGGCTGCGATAACATTAGTCGTCATATGATCGTGTCGTCTTTGGATCAACTTCTTCCTGTAATCTCCCACATTGTAAACTTATCTCTTTACCCCGGTGTTGATAAAACTTGCCATTTGTATGATGAACTTATTAAATCTAATTGTAAACCGTATTCAATACCTACAAGTAAGCTAACTGAAGATTCTTCAATAAATCAGAAAAAATGTTCTAAAGTTAGTCATCACAAACTCAAAAAATATGCAAAACTAAATAGAATAATTAGAAATTGTAACAAGTTTAGGAAACAAGACAAGTTCTTTATTAAAAATATTCCACTCAGGAAAGAACGTGTTGACCTAGTTAATAAATTCAATAATTACCAAATTAAATGAGAAGACTGCAAAAAAATCTATGAGATTGGGGCCGGTTTCTGAAGTAGACGTCACATCTCAAATCCGCTAACAATTTGTCACAACTTAACAAGCCCTCAGTTGTCAGTGAGTTTTTCAACATTTCATCATCGAGAAATTACGTAATCGCTTGTTACATTTAATAATTTATTTCGGTTGGCTACCCTAGCTGATATTCATTACGTACATACATACGTAATTAGTAATTTTAAATACTATTTTAACTTGAGTTGAGCGGCTGGGTTGGTGTAGCCGCCAAGTTAAGCAAACCTTACCAAGGACGATTTTTGGATGGGTAACAAGCGATCCCTGGCGGGGTCACCCATCTAAAAACAAGCGAACCCAAAAAAAGTGGTCACCCATCCAAAGACTGACCTTGGTTAGTGTTGCTTAACCTGGCGGGGTCACCTATCTATAAACAGGCGATCCAAAAAAAAAATTGTCACCCATCCCAAGACTGACCTTGGTAAGTGTTGCTTACCCTGGCAGGGTCACCACCCCAGCCGCTTCAAGTTAAACACAAATCTATCCAGAAACTAACCTCGGTAAGGTACTAAGTACAGGGTACAGTCACCATAAATGCGCGTGAAGAAGGTTCGATTACCAGGTCAGTAACAGTATGCTTTTTTTTTACCTAATTACAAAATAACTATTTTTATAGATAGGTGACCCCACACAGGTTAAGCAACACCTACCAAGGTTAGTCTTTGGATGGGTGACCGCTTTTTTTTGGTTCGTTTGTTTTGGATGGCTGACCCCGCCAGGGTAAGCAACACTTACCAAGGTCAGTTTTGGGATGGGTGACCACTTTTTTTGGTTCGCTTGTTTTTGGATGGGTGAAGCTGCCAGGGTAAGCAACACTTACCAAGGTCAGTCTTGGGATGGGTGTCAACTTTTTTTTGGATTGCTTGTTTTCGGATGGGTGAAGCTGCCAGGGTAAGCAACACTTACCAAGGTCAGTCTTGGGATGGGTGTCAACTTTTTTTTGGATTGCTTGTTTTCGGATGGGTGACCTTGGTAGATGTTGTATAACCTAGTGGGGTGACTTTATGATGTGTGACCAAAATTTTTGTGGTGATGGTCACCCATCCAAAGAGTGACCTTGGTTAGTGTTGCTTACCCTGGCGGGGTCATCTGTCCATAAACAAGCGATCCAAAAAAAATGGTAACCCATCCCAAGACTGACCTTGGCAAGTGTTGCTTACCCTGGCAGGGTCACCACCCCAGCCGCTTCAAGTTAAACACAAATCTATCCAGAAACTGAAATCGGTAAGTACTAAGTACAGGGTATAGTTAACATTAATGCGCGTGAGGAAGGTTCGATTCCCAGGTCAGTATTTTATTTATTTATTTTTATTTCCCTAAATACAAAACAACTATTTTTGATAATTGTGTCAAGTTTTTATAATGTAATTAATTTAAAAGTTTGTAACATCCTATTTTTTTTAAATCTTGCTATTATTTTTATTATATAATTGATCTAAATTAACATATTTTTTATAACTTAACCCATACCAGTACCATACCATACCATACCATATAGTTTCCCAGGTCAAAATTATCGGGCTGTTAACGTAATCGACGATTAATCGCCTGTTAATTCTACTTTCAGTTTCTCAACACCCAAATTTGACAAGCGTTTAACAATTTGTCACATTTGAGAAAAATCTCGAATTAACCACATGTTACAGCAGTTTTGGGTTTCTGAGAACCTTTTTCAATGTTAATCTCTTGTCAACGAGCCTAATTTATAATTGTTGGAAATTGGTCGATTATTCACAGATTAAAATTAATATTATGATTTTAAAGGCTTATATTACGATAAAAAGATAATAGGGGTCGGCGAAAACTATGGTATGGGTTGAGTTATAAAAAATATGTTAATTTAGAGCAAATATTTAATTACCAAGATTAAAAAAAAATAGGATATTAAAAACTTTTTAAATTAATTACAGTATAAAAACTTGACACAATTATCAAAAATAGTTATTTTGTATTTAATAAATAAAAATAAAAAAACAAACTGTTACTGACCTGGGAATCGAACCTTCCTCACGCTAATGCGTGTGAGGCAGGTTCGATCCCCAGGTCTGTGTTGACTGTGCACTTAGTACTTATAAGGCCAGTTTATGGATAGGTTTGTGTTTAACTTGAAGCGGCTGGGGTGGTGACCACTTTTTTTGGGTTCGCTTGTTTTTGGATGGGTGACCATGCCAGGGTAAGCAACACTAACCAAGGTCAGTCTTTGTATGGGTGATAATCACCACAAAAATTTGGATCACCCATCCTAAAATAAACGAACCCAAAAAAAGTGGTCACCCATCCAAACACTGACCTTGGTAAGTGTTGCTTACCCTGGCATGGTCACCCATCCAAAAACAAGCGAACCCAAAAAAAGTGGTCACCCATCCAAACACTGACCTTGGTAAGTGTTGCTTACCCTGGCATGGTCACCCATCCAAAAACAAGCAAACCCAAAAAAAGTGGTCACCCATCCAAACACTGACCTTGGTAAGTGTTGCTTACCCTGGCATGGTCACCCATCCCAAAACAAGCGAACCCAAAAAAAGTGGTCACCCATCCAAACACTGAGCTTAGTAAGTGTTGCTTACCCTGGCAGGGTCAGCCATCTAAAACAAACGAACCAATAAAAAAGGTCACCCATCCAAAGAATAACCTTGGGAAGTGTTGCTTAACCTGTGTGGGGTCACCTATACCTAAACGTGGTTACCCATCCAAAAATCGTCCCTGGTAAGGTTTGCTTAACTTGGCGGCTACACCAACCCAGCCGCTCAAGATAAAATACTATTCATAGTTACTGATTACGTCATAGTAGTGAATGACGCGAATGAATACCAGCTAGGGTGGCCAACCGAAATAAATAAATGCCAATTATTTATTGTAACAAGCGATTACGTAATTTTTCGATGATGCAGAGTTGAGAAACTCACTGACAACTGACGGCTGGTTAATTTGTGACAAATTGTCAGCTGATTTGAGATGTGACGTCGACTTCAGAAACTGGCCCTAATAACTGCCGGTTTCCCAGGTGTCAATTATCGGGCTGTTAACGTAATCGACGATTAATCGCCTGTTAATTCTACTTTCAGTTTCTCAACACCCAAATTTGACAAGCGTTTAACAATTTGTCACATTTGAGAAAAATCTCGAATTAACCACATGTTACAGCAGTTTTGGGTTTCTGAGAACCTTTTTCAATGTTAATCTCTTGTCAACGAACCTAGTTTATAATTGTTGGAAATTGGTCGATTATTCACAAATTAAAATTAATATTATGATTTTAAAGGATTATATTACGATAAAAAGATAATAGGGCTCGGCGATAACTATGGTATGGGTTTGTTAAAAAATATGTTAATTTAGAGCAATTATTTAATTACAAAGATTAAAAAAAAATAGGATATTAATTGTTTTTAAATTAATTACAGTATAATAGTTATTTTGTATTTATGTAAATAAAAATAAAAAACAAACTGTTACTGACCTGGGTATCGAACCTACCTCACACCAATGCGCGTGAGGAAGTTTCGATGGTCAGTGTTGACTGTATCCTGTAAATGTTGTGTTATACTGTGTCAGTACTTACAAGTTCAGTTTCTGGATAGGTTTGTGTTTAACTTGAAGCGGCTGGGGTGGTGACCGCGCCAGGGTAAGCAACATTTACCAAGGTCAGTCTTGGGATGGGTGACCACTTTTTTTTTTGGATCGTTTTTTTATGGATAGGGGACCCCGCCAGGTTAGGCAACACTAACCAAGGTCAGTCTTTGGATGGGTGACCATCACCACAAAATTTTGATCACCCATCCTAAAGTCACCCCGCTAGGTTAAACAACATCTACCAAGGTCACCCATCCAAAAACAAGCGAACCCAATAAAAGTGGTCACCCATCCAAACACTGACCTTGGTAAGTGTTGCTTACCCTGGCAGGGTCACCCATCCAAAAACAAGCGAACCAAAAAATGTAGTCACCCATCCCAAGACTGACCTTGGTAAGTGTTGCTTACCCTGGTGGGGTCAGTCATCCAAAACAAAGGAACCAAAAAAATAAAGCGGTCACCTATCCAAAGACTAACCTTGCTAAGTGTTGCTTAACCTGTGTTCGGTTACATATCCAAAAACAAGAAAACCAAAAAAAAAGTGGTTTCCCATCCAAAAATCGTCCTTGGTAAGGTTTGCTTAACTTGGTGGCTAAACCAACCCTGCCGCTCAAAATAAAATACTATTTAAAGTTGCTGATTACTTTATAGTAGCGAATAAATCGAATGAATACCAGCTAGGGTGGCCAAGCGAAATAAATTAATGCAGATTATTTATTGTAACAAGCGATTACGTAATTTCTCGATGATGAAGTGTTGAGAAACTCACTGACAACTGACGGCTGGTTAATTTGTGACAAATTGTCAGCTAATTTGAGATGTGACGTCTACTTCAGAAACCGGCCCCAACAAGTCTCGGATGACACAATCTTATGAAGTGACCATTGCACTTGTGTTTCGCCTTGTAGTCAAAATCTTAGCCACAATAGCTGATAATGTATTAAATATTTCCAACAAATCAAGACACGAGTTCCAGCTTGTGCTTACTGATTGTATAAATGTTATCACTTGTCCCTCTTGCTCTGCTCTTAAATCGTCTATTGCGTTAACAGATTCCTTAAATATGTTACGATGGCTTTCACACGATAGCAATTTGTAGAACCGAAAAACATATCTATGATTTTGAAGACTTTTACCAAGCAGTATTGAACTCCAGAACAAATATTTCCGTGTAAGTAATGATTAACTGCCAGTTTCCCACGTCTCAATTATCGGGCTGTTAACGTAATCGACGATTAATCGCCTGTTAATTCTACTTTCAGTTTCTCAACACCCAACTGTGACAAGCGTTTAACAATTTGTCACATTTGAGAAAAATCTCGAATTAACCACATGTTACAGCAGTTTTGGGTTTCTGAGAACCATTTTCAATGTTAATCTCTTGTCAACGAGCCTAATTTATAATTGTTGGAAATTGGTCGATTATTCGCAGATTAAAATTAATATTATGATTTTAAAGGCTTATATTACGATAAAAAAGATAATAGGGTTGTCGAAAACTGTGGTATGGGTTGAGTTATAAAAAATATGTTAATTTAGATCAATTATTAATTAGCAAGATTTAAAAAAAATAGGATGTTACAAACTTTTTAAATTAATTACATTATAAAAACTTGACACAATTATCAAAAATAGTTATTTTGTATTTAGGTAAATAAAAATAAAATAAATTACTGACCTGGGAATCGAACCTTCCTCACGCGCATTAATTTTAACTGTACCCTGTATTTAGTACTTATCGAGGTCAGTTTCTGGATAGATTTGTGTTTAGCTTGAAGTGGCTGGGGTGGTGACCGCGCCAGGTTAAGCAACACTTGCCAAGGTCAGTCTTGGGATGGGTGACCACTTTTTTTTTTGGATCGCTTGTTTATGGATAGGTGACTCCGCCAGGGTAAGCAACACTAAACAAGGTCAGTGTTTGGATGGGTGACCATCACCACAAAAATTTAATTATTAATTAACATTACCAAGGTCACCCAACCAAAAACAAGCGAACCCAAAAAAAGTGGTCACCCATCCAAACACTGACCTTGGTAAGTGTTGCTTACCCTGGCATGGTCACCCATCCAAAAACAAGCTAACCCAAAAAAAGTGGTCACCCATCCAAACACTGACCTTGGTAAGTGTTGCTTACCCTGGCATGGTCACCCATCCAAAAACAAGCGAACCCAAAAAAAGTGGTCACCCATCCAAACACTGACCTTGGTAAGTGTTGCTTACCCTGGCGGGGTCAGCCATCCAAAACAAACGAACCAAAAAAAAGCGGTCACCCATCCAAAAAAAACCTTGGTGAGTGTTGCTTAACCTGTGTGGGGTCACCTATCCAAAAAAAAGCAAACCAAAAAAAAACGTGGTTACCCATCCAAAAATCGTCCCTGGTAAGGTTTGCTTAACTTGCGGGCTACACCAACCCAGCCGCTCAAGATAAAATACTATTACGTTATAGTAGTGAAGGAATTGAATGAATACTAGCTAGGGTAGCCAACCGAAATAAATTATTAAATGTAACAAGCGATTACGTAATTTCTCGATGATGCAGAGTTGAGAAACTCACTGACAACTGACGGCTGGTTAATTTGTGACAAATTGTCAGCTGATTTGAGATGTGACGTCGACTTCAGAAACTCGCCCTAAGATGCCAGTTTTAAGACTGTTCTTTATCGTATAAACTATAAAACACTTATCCTCCAGCATGTATAATAAGGGCCAGTTTCTGAAGTCGACGTCACATCTCAAATCAGCTGACAATTTGTCACAAATTAACCAGCCGTCAGTTGTCAGTGAGTTTCTCAACTCTGCATCATCGAGAAATTACGTAATCGCTTGTTACAATAAATAATTGGCATTAATTTATTTCGTTTGGCCACCCTAGCTGGTATTCATTTACTTCATTCGCTACTATAACGTAATCAGTAACTTTAAATAGTATTTTATCTTGAGCGGCAGGGTTGGTTTAGTCGCCAAGTTAAGCAAACCTTACCAGGGACGATTTTTGGATGGGTAACCACTTTTTTTTTGGTTTTCTTGTTTTTGGATAGGTGACCGAACACAGGTTAACCAACACTTAGCAAGGTTAGTCTTTGGATGGGTGACCGCTTTTTTTTTTTTGGTTCCTTTGTTTTGGATGGCTGACCCCGCCAGGGTAAGCAACGCTTACCAAGGTCAGTCTTGGGATGGGTGACCAAATTTTTTTGGTTCGCTTGTTTTTGGATGGGTGACCCTGCCAGGGTAAGCAACACTTACCAAGGTCAGTGTTTAGATGGGAGACCACTTTTTTTGGGTTCGCTTGTTTTTGGATGGGTGACCTTGGTAGATGTTGTTTAACCTAGCGGGGTGACTTTAGGATTGGTGATCAAAATATTTGTGGTGATGGTCACCCATCCAAAGACTGACCTTGGTTAGTGTTGCTTAACCTGGCGGGGTCACATATCCATAAAAAAGCGATCCAAAAAAAAAAGTGGTCATCAATCCCAAGACTAACCTTGGTAAGTGTTGCTTACCCTGGCGCGGTCACCACGCCAGCCGCTTCAAGTTAAACACAAACCTATCCAGAAACTGAACTTGTAAGTACTAAGTACAGGATACAGTCAACACTGACCATGGAACCTTCCTCACGCGCATTGGTGTGAGGTAGTTTCGATACCCAGGTCAGTAACAGTTTGTTTTTTTTTATTTTTATTTACATAAATACAAAATAACTATTTTTGATAATTGTGTCAAGTTTTTATACTGTAATTAATTTAAAAAGTTTTTAATATCCTTTTTTTAATCTTTATTATTAAATAATTGCTCTAAATTAACATATTTTTTATAACTCAACCCATACCATAGTTTTCACCGACCCCTATTATCTTTTTATCGTATATATTACCTAGCCTTATATAGCCTTCAAAATCATAATATTAATTTTAATCTGTGAATAATCGACCAATTTCCAACAATTATAAATTAGGCTCGTTGACAAGAGATTAACATTGAAAATGGTTCTCAGAAACCCAAAACTGCTGTAACATGTGGTTAATTCGAGATTTTTCTCAAATGTGACAAATTGTTAAACGCTTGTCAAATTTGGGTGTTGAGAAACTGAAAGTAGAATTAACAGGCGATTAATCGTCGATTACGTTAACAGCCCGATAATTTTGACCTGGGAAACTGGCAGTAATTCGTGATTTTTGTCAAGTGTGACAAATTGTTAAACGCTTGTCACATTTGGGTGTTGAGGGCGAGTTTCTGAAGTCGACGTCACATCTCAAATCAGCTGACAATTTGTCACAAATTAACCAGCCGTCAGTTGTCAGTGAGTTTCTCAACTCTGCATCATCGAGAAATTACGTAATCGCTTGTTACATTTAATAATTTATTTCGGTTGGCTACCCTAGCTAGTTTTCATTCAATTCCTTCACTACTATAACGTAATAGTATTTTATCTTGAGCGGCTGGGTTGGTGTAGCCCGCAAGTTAAGCAAACCTTACCAGGGACGATTTTTGGATGGGTAACCACCTTTTTTTTTGTTTGCTTTTTTTTGGATAGGTGACCCCACACAGGTTAAGCAACACTTACCAAGGTTTTTTTTGAATGGGTGACCGCGCCAGGGTAAGCAACACTTACCAAGGTCAGTGTTTGGATGGGTGACCACTTTTTTTGGGTTCGCTTGTTTTTGGATGGGAGATCATGCCAGGGTAAGCAACACTTACCAAGGTCAGTGTTTGGATGGGTGACCACTTTTTTTGGGTTCGCTTGTTTTTGGATGGGTGACCATGCCAGGGTAAGCAACACTTACCAAGGTCAGTGTTTGGATGGGTGACCACTTTTTTTGGGTTCGCTTGTTTTTGGTTGGGTGACTTTGGTAATGTTAATTAATAATAAAAATTTTGTGGTGATGGTCACCCATCCAAACATTGACCTTGGTTAGTGTTGCTTACCCTGGCGGAGTCACCTATCCATAAACAAGCGATCCAAAAAAAAAGTGGTCACCCATCCCAAGACTGACCTTGGCAAGTGTTGCTTAACCTGGCGCGGTCACCACCCCAGCCGCTTCAAGCTAAACACAAATCTATCCAGAAACTGACCTCGATAAGTACTAAATACAGGGTACAGTTAAAATTAATGCGCGTGTAGAAGGTTCGATTCCCAGGTCACTAATTTATTTTATTTTATTTTTATTTACCTAAATACAAAATAACTATTTTTGATAATTGTGTCAAGTTTTTATAATGTAATTAATTTAAAAAGTTTGTAACATCCTATTTTTTTTTAAATCTTGCTAATTAATAATTGATCTAAATTAACATATTTTTTATAACTCAACCCATACCACAGTTTTCGACGACCCCTATTATCTTTTTTATCGTAATATAAGCCTTTAAAATCATAATATTAATTTTAATCTGCGAATAATCGACCAATTTCCAACAATTATAAATTAGGCTCGTTGACAAGAGATTAACATTGAAAATGGTTCTCAGAAACCCAAAACTGCTGTAACATGTGGTTAATTCGAGATTTTTCTCAAATGTGACAAATTGTTAAACGCTTGTCACAGTTGGGTGTTGAGAAACTGAAAGTAGAATTAACAGGCGATTAATCGTCGATTACGTTTACAGCCCGATAATTTAGACCTGGGAAACTGGCAGTAAGTGATATGTGGGCAGTTATGTTCCTCAGAGGCACCACGTTATTCATTAGAATCCTGTCTTTTATACTCACTTGATTTTCTGAGACTATAGAAGAATAAAAATATTAAATCTGTGATAGCACTTCCACCTCCATGCCAATCAAAGAATAACGAGGCATTACTCAAGAGCGCAAGTTGGCAATCATACAAAAGCTGACACCCTTGGGCCAGTTTCTGAAGTCGACGTCACATCTCAAATCAGTTGTCAATTTGTCACAAATTAACCAGCCGTCAGTTGTCAGTGAGTTTCTCAACTCTGCATCATCGAGAAATTACGTGATCGCTTGTTACAATAAATAATTGGCATTTATTTATTTCGGTTGGCTACCCTAGCTGGTATTCATTCGCGTCATTCACTACTATGACGTAATCAGTAACTATGAATAGTATTTTATCTTGAGCGGCTGGGTTGGTGTAGCCGCCAAGTTAAGCAAACCTTACCAGGGACGATTTTTGGATGGGTAACCACGTTTTTTTTGGTTTGCTTTTTTTTTGGATAGGTGACCCCACACAGGTTAAGCAACACTTCCCAAGGTTATTCTTTGGATGGGTGACCGTTTTTTTTGGTTCGTTTGTTTTGGATGGCTGACCCTGCCAGGGTAAGCAACACTTACTAAGCTCAGTGTTTGGATGGGTGACCACATTTTTTGGGTTCGCTTGTTTTGGGATGGGTGACCATGCCAGGGTAAGCAACACTTACCAAGGTCAGTGTTTGGATGGGTGACCACTTTTTTTGGGTTCGCTTGTTTTTGGATGGGTGACCATGCCAGGGTAAGCAACACTTACCAAGGTCAGTGTTTGGATGGGTGACCACTTTTTTTGGGTTCGTTTATTTTTGGATGGGTGACCTTGGTAATGTTGAATAACCTAGCGGGATGACTTTAGGATGGGTGATCCAAATTTTTGTGGTGATTATCACCCATCCAAAGACTGACCTTGGTTAGTGTTGCTTACCCTGGCATGGTCACCCATCCAAAAACAAGCGAACCCAAAAAAAGTGGTCACCACCCCAGCCGCTTCAAGTTAAACACAAACCTATCCATAAACTGGCCTTATAAGTACTAAGTGCACAGTCAACACAGACCTGGGGATCGAACCTGCCTCACACGCATTAGCGTGAGGAAGGTTCGATTCCCAGGTCAGTAACAGTTTGTTTTTTTATTTTTATTTATTAAATACAAAATAACTATTTTTGATAATTGTGTCAAGTTTTTATACTGTAATTAATTTAAAAAGTTTTTATTATCCTATTTTTTTTAAATCTTGGTAATTAAATATTTGCTCTAAATTAACATATTTTTTATAACTCAACCCATACCATAGTTTTCGCCGACCCCTATTATCTTTTTATCGTAATATAAGCCTTTAAAATCATAATATTAATTTTAATCTGTGAATAATCGACCAATTTCCAACAATTATAAACTAGGCTCGTTGACAAGAGATTAACATTGAAAAAGGTTCTCAGAAACCCAAAAATGCTTTAACATGTGGTTAATTCGTGATTTTTGTCAAGTGTGACAAATTGTTAAACGCTTGTCACATTTGGGTGTTGAGAAACTGAAAGTTGAAATAACAGGCGATTAATCGTCGATTACGTTAACAGCCCGATAATTGACACCTGGGAAACCGGCAGTTAATATTACTTCTAACCCCATTTAAGCTTACTGAAGATATTAGTGGCGATCGGTATGTGACTGCTAGCTTAGCGATTCCAATTGAAATTTTACTTCAGAAAGGACTTGAACAAACGAAACCTTTTACAGTGTTAGGTGTGCTGTTCAGAAGAGTTTGCTAAAGGTTGTTGCCAGATTAGAACCACTAGAGAAAAATTTACATCTCGTTGAAGCATCAATTATTTTAGACCCTCGCTATAAGTTGTTTCCATCGCAATAACCGAATTGTCAAAAGAAATACGCTTAGAACACAGACGTAGAGAGCAAATTTTACCTGAACCCAGACCCACTAATTTTGACAATAAACTAATTTATTCAGAATATTCTTTTTGAAATCGTACCGATCGATGTTTTTGTATGAAAATGTTGACATCGATATCGTTATTTCCAAAAAAGAATCAATTTGAATCGATACTTATTGGCATTTCTGACATCCCTAGGCGCAACAAAACGTATATTCCCAACCCCGACCCCACAGCACCCCGCACAGTTAGCAATATTAAATTGCTAACTGTGCGGGGTACTCGTAAATTACGGCTGTTACCACTGAGCCACCATTGCTCTTGTTCAATTTATAGATAAATCAATAAATAATTTGAATATATTTATTTTCCTCTTGACAAACGTTGTGGTTTATTAGAGCTAGCAGATTAAATATAGTTGGTAAGTAACATACATAATGAATTATTGTTCATTTTCCTTGTGCCTCGATTTCTGAAATTAAATAATAAACTATAAATATTTACCTGTCGCATCAATGCTGGCCGATAGATTGAAACCATCGGTAAGTCAGGACGTATTCCCTTAGGTTAAGACATCGTGTGTGGGCAGGTAGGCGGGTACAGTCGTGCAAATGAAATCACACAAGTTATTCGATACACTGGGTTTATTCAAAAAGTCACAACTCACGGTTACAATCTTGCGTCCCCACCACGCAAGTGGTTAGAAAAAGCGCGCCAATGCGTAGTAATTCTTGAATTGCCGCCAGGGGCGTGCTTGTGATTTGTCTTTACGTCCGTACTATTGACTTAATCCGACATAGGTACATAGAGACCGAATTACATATGTGTTTAGCATAAATTATGATAAGTTCGGCCAATAATTATATTATTTACGGCCCATACCCTCTCACAGAGAGGCGGCCTGTGTCCCAGCCGTGGGAACAATAAAAGGCTTTTGATGATTATGTTAAGTTCTGTTTACTGACGCAATTAGGTATCAGCAGGTAGGTATGCATTTTACTGGTAATACGTTACGTTCGATCGATTCCCGGTACAAGTGTGTAAATCTCTTTATAACACTAAGTTTTTCTGAAAGAGAACCCAATTATGGGATAAACTCGCCTTTGTTCATAAGTTGTCCAAAGGCCGAGTTTCTCTCCTCTAAATTATCGAAGAATTAATGTGACAAATTGTTAAGCACGCGTTATCTGCTGTGATTGGCTGTTGAAAATTCATTCAACCAATCACAGCAGAATCAGATAACGCGTGCTTGACAATTTGACACATAAATTCTTCGATAGTATAGAAGTGAGAAACTCTGCCTCAACCGGTTATTGCGGAATTCTATGCGGAACGCTAATTCTTTTTAAAATAAAAGTAGCCTAAGAAAGGAGTATCTTAGGCTACATAAAATAAGCTATCTGCCAGTGAACATCCCGTCGATTAGACATTCGGTCCAGCCGTTTTGAAGATTAGCCGGATCAAACAGATAGACAGACAGACTTTTTGTTAAAAATACCGTATACTCTCTCATAATTACTTAGGCATTTAGTAAAAACCACATATGTAACATTACATATAAAGACTTTTATTTTAGTTATACTTTATGTATAAATATAGAGTTTTTTTTTTAGTAACTTGTGTTTTTCTCTCCTGACCATACCAAGATAATTGATTCCCAGTCATTGTGAACTTTTCCGTCACCATGCTCAATGCTCATGTTATAACGTGGTAAATAAAACACACATCATATTACTAGTATGTTTGTATTTACATTGGCCATTTCCATTTTGAGTACTTCTACGTCTAATAATATTTTAAATAATATTTCGATGTCCTCTTTAGTTCTTAATTTTACGATAAATAAATTATACAGTCACCCTGTGACCCAGGAACATGGAGCTCTAACCTGGGTGACCCAGGAACATGGACCTCTAACCTGTTATGAATTTGAATTCACGACATGATTTCGCATATTATTTTCTATAGATAGGTACGTGTAAAATCATTATTTCTATCTAACCTAAAAATATATTATTAAAAATATTGTATTGAATTTTATTATAAAATAAAATTTATTTAATAAAATTCGCTTGGAGGACCCCAAAATCTCACAATGAAAACTTAGTTGGACTGTAGTGCTGTAATAGGTAGTTTACTGAAAATTTGTTTTTTGTTGACGGACCTAAAAAAAATTGGACACGTATTTTTCTTTTAACACGTAAACATAAAGTGACGACGATATAATTCGTTGAAATATCGTGTGACGTCACGCCGCTAGTACACTTTATACTGCCTTAATGACGTCACAAGCCCCCACTCCTGAACTTTAAAGCGCTTTAACGTTGTAATTTTTTATTGATTTGATAAAGCAAAAAATAGGTGTCCAATATTATTTGATAATCTCACTGACGGACTAAATAGAATTATAATTTTTCTATCACGCGGCGCCATTCTTTGAAGTTGTGCATATGCAATTAAGATTCAGGTTGTGTGTAGTTCCTTCCACCTTGTGTTTGACGTCACAATACTTTAATTCAAAATGGGTGTAACACTCCGATTATATTCGCGTAGTGCGACTCTTCATTTTGGTTGCGTGCTTGATTTGCGACGTTCACGAAGTCGATCTCGGAGTATAAAACTTGGTTCTGGGTTGCCTGTAATAAAAAAGAAGTTCCTTAAAAAGGAAGACCTTTAAAGTATTGCCAGTTGAAGTCTCTGAAGTGTTGCTAGGTAACTAATCATTGGTAGAGTACAACTACGCAGGATGACCTATAACCGTTTGAATGCCATAATAATCGAAACAATTACAAAGCCTTTGTGTTCACGCTAACGTGAATTGACATTTTAGGCTTCCTCAGGGTTAAATTCAGTGGTTATCTAGCAGGTGTAAAATAATTTCTGATTATGAATAGAGGCCTTAGACATGTGACACGCAACGAACAAAACGCCATTTTGCACGCATACGATTTTACAGGGAATAATGGGCAATATTGGACCAAGCTCAGTCGCGGCTGTCACAAGTGGTAGCACGGGCGTTTGTCACGTCATTCAGTCTTTTGGAAGAACTTCATCTATACCAATATTATAAAGAGCAAAGATTTTTTTGTTTGTTTGTACCGAATAGGCTCCGAAACTACTGGACCGATTTCGGAAATTCTTTCACCTATGGAAAGCTACATTATTCCCGGGTGACATAGGCTACTTTTTATCCCTGTATTCCCACGGTAACGGGAACTACGCGGGTGAAACCGCGAGGCGTCCGCTAGTAATATATATTTTTCAATGCCTTGCACATGTTTCCCCATCATGTATTTAAAGAAAATGTGAAGTTTCGACACATTGAAATACAATAATAGTGAATTTAAACAAGGTCACTATCGATGAGTTCTAATTCTAATCTACCAGTGGTCTTTTATTTTTTTTAAACACAACAGAGGTACACTAAAATAATAATTTTAATAAAATAATAAAAAATACACTTTCTTGTTTTAAAAATAGTCACGAATATTTTAATTAATTCATAATTTAAGGTATAAACGGCCTCAATGATAATTTACAGGAAAACCGAAACCTAAATCCTCAGTCCTACGAAACACTCGGCACGACACGGGTCCAACTCGTACTTGGCTGGTTAGACCATGTGTGTGTTTTTTACTTGAGGTACTTTTTTAGGTAGATTTTTTGATTTGATGTAATTATAGTTTATGAGTAATGGTTAATAAAATATTATAGAATACCCGACATCTTGATGTCAATATGGCGGGTGTAATAATTTTGAAATAATTTCGTTTTGGTGGTACATTTTTTTTTATATAGGTACAAAATATAAAATTTTTGGTATTTTTTTTGGCAATTGGTATAATTTAATTCACTATGGTACACCCATCATTTTGACTCTCACGAAATGAGACAAAAGTGTCGGTCGGACACTTTTGCCCGTGTCCGCCAATCCGTCAAACTCGCGATAAGGAATTTAGTGAAAGGAAGTTACAAAAATATAGCTTCTCTATATTTACGTTCACGTAAAGAAGCCCGGGCAAGAAGCATAGTGTGGGTAAGAGGAATAACTATTTTTTTAAATAAAATATATCAAATAGCGTTACTATGCTTTCTCAAGTCATGACACGTGCGACCGGCGACGCCATGACAATTCAACCAATACAATACGTTAGCGCATTTTTTATGAAGATGAAAAAAAACAAGCCAAGTGCGAGTCGAACTTAGCACATTGAGGTTTCCGTCCCAACCGTTGAGCCGTCCGAGCAAAATTAAGTTGGTTGTAATAGAAAAATTAGAATTTCAAAGAATGATTTATTTGAATTTGTATTTGTTAGTAAAATATACGCAATAATAAACATTATCACCAAATGTGAAGTTCATAGGTCAATAGGAAGTTAAAAAAATTCATCGGCCCTAAATTTTGTAAAAATAGCTGACTGGTCTTCCTTGTTGGAAAGTCGGTTAATAAATAATAAATTCACCTGGTTATCCAACTCCCCGGCTCCTTGATCTGGTGGCGACTTTGTGAACCAGAGTTTTTTTGAAATCATGTATAGAGCCAATACCAAAACAGTTACTCCTATGATCGTCACTAACACGTATGCCAACCAACTGTAATCATTATTGTCTTGTCCTTGAGTAGACGACATCGCCTGGCCTTTACTATCTGAAACTTAACAAAACCTTTTTTTAATACAAACATGGGGTCGTATGTACATGACAACGCCATTATGATTCCGCTCATCCGCTATGAAAAGCGAAAACTAGTACGAAACTAGTAGTTTCGTCGCTGGCGCAGCACTGCGCTCAAGACTGTATCCTTAGAGAATACCACTAGAGAGATACTGGTCAAGCGCGAGTCTATCTATAAGGCAAAAAGGCAACATTTGTCGCGTGACATGATGCATAACATGTTGCTCTTGGTGTACCAGTTTTCTGAAAATAATTCAACTGGTCGTGCTCAGTATGACACCCGTACCGCTGCGGCACCAGCATTCTGACACCAAACTTCAAAATAAGTACGAAACTAGAAGTTTCGTCACTGGCCCAGCGCTGCGCTCAAGGCTGTATCCTTAGACAATAGCACTACTGACGGTATATGTCGTGGTGGACCTGTTGCTAAGACCTCTCCTGTCGTGCTTGAGGTCGTGGGTTCAAATCCGGGCAAGTACCAATGTGACTTTTTAAAATTCATATGTACTTTCTAAGTTTATCTTGGACATCACAGGCAAAGCTGAAGGAAAACATCATGAGGAAATCTGGATTTATATAGTTAATGTTAGTCTGAAATAGCCAAGTCAGAGGCCTGTGGGGATACCCAGAGGCGGCTTAATTAACTCTGACACCAGAGGTGGCCACGCGTCACACGAAAAGAAAAGAAGAAAACTACTGATGGTAAGCGATGATGTGATCGATTACAAGCTTCGAGGCTTTAAGTTAACGTTTTGACAACAGGCATTAGAGTTACTTACCTGTAAGGTTGGTAGATCGATTCACGGAATTTTCGATCGACTCTGGCGCCTCGTATATTAATAAAGTCTCATTAACAATAAAACGTGTTAAAACCAATTCTTCTCCAATTTTCTCAGCAACGTAGTAAACACAACATAGTAAGGTTCCATTGTCTTCAGACTTGAATGTCTTGTTTTGTAAGTTATTGCTTGGTTCTTTTGTTATGTTAAATGTTTTTATCTTGTTTTCTGTTGTATTTATAAAGCCTATTTGTACACCTGCAACAATAAGTTTATTATATTTAATTGAACGAGCGAGTGCTTAGCGCGAGCGAATCGTCTCCGTTTTAGTTAAGGAAAAATATATGTTAGGATGTCCAGCTGTTGTCCACTACAGGTCGCATTTCTCAACCGAGTCTCGTGAAATTTTGTGAGCAGGTTTGCAAACTATTCGGCCGAATATCGAATTCCAAATCATGAAAAAAAACACATAAATTGACCATAAATAAATCATTTACGAAAAAAACTACATATTTATCTAATACTAACCCTCAGTTTCCCACCTTAAAATTATCGGAGAATTAATGTGACAAATTGTCAAGAACGCGTTATCTGCTGTGATTGGTTGAATGAATTTTCAACAGCCAATCACAGAAGATAACGCGTGTTTGACAATTTGTCACATTAATTCTCCGATAATTTTAAGGTGGGAAACTGAGGGTAAGTCTCCAGTGTTAAGTTATGATGAAAGAAAATATTATTTTTCAGCATATGTTGATAGCAAAGGATTACAGTTTCCTCATAAATTATGCCTGCTTCCGAAAATACCGAGAGAAGATAAAGATATCTTAGCAAATTCTGTAGGCCAGGCGTGGTCAGCAAACGCTAAACAAAATCTGTTTAGCGTTTGCTGACCACGACTTGTAAGGTGCACGTTGGAACCTGTCACCCGTGACAGTACTAAAGACAACGTACTAAATGTCGCCGAATGTTCGGCCAACAAAATTCGTCGCTTCGGCCATGAGCCTAGCCGAATATTTGGTATTCGGCAAAATTACTATTCGCGGCATCCCAAGTGTAAACCATTAAACAGGCATTAAGCTCGATGTGGTATGTTGACACCCGGGTAAGTATTAAAGTACATACTACTCACATAGTACTTTGTCCAGACTGAAATATTTTTGACAACTGAACTGAAGCTCCGATGTTTCAGAATACATCAGCTTTGTAACATTGTAGTCTTTAGCTGTAACAAAGGACAGGAAGCGTTCATAAATAACAACAAGGCTGCCTGTCCACTTGGCGTGAAGCGGAGAAAAGATGAGCGGAGCCAGCCAATCGAATTGCATAAAAACTCCGCTCCGACTCGCTAGCGGAGTATAAAATCAATTCGATGACATACTGCGTCAGATCCATTGGTTGGTCCCACTCCTCTTTTCTCCGATCCTCGCCAAGTGGACAGGCAGCCTTTGTGACACAAGCAGCAATACAGCACATCTTTACAAAAGCGGAAATTTAAGTCATTCCTGCATCTTAAAACCACTTACTCTACCAAAAATATAACAAAGTTCGTATTATATAAGATTTAATCAAAAAAATTGTTGGCAGTGCTGCCAATTTAGTGCTTTTTCGACTAAACCTGGTGGTGGAGGTATAGAGCTGCGCGGGTTATTGGTATTCCAGCTAAACATTCGTTCTTAGCAAGCAGTGGAATTGTGCCATACGTAGAAAATATACAGGAAGAAAGAAAGAAAGAACATAATTTATTTAGCACAAACACATTAAGAACATCACAATACTCACAAATCTCTTTCGCCGTGAAGGTAATTTTTTCAGAGCCTATAATTTTTTCCTTTGCTACATTTACTGAAGTATTATTGTCAAATAATTCTAATGTAATTACAAATTTCAGGGTTAAAGCAGTGACGCGGAAGTTAATGCCAGTGGGGGAATCTGCAATTAAGGTAATATATTAGCAATCGTCACACAATTATGGCATTGACACGGTTACAGGTAGAATCATAGTTAATGGAGGCTCGGAACACTCCGTGAGACGCTGCGCAGTGGCATATTCGGTAGGGATGAGGTAGGTAAAGTTACTGCGCATCGAAAAGAGAACATGATTGCATAATAACATTTATTCATGTAATCTATCGCAAACTCTTTCATTTTGATTTTTTTCATCTTACTAATATTATAAATGTGAATGTTTGGATGGATGTGTGAGCAGATGTGTGGATGTATGCTTGTTACTCAATCACGACAGTACGGCTAAACGGATTTGGATGAAATTTGCACAGCGATAGATTATAGTCTGGAATAGCACTCAGGCTTTTTATCCCGGTATAATGTCCACTTGGGATGATAAAAAAAACTTATCACGCTGGCAGAAACTAGTTGTTTCATTATGTTTAAAAAGCCGTCAACTTGACAGCGTACAACACGCAATGAATACTTAGTATTGATTACGGAGATGTTAAGGAGGTCCGTAACTATAACCGAAACTCGGATATCCGGTATAAAAATCTATCCGTAACCGTAACCGAATCCGATATAAAAGATACGGATAATTCTGGATAGGGGCAGAGTCTAAATGGGATAAATTATGTCAGGTTTACTGCGCGACCGAGCCGACACGCAAGCCACGCGCGTCACTAGCATGTTTGTCTATACCAATATTATAAAGAGGAAAGATTTTTTTGTTTGTTTATTTGTACCGAATAGGCTCCGAAACCAGGCACCGTTTAAAAAAATCACCTATGGAAAGGCACATTATGCCCGAGAGATTATTTATTTTCAAAAAATTAGTGAACCTTATCAAAATTGCAATAATTTAACCCAAACTAGCAAAATTTTGTCTATAAAATTGATTATTTGGCGTGCGCTTAGAAAACTATTGAAGATACATAAAAAATAAACTACTACATGATTAAAGTACTCATTATTAACTACAAAAAAGTCTGCAAGAAAATATATCTCACTATCATTGTTAAGTCACAATAGCAGCTTTTGTGTACTAAAATCTATTATATCGCCGGTAGAAACAAAAGTTGGTTACATTCGTATTGTAGTATTAATTCTTATTCAAATAAATAGTTTAACAAATTGGTAGGTAGGTAGGTAGATAGCCAGCTGATGGGAGCGAAGCCGCGGGGGTCCGTTATTATAAATCGAATACCAAACTATCCGAAACTAACGGATAATCCGAAATAATATCATATCCGGAACCGGTTGAATAATATTTATATATCTGTATCCGTATCGAGATTCGGCACTTCATATAGGTACTGTGAGGACTTTGCTTAACTAAAAGGCAACCTTGCCTATATTGAGACTGGCAACATATAACTTGTCTTGAAAGGGAAATTAAATTAGAACATATAAATAAGTGAATATGTTTTTGCAAAGCTTTTGATTGTCAATTCTAGTGTAGCCGCCCAGAAGGCAGGCATATTGTGGAATTCTTGCTAAATGTATCAAATATAAAAGTAATTTCTGCATTTAATTATTAGCCGCTGTCTACGTCTCCTACATTTGGTGGAGGCGCCGCGTAAAGTAAAGTATCCCAGTAAATAATAAAAGTCTTAAAGTATATTTCGCGGCGTACGGCGTACCGTTTTTATAAGTGAGTAAAAAAACGAGGAAAGTGTTTAAAGACGGAAGTTCGCGTGTGCATGTCAATATACAGGGCACGAAGCCCTATCGGCATACATAAGGCGAGATAAATGATAACAGAGAGAGAGGGTCTCTGTTATCTTTTATCTCGCCCTCAGTTACCTCTCATTCCCGCTCATAAGCGGATGGGAATATAAGGAAAAGTCGGAATAAAGCTAAGTGGTTTGGTTATTTAGTGTAATTGAGCATAAAGCAAGCATGATGAATAATTATTATTCAGGCACGAACGGGTACTACTCAGAGGAATTCTTAACCGAATTCAAGTCGGTGGCTGAAATAAATGAATGGAGAAAGAGCAACTATAGCCTGATCTTAGGAGGGTTCCTGCCGGGGGCTGCATATTATTTTTATCGTATGATTTTAAATATGACATGGACTTTGCAGTGTTATGCGATTGCTTGAGGAGTGAATTCTTAATATTTCACCGCAGATGCAGTTATTGCGAACAGCGCATAATAATTGCTGAAATAATAGCAAATAAACAACAACCTGATGTTTTGTGTGTGGATGTTAATGCACATTTATGTTCTAGTATCGTGATTAAGGACGAACAAACACAAAACAATATACACTGCAGTGACAAAAGCGTTGACCTCGTTGACGCAGAAGGCGACACAATTGATGGCGATGGCGATCACACCAACGGAGATAGGTGCATGTTCGAGGACGAAGATGACCAGACCAGCAGAGATGACGGCCCCGTCGATGTCCAGTTGGAGGTGGAGTCTGTGTTCCAGGGCAAGCGCGCGGACGGTCCAGCTGACGACGAGTTGGACTCCCTATCTAACAGCGAATGCGTGGACGAGGGTATAGTAATGTGTCGGTCCAGTCCAATTGACTGCAATAATTCCTTTTATCTTACAGTGAACCATGTTGAGATTCAGTCAGAACAACTAGTTGTGGTTCCATCTGAACACCAATACGTCTCGGATGTTCATGTTCGGATGACCCATTAGAATCGCTATATATACTCTTATTAATGATGTAATTACTAATATTAATAATAAAATAAAAGTAGCTGGTGTATTCCTGGATCTAAGCTCAGCATTTGACACTGTTGATCATGATCTACTCATTGCTAAAGTAAAGCGGAGTAAGAGGTAAAGCCTTACAACTTTTATCTTCCTACCTTAAAAACAGGAAAATGTTTGGCGAAATCACAGAGACACAGACAAGGTTATAAATCATCGTTTTTCAATATCTGTGCCGGTGTTCCACAGGGTTCTATTTTGGGACCCATATTGTTTATTATATTCACTAACGACTTAATAAATTATATAAATAAAATTTTACCCGACTTACGACTTGTAGTTTTCGGATGACACTAACGCTATTATTGCAGCAAATGACATTAAAGAACTTACGGCAAAAACTAATATGGCTCTTAGCTATCTTCATTCATGGTTTTTTGCGAATAAGTTAAAAATCAATAGTACAAAGACTAAAATAATGCTTTTCAAAACGACTACTCGCAATAAAGAAACCATGGAAATTGTACTAAATGAGGATAAAGTTGAACTAGTGAATGAAGCTAAATTCTTGGGCATATATGTAGATGATATGTTGAATTGGAAAAAGGAACTAGCCGCCATAGATGCATACATATCGTCTGCGTGTTATGCGTTAAGAATCCTTCGGGATGAAATAGACATAAAACAATAAAAAATCGTATATTACGCGTTAATCGAGTCTAAACTAAGATACAGCGTGCAATTTTGGGGCAATAGCTATAATTATATTGTCAAAGAGTTTTATCCTTCAGAAAAGAGCTATACGTACTATAGTCCTTATATCACAGAGAGAGAGCTGTCGTCCTCATTTTACTCAATTAGATATTTTCACAGTACCTAGTCTTTACGTTTTAGTACTCCTGACTAACCTTAAAAAGTATCTGCATGAATACGAAACAAATGAAGAGAGATTAGATAGAGAGGGATCACGTAGAATGGATCTGAGAAATAAGATGAGTCCCCATTTTAACATTGTGAAACACAGTCCGCAATATCAAGCAGAGCAAATTTTCAATAAATTGCCACTTCACTTAATAAGTTTGATTTACACATCTGCATTTAAAACAAAGCTTCGGGCGTTCCTGTTGGATAGGTGTCTCTACTCAGTTGAAGACTTGTAGGCATATGAGAGAAGGGCTTATTCTCGTTTTGTGGTGTATTGTTGTGATTTTTCTATTATTATTTCTTTATTACTATTATTTTGTATTATTGACCTTTTGATTTTGCAGATTGTGACATTGAATTTATTAACTTTTATAACATGTAGTGATTTTCGGAGTTTGTAGTATTGGGTAATTGTAAGCTTGACATTTAATTTTTATAACTATATGACATTCCCTATTTTTTTTTTGACATTGTATTTATTAATTTTATGTAGTGAACAAAATGTTATTTATTTTGTTGTATTATTTGGATATGAAGTGGAAATTAAATTTGTAGAAATAATAATTTAATGATAATATGTTCAAACACAATGTATATTGTTTATGAATGAATAAATGAAATGAAAAATTGATTTCAACCATAAAATTGGAAGTAATATCGAAATTTCTCAATCTGACATAAAACAAAATTATTAAAAAGTCATTTTGAAAAGAAAGAAGTTGACAGCCTTTAAGAAAAGTTTTTCTCGAAATAAATCGAAGGAGATCCGTACGAAAATTAAAATAGTCTTTAGAAAAGGTTCTTATAGCGCCAACATGAATTCAAAGAAGGCGATCAATAGAAAAGTTATGATCCGAATAAATACAAAAAAAATATAATAAAACTTCTTGGGGTTTGGTGGAAAGAAGATTACTAGAATTGTGGCAAAAAGAATTCCCATCATATTTGTGTTAGGTGTAACATTGTACTAGGATATTTGCATTGTGATCACAATAAATTATTCGATTTTGTAAAATGCAAGTTTTGGAAGTTTTATTTATTTATTTATTATTTATTTATTTATTTATTAAAACTTTATGCACAAGTACAAAGGCGGACTTAATGCCTTAGGCATTTTCTACCAGTCGACCTTAGGATGGTGCAGAGATAAAATAAGGCAGGTGCAACTAAATTAAGGGATACATTGAGAAAAAAAAACATATATAAAAAATACATACAAATATATACTTAGATACATACATACAATAAAAAAACTTTATGCAAAAAAATACTACCGACTTCCAAATACAAAACTGCAAAGTAAAAAATAACTTAATTTTTTGAAGTCGGTGTCTTTCGTAGGTACCATTTTTTTGCGTTATGGACACCGACTTCAAAAAATTAAGTTATTTTTTACTTTGTAGTTTTGTATTTGGAAGTCGGTAGTATTTTTTTGCAAAAAGTTTTTTTATTTTTCACTTTTTAGTTTTACGTACCTAATAGGCAAGTTAGTAAGGGAACTATTTCGCCAGAATAGTTTTCATGAAACTTGAACATAACCGGTGAAATGAGAGATCTGCATACCCCTTAAGAGCGAACTGGCGTGATGTTATGTTATGAAATGTTATAAACAACAAACAGACATGCAATTGCAGAAATCCCGAGAGATTTGTCGTTATTTATTGAAGAGTTCTGTTGTATATCTCCGAAGTTCTTCATCAGATCTTCACCAAATTAAAATGGGACCAATTTCGAAACATACTTTTTCAAACAAAAAAAGAATTTTCAAAATCGGTCCACAATTGACGGAGTAATCAGTGAACATACACAAAAAAAAAACAAACTTGAAGTCGAACATAGAACCTCCTCCTTTTTGGAAAGTCGGTTAAAAAACAATGCTATAGAGAAGTTGGGAGGACGCCTTGTTCCTTTGACAGAGGTTTTGGCCAAGGAGGTTCAAGCATGACGGCGTTGATTTGTTAGTGCGTATGTGCACGTCAGCTGAAGTTAAAAGCACATATCGGAGCGTTCGAAAACTCGTTGTCATGATTAAGCCTTCCCCTTTTAAGGGTCGTACCTCAATTGTAAATGTGATTCCTCTGTAAGGTAAATGTTCGAGTTAGGATAAGGTAGGATTCATGTAATCTATCAAGGCATAGAATAGAAGCGTTTCATATGATTCTGCGCGTCTATTCGTAGGGGCGTAGCTCATGTGAGGACTCTGCTTAACTAGACGGCAACCTACTTGCCTATATTGAGACTGGCAACATAAAACTTGTTTTGAAAGGTAACTGAAATTAGAACATACAATAAGTGAACATATTTTTGCAAAGCTTTTAATTGTCAATTCTAGTGTAGCCGCCCAGCAGGCAGGCATATTGTAGAATTCTTGCTAAATATATCAAATATAAAAGCAATTTCTGCATTTAATTACTAGCCGCTGGCTACGTCTCCTTCAGTACATAATAACATCCCTGGTGTTGAATTGGTTTGTTGAACCAACATTTTTTTTTGTAATAAATGGAAAGATCATAAATAAGTTTTTATACAAAACAATTTTTAGTTTTTTTTTTCGCTATAATCACAAAGTAATATCGAATTGTTTTTTTTTGTTGAATCCAGTACCGAAAACACGCCGACAGTTCGCGAACAAACCCGAGCCCGTGTGACGTCAAGACGTTCATTTCTACTCGATGTAGCACATAGCTGACACAGTGTTTTGACTTTTAACTGATTCAATCTTATTATTATCTACTATATAAAAATAAGTCGGGTTTTCCTTCCTGACGCTATAACTCCAGAACGCACGAACCGATTTCCACGGTTTTGCATTCGTTGGAAAGGTCTCGGGCTCCGTGAGGTTTATAGGGTAGGTAGGGTTTTATATGACAAATAAAGGCGTAAAACTAATATTTCGGTTTGAATTGTGATAATCGGTCGACGCATTTATGAGATATTTGAAAATGTAACGAATTAATATTTTCACGTTTTTGTTCTACAAAGTGGTATTAATGTTTGCATTTATGATATATAGATATTTGTGTTTAATGTTATTATGGGATATGTAAATAATGAAAAATACCCAAACTTTTAAGGATGTTATGCAAAAAATAAATAAAAATAAAGGCTCCACCTATGAAGTTTTTTGACATCTAAAGTCCAAGTTGCGCGCCAATCGTGTTTGTTTACTTTTTATTTTACACGAATATTACCTACCCATATGTAAAAACAATAACATTATGACAATTAGTTTCTAAATGTATCTGGTAAACAACAATAACAAACACCGGTCCACTAACACCACAGAATAAATAATAGTACTTACAACTAACACGTAATTATTCATTAAGATTACTTTATTTATGCTCAAAATTTCCAAATCGTCCATTATATACGTATATTACCGAAATAAGCCTTTATGAATCCTTTATCACACATGGCTAAATAAAATTTGCTGTTATAAATAATATTTTTGCATTAATATTCGGATATTTTTAGTCAATTCACGTGACACTGTATTATCGTGAAATTCCTTGAACGTTATGACGCCACCACCATGGCGACCAATCATGGCCCGTTCGTAGACAGGTGGTTCTTTTGAAAATTTTATCGATTTTCAATTGCTTATAATAAATTGAAAAAAAAAATACTTAAGAGATTTTTGCAACGACAATATAATTTATGATATCTAAAGTTTCAAAATATATTTTAAAAATCGTATATTTTTTAAAATTCAACAACCCAATTGTCAAAATGCAAGCGTGCGCTCGATTTCTGAGCTGTCAAAAAAAGTACGCAATTAGGGTCCTGTAGACCTAAACAAATGTATGTAAAAAATACTTACTGTCGTCATAAGTTTGATATAACTTGTATGGTTTTCCAGGATTAGGATTATGCATTGTACAAATATATTGTGATGCGATAAAGTAACATTGTTGTTTGTAGTTTGTTGTCGTTGTTGTTGTTGTTGTCTTTATTTGTTTGTTGAATTGTTGTTCTGAAAAAAAAAGAACGTTACTTAAAGTCCTAAGTTTCTAGACTTTAATCGGTAACCTATATAATTGCTCTTTATCTAAGTACTTTCGGTTAGTATGTTAAAATATGTATATTATAATAAAACCGGAATATAATACAAGCGTTGTGTTATGTTTTTATCTTCTAAATTGTACCGCATGCTATTTAAGATAATTTAGGAACTCATACCCTCAGTTTCCCACCTTAAAATTATCGGAGAATTAATGTGACAAATTGTCAAGCACGCGTTATCTGCTGTGATTGGTTAAATGAATTTGCAACAGCCAATCACAGAAGATAACGCGTGTTTGACAATTTGTCACATTAATTCTGCGATAATTTTAAGGTGGGAAACTGAGGGATAATCTCGAAATATTTCTGTCAAAAACAATGTTACACGCTAAATTTTCTCCCTAACTATAAATTCGCTAAATATACATAGGAGGCTTCCAAAAACTTGTTTTTGGCCAGTGTAAACAGGCCAACTGTTTAAACTATTTAGATGGTGTCTAAAAAAAATACCTTTGCATTTATTTTTGAAGTCCACAATGATATTGCAAGAATCCGGAAATAAACAAGTACCAGTATCTGAAAAAAAACACGAGTTAAAAGAAAATGTACCATATTCTCAGAACTTAGTTTTGTGCACTTCATGATGTAGCCGACTAATGCATGAAACGGTTGCATTTTATATGCAAATACCAGCTGCCGACATCATGATATGGTCTGGCCAGATCCATGCAAATCAGCGTTTGACGTTAAGAAATATGAACACCTAAATGCTCGGCTAATTCATGATACGGCCAAACTTTAGTGATCAATGTGATAATATCGTAAAATAGTTACATTATCCACCGTAAGAGGCGCTGATAGATATCATAGTGTTTTTGTTATACATCATGGCGACGGACAATTATTTTGATGAAGATGCTTATAATATACATTGCTTATAAGGTACATTACTACATTAATTAACTGGTTTGAATCATAATTATATAACAGGCTTTCTAAGGTCGCAAACGGTCAATTCTCCAAAAAATATAGAGCCACGTCTGGCATTCCGCAGGGATCACATTTGGGACCTATTCTGTTCAACATTTTCATAAACGACGTAACACTATGCTTCAAAAATTGAAAGTTTTACTTATTTGCGGATGACCTTAAAATCTTGAAACCCATTCAGAGTAATGAGGACGCTCATAAGCTACAAGAAGACATCAACCGACTAACGCTATGGTGTAAAGAAAATAATATGTTATTAAATATTAGCAAATGTAATTATATCCAATTCACGCGCAATAAACATCCACAACCTAACAAATATTTTATTGAATTAAAGAAACTATCCCTCAGTTTCCCACCTTAAAATTATCGGAGAATTAATGTGACAAATTGTCAAGCACGCGTTATCTGCTGTGATTGTCACATTAATTCTCCGATAATTTTAAGGTGGGAAACTGAGGGTTAGAGAGTGTTCAAAGGATCAATTACTCGTAAACTTGTAAAGCTTGTTATGATTTTATTTTTGTTTATTTTTAGATGGTTCATAAGCATATATTTACTCTGTTTTACACAGCTAACAACGTCATTTAAGTAATTATTCAATGGCATGTGTACAAAATGTATTATTACTGTTCCAAGTACATTTTATAAGTTGGTCGAGTATTACTCGTAAACTTGTGAAGCGTACTTAGCTGTGATAGTTTTCCTTTTAATTTCGTTATATTTACCACTGCCGTGAATTTTTTCACATTGCCATGTGCAACCATTTCGCTGGCAGGGGGGGGGGGGGGACTTAACTCTAACAAAAATTTGCAATTTAAAGCTTAATTTTACGCAAACGGATCTCTGAATAGAAAAATGGTTTTAACAAACCCATAATATTTTTGAATGGTCTATCCAACGATACCCCACACCATGGCAAAGACGAGAAAAAAAATTCCCACATCACGTCTATAGGAGGAAAACAATTTTTTTTTATTTTTTTTTTTATTTTACTAGTTTGTCGGAATTATTAATACATCCATGCCAAATTATAGCTGTCTAGTACTTAAGAGTCACTGATATAAGCTGCCGATGGACAGACGGTTAGAGCGGAACTATAAGGGTTTCCTTGTTCACTTCGAAACCCTAAAAAGTCATTAGTTGAGGTTCTGTGTGTTGTGTGTTTTTACTTTTAAATTATTCTATAGTTTTATGTTTTAGATTTTAATTTTATTTTAATTTTCTTTTATAGTTTATTTTATAAGTGGCGTTATACTTTGCACTCTGTAACTAAACTTTTCCAGTTCTGTTTACCATTATGTTATTATTTTGAAATTGTTTAACCTAATAGTGTTTGTAAAAAGTATGATTTTTTGCCGCCTGGTTTGTCATAATATTGGTAAATCCTAAGGTTAATTTTATATAAGGAAAGGTTTTTTATAAGTATGTCATGATTTGATTGTTTTTTCTTTTTATATGTTTTACTATTACCTTTTAATAAGAGTTTATATTCTAGTTTTTATTTAGTCGATAACCTAAAATGCATGCTGTGGCCTCCTATAACTGAAAAGTGCACTTGTCATTACTTCATATTGATGATTCATTGTGTTTTTTGGGTACACATCTTTCGTTGGATAAATTAATAAATATGCGTCAAATGGAGATACAAGTGAAGTAAAATGTCTTTTCTCAAAAATGGTATGTAATGTTGGCATAACATTTCTAAAAAGTATCCAGAAAGTGAACTCTACCGGAGACTTATTCACAACTGTCCAGTAAGAAGCGAGATTTTAAATTTGGAATCTCCTACTGTCCAGTAAGTAAGTATGTAATTTACTTACTGGACAGTAGGTCATCCTCTTTAGATCAGCAAAAAGAACATGGTGCCAGACACAGATTAGAGTTTAGCCATTATAACATGTTTATGGGAAGGAGGGTCCAAATTTATATCTATCTCTCTTTTTAGTATGACATTTTATGAGATCGATATATTTTTGGAGCAATAAACAGCCATTTTATAGTCTGTGACGTTTAACGCGACGCAGAAAAAGTTTGCACTTTGCGTTTTGTACTTAGTAATGTTGTTGAAGTATAGTGTGTGATTTTATGTTTGTATTTAGTAATTTCAGTTTATAAATCATGTTGGATTAAAACTTTCCATTCTAAAATTAACATGGAGTTTCAAAAACATTTTTTTTTTACTAAAACGTTCATGAAATGTAAAAATAGAACAATATTCAAAACCAAAAGCAAACTATTTAGTAAAGAAAAACAACGACTGGCGGGATTTTACATTCAATTGCGACAATTGTGATCACAATATCTATCAGTAATTGCCCTTATGAACGTAACCTTCAATATTAATTGAACGAATTTGTTGTTAAACTTTCTTTAATTTTTGAGAAAAGCATTATACAAGCCTCAACCAGTAAGAAAGCCATCCTGGCCTCGCATATAACCGGACCTCACCTGCGGTTCGGTCCGGTTAACTCATACTTGGCCAGGAAGGCTTATTTACTGGATTCTGCACTAATGTACTATTACGACACAAAACTACATACTTGCATTGAGTTCCTTCTTTGTTTGTTTTTTTTATTAAATCTTTGAGGTTATGAGAACTTTACATTTATGATATGGCGAAACGTGGATTGTAATATTTTTAGGCTGAGTTTCTCGCCTCTAAATTATCGCAGAATTAATGTGACAAATTGTCAAGCACGCGTTATCTGCTGTGTTTGGTTAAATGATTTTTTAACAGCCAATCACAGCAGATAACGCGTGCTAGACTTTTTGTCACATAAATTCTGCGATAATTTATATGTTCAATTGTTAACTTTAAACTTTTGTTAAATTTAAACGGTATGGTCAGTTTTAGCTGGCCTTATCATGAGATTCAACATTTCATGAAAAATGAAAAAAAATATAAGGCTTAATCGTCTTTCTGATGGCTTGAAGCGATTTAAGTTACGTCACACCGATATGCGAAATTGCAAGCATATTTATGGACGCATTGTGATGCAATTCGAACTACATGTACATACACAATTTGATAAAAACATAGTAAAAATGTCTAACTTTGATCAAGTTTCAGTGTCTTGTTAATATATAGCAAAACATATGGTTCATCTTTTTTTTCGTGTGACCAATTATTATTCAGGCGCTTCCCGTCAGCTACTCTTTTTCTAGTACATAAACTGGTTCCTGTTCGTAATTCTAAATCAACTAATATTTCCTTGTGTGTTAATCTTCCCAGGATCAAAACTTTTCCAGTATTGTTCTCTATATGTACCTTGTAGTAGTAGTATCTGAAACAAATTAAAAATGTTATCTTAATCCTTTGTTTGACCCACTGCTGGGCGCCTGAGCCTCTTGTTTCGTGTGCTAATCAATCCCCACGCTCCTGAACCTGTTTTGGGATCAACGTTCTTTTATTTTTTTACATTAACTTAGCTAGTGGTTAATGGTTCAAAATGATGGCCATTATTCAATTTCAATGCTTGCCGGATTCAACGACTCAAGGATAACCACTTTCAGAATAACTATAATTTTAATTCCGTTTAGAATATTCTGCGAAGATCGTTCCGTTTTTATTTCAAAGTAAAGAAAGTATTTTGTTACCCGACTGCTGAAGGAGGTTTATGATATGCGAGCGTACCTACCTAGGTATGTATGTCCATTTCTTTGGCACGCTCTACAGCCCAAGCGACTTGTTGGATTATGATGAGGTGTCGTTAGATATGTCTCAATTGTAGGAGGGCTATGTATTTTTTTTAATATGGCGCCTCCTCTCCAAAAAAAGGGGATAATAAAATTAGTACAATTGGTATAAGATATCTCGAATAGTTAACTGATTATGATGTAGCAAATACTTATAAATAAATGGTACTGATGAAAATGGTACCATCGAACTGATCTGATGATGAAGCCGGAAGGTAGGCACTGGAACTCCAAAATAAATCTATGTATCCTAGTCGTTTTTGGGCTTATTCAAATCGTCATGAAAATGAACTTTGGTTATAAATTACTTTCATGGTAATTGGAGGTACCTACCTATCAAAAATAAAAAGAGGTAAAAAAAACCTGTTAGCAAAACAATCTAACCGACTTCCAAAGCAAAACACTACAAACCGAAAAATTACTCTCTTTGCCGAAGTCGGCACCGACACATTAAATATACTACTTCCAAAACAAAACACTACAAAACGAAAAATAACTTTCTTCTCCGAAGTTGGTGTCCATAACGGAACAAATTGGTACCTACCAAAGACATCAACTTTCAAAAAGAAAGTTATTTTCACTTTGTAGTGCTTTAATTTGGAAGTTGGTAGTATTTATTTGTAAAAAAATACTACCTTAAATATACTATTTTATTACTTATAGTACGTACTTATAATGCCGGAATAGATTACCCAAATATCATGCAATCTGAACAAAACCGGTGAAATGTAGAGTGTACCAAGGAGAACTGTTTGTCTGAAATTCACCAGGTCCAAACTTGGTTCACGGCAAACAATTTTATACTAAATGAAAAAAAAAACAAATGTATTAGATTCACATTGCCGAATGTCAGAAGTAGCGAATGCGAGATCATGAAAAGCTGGACTATGTAAATCAAACAGTTTTCCTAGGAATCACTCTAGATGATAAATTACAATGGGGGCCTCACATAACATCTCTTGCGGGTCGGCTGAGCTCAGCCGCTTATGCTGTTAGAAAGATAAGATAGTTAACGGATGTAGAAACCGCGCGTTTGTTCTATTTTAGTTACATTCACAGCATTATGTCATACGGTATTTTACTGTGAGGTCGGGTGGCTGACATTGAATCAATATATATATATTGCAAAAGAGAGCTGTCAGAGCCATATATAGGCTATGTCACCGATAATCTCTTAGGGAACTATTTAAAAAGATTAATATTATGACAGTTTCTTGCCAATTCATTTATGAAAATATTATGTATGTAAGGAAAAATATAAATCTCTTTAGTAAAGTTAGTGATAGATACAATAATTGTAATACATCAACCATGTTATAGATTAGCTTAAGTGCACACATATTTCATGGGGTGCTGTGTTAAATTCTATAAAAAAATATTGTGAGATATTAAAACTAAATGAAAGAAAATTTAAAACAATAGTTAAAATCACACTTTGTAAGCAAGCATATTACAAATTAGATGATTATATTCAAGATAAAAATGCTTGTCATGCTCCATAGGGCAATCTTTAGTGAAGACAAAATCAAACTGCTTAATTTGTATTATGTTAAAGAAAGAAAAGAAAAGAAAGAAAAATATTTATTTGTGACCCGCACAGGAGACACGAGATAAGCAACACAAACAATAATACAAAATTAAAATAAATAATCCCGTGCGAGACCAAAAAGGCATGTCTCAGCATGTGCAACGATATTAAAAAGAAAATAACGCTGCGCTGATATTCAAATAGCAACAGATAGGGCCCACTGTTGATGCCACGGACACATTCACGGAAACGGAAAATACAATATTTAAAGCAATAAAATAGAATAAGATAAATAATAACAAAATAGTATATAATAGTAGTCTCTTTTTGTTTAAAAAAGTTGGCTCGCACACTGTTCCATTGTTGTTGAATTAGGTAATTTACCTATGTTTGCAATATTTATAAGTACGTGAGAACCATGTTCTTATTACCCAAGTGAAGGAATTTACCATTTCGTGTTTGTTATACTTTAAACCTATATGTAGTAAGTATAGTAGTTCTGGGTGCATCGTTCTCACGTGTATGAATTTATTAATGTTTGTACTTATGTAAATATTGTAAAAAACTTAACTTTTTTTAAAGAATAAGTATGGAGTTTCTTGTGCGTTCTTCTCCATAACATGCTACTTTTCCGAATGCATGGTAGAATCAGTTTGTATTACTTGTAAATAAGTGTTAACGTTCAAAATGCTGCTTAATGGCCCAATTGAAATAAAAACATTTGACTTTTGACTTTTTTACATCTACGTACCCCTTTAGAGCGTACTGGTGTGATGTTATGTTATGAAATGGTATAAACAATAAACAGACATGCGATTGCAGCAATCCCGAATGATATGCCGTCATTTATTGAAGAGTTTTGTTGTATATCTCTGAAGTTCTTCATCAAATATTCACCAACTTAAAATGGGGCCAATTTGGAAACATACTCTTTCAAACAAAAAAATAATTTTCAATGTCGATGTCGGTCCACAATTGACGGAGAAATCGGTGAACATACACAAAAAAATGAAGTAGAACATAGAACCTCCTCCTTTTTGGAAAGTCGGTTAATACTGAGGTCTTTCCTTAAGTTTGCTGTAAGTTATTGCTTCGTAGAATTTGATCCTATTCAGTGACCGATGTACAGCCATTGTAAGCATGAAATTGCATAATGATGCTTACTGTAGTTCTTCTTACTAATAAGTTATAAATAAATAAAATTAAATAGCCTTTATTGCTGTTTCTATCTTACAATTAATTATTACATGCCTACTTACTAAAACTAAATTGATTTAATCTATTCTAACTTGCATTTGCGTGATCGGCAACTGGGTGTTTATGTGAAACAGCTTGTCTATCGACATAGGCCTACTCTAAAAATTTCCACGTACTCCTGTCTCTTGCTAAACGGGTCCACATCGGACCAGCTATTTTCTTCAGGTCATCTGCCCATATTTTGGTCTGTCTGCCTCTTTTTCTTTTACTATCTCTTGGATACCATTCTGTTACTAACTTAGTCCATTTCTCTATATTTTCTCTCAACATATGTCCAGGATGTATGGACATAATAAGTTATAAAGGTCATTAAATTTTCAAGATGACAAGTTAAAAATTGAATGAATGATGAATTGTCCGTGAATGTGTCCGTGGCATCAACAGTGGGCCCTATCAGAATATCAGCGCAGCGTTATTTTCTTTTTAATATCGTTGCACATGCTGAGATAGGATCCTTTTTGGTCTCGCACGGGGTTATTTATTTTAATTTTTTTATTATTGTTTGTGTTGCTTATCTCGTGTCTCCTGTGCGGGTCACAAATAAATATTTTTCTTACTTCTTACTTTCTTTCAATATCTAAGAAAATAATAAAATATTTTAAGTCCATAGATGTGGCAGCCCAAATTGTAATTGTAGCTTTGTGTGTTGTAAAGGCTATGAAACCTGTCACTGTTCTTCGTCGAACTTGACACCTTTTCAGATTTATGTTTTTGTCGAGCTTGGTGCCTTTTCACATTTTTATGTGTTTGGTGGGATCATTATTACACCATTGTTACGTCATGGTACCTTCCAATCTTCTTCGTATGATGTATGTTTAGACGAATAAATGTATTTATGTTTGTAAACTTATACTACCTACTCCTTTTTTTAAATCAGGATCAATATCTTAGTAGCAAAGCCTAGTGAATCCGGCAAGTTTAGGTAACAATTTTCGAGGACGGCGAGAGTGGTCTTTCTTTCTGTTTTGTGGCCAAAGTTAACAGCAGTTAAGTATCTATTACACATACTAACCATTTTTTTGTTGTTAAATAGTAATCGTAGCGAAAAAAAAAACACTACGCTTACTATTTAATCAACAAAGTTGACGGAGCCACGCTGCTCTGGGGCTCCTATTTCTGTCTGTGTACTTCTGTCTAAAGTAACCTAACATAAAGGAAATTACATCCTTGGAACTTCCCGGAACTTAATGGCTCCCGAGCTCGCTTCGCTCGCTTTGGACTAATTCGTCGACCGGGTTCGGAATAAACCGATTAAGATTAAAATTGAGAAAAAGAGAATGAAAAGCTGCAGTTGGCAAAAATGTAACAAATGTCACAAACTTACCTGGTTTGTCAATAATATCATGTATTAAGAAGACTTCGGTCACACTTGATGGTATATTCTTGAGAGTTATTTCCATGAGTAAATAATTTTGCTCACGTCTACCATACATAAAATTGAACGGACCATCACTTATTATTGTTTCTTTTGGTTCACCTGGAATCAGTAATTGATGAAAATATACATACATAAATTCACGACATTTTTCCTTGGGGGTAGGCAGAAACTAAAGAACGCCACCCGCTACGATCCTTCTTTTGCTTCACTCACGTTCATACTAGTCATATACACACGCCTGTTATGTGAGTACTGCGCGTTGCCTATCTGAAGAACATCACCAATTAGGTCTAAGCATGTCTTTCTAGGGCGTATTCTGCGGCGTTACCATTCACGTCTGCCTTGTAAATACCTTTCGTTAGTCGCCTTTCATTCATCCTCCCAGCATGGACATACCATGAAAATATTAACTAAAAGTAAGGCAGATTATGGAATACCGCAAGGGGAATTGTATCTTTTCGGGAATCACAATATTTGAATATACCATAAAAAGTCCTTTCATTTGATACAACACATTTAGCAAAAAAAAATAGTTTTGGAATTTTAAATAAGAAAATTCACATAAGAATTAAAACTTTGTTTTATAACGTTACACGTCCGTGTTTCGATAGCAAATTTCAACCATATTGGCATTGATGTATTAAAAGGAGTTAAAATACGGGACTGGTCACAGCGCTTGGTCCTATCAAACTAAGTGATTGCCCGTAGTTGGCACACAGTCGCGCAAGGCACATCGTTGATTACACAGCTCAATAATTTCAGTATTTTTATGGTTTTTAGGGTTCCGAAGTCAACAAGGAACCCTTAGTTTCGATCTGTCCGTCTGTCCGTCCGCAGCTCAGCTCAGATAATCTAAGTACAAGAAAGCAATAATTTGGCATGGATATACATATTATTAATTCCGACAATGTAGTAAAATAAAATAATGAAAATATTTTTTTTTTTGGTGTGCCTCCTATAGACGTAAAGTGGGGATGATTTTTTTTTGTCCATCCCATGGTGTGGGGTATCGTTGAATAGGCCATTCAAAAATATTATGGGTTTGTTAGGACCATTTTTCGATTCAGGGATCCGTTTGCGTAAAATTTTGCTTTAAATTGCAAATTTTTGTTAGAGTCAAGTGTCCCCCCCCCCTGCCAGCGAAATGGTTGCTCTTGGCTATGTGAAATATAACGGCAGTAGTAAATATAACGAAATTAAAAGGAAAACTATTAGATATAAGTAGGCTTTACCCGCACTTTCCCCGACTCACTTAAAGTTGCAAGGGTCAGTCCAATTTACAAATCTGGAAGTAAAACTGACCCCGGTAACTATCGACCGGTATCGGTCTTACCCGTTATTTCGAAAATATTCGAACGTGTACAGCCGCCTGAACGAGTATCAGACTAGGAAAAAATTCCTAATTGATCAACAATACGGTTTCCGTCCTAAGTCAAGCACTCTCACAGCCACAGTAGATCTAATTACGAAAATAAAAATTAATATTGATCAAAAAACGTTGTTGTAGGTATTTTGATTGACCTAAAAAAAAAGTCGTGTGGCACTCGGGGACTGCCGCGGTAAAGCTATTGCTTAGCATTTATTCTAGATCCAGTCCTGGAAAATGCGTCAAAAAATTAACTAGATCCAGTCCTGGAAAATGCGTCAACAAAATTAAAAACGTTAAAAACTCGAAAACGTAGCGAGCCAAACCCGCATTTATTTACGATTAATAAAACTCTAAAAAACAAAACAAAAATACCCTTATTCACATTGAAATAAGGTCGCTTTTCTTTGACAAGCAAAAGTGACCCTTATTCTCATTAGCATAAGGTCCACATTGATCACCATTGTCACAGAAACAGCTCAGAGAGACCGATAAAAGGCAAAAAAATTACGACCAACAAAAATTTTAAAACCCTCATATCTCAGAAACGGTTGGAGTTAGCGCATTTCTGACAAAAAAATTGCCCCCCTGCCCTCAGCTACTTCATCCAGGAGAACAAGATAGGATTTACCCCCCCCCCCTTAACCGTTTACCTCCCCCCGCAAAAAAAAATTTCATTCTAAAAATACCAACACGGAAATCGAAAACACGTGCAACAAACCTCCCCCCCCCGCCCCCCTGCCCCTCACCACTCAGATTCCACAGAATTCAAAACCTTATTAAAAGTCAAAGTATCACCGCCGTGCCCGTCGGAGTGGGGAGCGTGAGGTTTCGTTACGGAATTTCTGGATTCGGTCCCCGCGCTCAAGGCCCGCGATAGAAGCTATGCAATAGCTTAAAAGTGTACTATACGGTAAGCCATCAAAAGTTACTACAGAATTTAATCAACATAGGTATTTCAGGCAGCGCAATCAGTATGTTCACTTCTTATTTACAAAATAGAAAACAAGTCGTTAAGATAGATAACTTCAACAGTTCGATGCAAAACGTAACATACGGCTGTCCGCAAGGCTCATTGCTATTCCTAATCTACTTAAATAACATTGATAAAATAGGGCTGACAGGACACCTAACGTTATACGCGGACGACACCTGCCCTTTTTTACTTCGGTAAATCTCAGCAAAACGTTATAACCTATGCGCAAAAGGTCCTTGACCTGCTCAACGAATGGTTAAAATCTAACTTATTGACCATTAATACCTCAAAAAACATCATTTATGATTTTCGCCGCGAAAAATAAGCCATTACCGGAGTGCCCACCTCTGACGATCAACGGAGAACCAATCAAACGATCTAGTCACGAAAAATATCTCGGACTGAGGGTAGATGACAAACTTACTTGGAAACTGCACATAGATCATGTCAAAACAAAGTTAATATCACTATTGGGTGCGTTATGATTTCTTCATTGATCAGGTGCAGGATGTTAGTGTTAACGCTCGGGGAAAAATGGGTGACATTACAATTATCCCAAATTCTTTGTTCATGCCCCCTGTAGTGCCTCAAGATATAATACGGGTAATAAAAAACTTAAAAAATAAAAAAAGTTTTGGTTGTGATGGCGTTTCTACCGCTGTTGTAAAATTTGTTGCTGATATAATAGCTAATCCTCTAAGTCATATTATAAATGCATCTATCAGCTCAGGTATTTTTCCGCATAAACTAAAGACAACTATCATAAAACCATTACATAAAAAAAGCATCAAGGAAGATATGGCGAACTATAGACCTGTAGCTTTAATTTCGGTATTTTCTAAAATATTTGAAAAGATAATTTATGAATCTATCTATAAATTTGTTACAAAACATAATATATTATGCGAAGAGCAAAAAGGCTTTCGAAAAAATAAAAAACATCAATATGGCTATATTTGATCTTATTAAGGTGATTATGACTAATGTGGATATTAAAAACCCAGTTTGTGCTATATTTACAGACATGACGAAAGCATTTGTCTATGTAAAACATGACACGCTCCTAAAAAAGCTAAACGATTACGGTATAAGAGGCAACGTATTAAACCTAATAAAATCATATCTCACTGATCGAAATCAATACACAGAGATATCAAGAGTATGTACCAAAACTAAACGTGAATTTATATATCGATCTACATGTAAAACAACCAAATTTGGGGTGCCGCAAGGTAGTGTACTTGGGCCACTGTTATTTTTACTTTATATCAACGACCTGCCTCGCCAAATTCGTCATCCTATGACATTATTTGCGGATGACAGCACAGCCATAATTGCAAGCGTAGACAAAACTGAATACGAAAATGACATAAACAGCACACTTCAAGCAATTATTGATTGGCTCAATAAAAATAACCTTGTCATAAATCTACACAAAACCAAAGTGATGCATTATTTTCAGCGGCTACAGCCAGATGACATAATTACTAAATATAAAGACCAAATCGTAGATACAAGCTCAGTGGCTAAATTCCTAGGAGTACATATCGACAGTCAACTGACGTGGAAACCCCATGCTGAATACGTTTGCCAAAAACTAAGTAAATCTGCCTATCTACTTTACATTCTTTCCAAAAAAGTAAATATAAAAACACTAGTTACAGCATACCATGGCTTAGTTGCGTCATTGTTAAGATATGGAATCATATTTTGGGGTAATTGTAGTGAAAGGGAAAGAATTTTTAGGGCCCAAAAACGTTGCCTTAGATCGATGACCGGTCTGAAGTCTACAGATAGCTGTGTACCAGTATTTAAATCACTAAAAATTCTCACATTACCATCCTTATATATTCTTGAAATTGCCCTATTCGTTAAAACAAATAAACAGTTATTTACCACATTGATTGATATAAGAAAACGCACAGGACCCATAAGGTCTATATATAAAAATCAACTTTATACAGGTGGTCACAAAACAGCCCTATTAAGAAAAAATATTTTATCCATGGGTCCTCTTATTTATAATAAGCTACCCAATAATCTACTAGAATCACCCACCAATGTATTTAAAAAACAGTTAACAAAAATGTTATTGGACAAGTGTTACTACACTATTACTGATTTTGTAAATGATAAAAGTTTTGCTTGGACATTGTAATTATTTTGTTGACATTTATTTTTTTCTATTTTATAGTAGATTCTTTTGTTTTGACATTTGTAATTACAATTTTTGACATTTGACAAATTTTAAATTGGAAATAAGTGTATTGATTTTATTTGACATTTGATTTATATTTGAGCACATATTTAATTTTAATTTTATATTAAATTGACATACATAGATACTTGTAGAGATTTTATCTGAAGTCTGATTATTATTTTGACATTATTTATATTATTCATCTCAATCTTGTAACTTCCATTTATTGTGGTGAAATTTCATTGCTATGTTTGATTATTATTATATTTATGTCTTCAAATAATGTTTCGCTAATACTAACCTAAACAATTTTTAATTTCCTGTTTCAAGCCGTTTATAATTTTGATGTTTGGACTGGCTAATTTTGATGTTTGAAATAATGATAATTTAATTTAATTGATATTGAAGAGATACTGTAATTGAATTAAAGAAGAATAACAATTTGCATGCCGTAAGGCAAAATGTATAGGGACTATCTATAAAAAGAACATCTTATCTGTACACCTACATTTAGCAAATAAACGATTTCATTTCATTACGAAAAGTCATAGTCAAGTCAAGTATTTCGAAAAAAAAAAACGCCTAATTATATACAGGCTGTTTGGAAGGGAGCTGTACATACGCCTAGGGTAGAAACTAGGGATAGTCTGCTACCTACCCCCGCCCATTATATTGACCTTGGCCTCAAGGTTTTTTTTTAATTTATTTTTATTTTTTATTTGACTTTTTTGTGATTTTTTGACTAAAACTACCTGTAGCTCAAAATCTATCCATGGGACCGGTCGGCTAATGGTCTTGTTTTAATCGTTAGAGTCTTAGGGTCCTGCAAAAAATTATTTTACACCAGAAAATTGTGGAGAAGAAAAGTTATGGGGCCTGAAGTACCATAGTAAGGTAAAGAAATAATTTTAAGGGCAACTTTCTATGGGGTTTAAAAAAAACTAACAGGGTTGGAGTTCTTCTGATTTTTTTAAAACATCCTCAGTCCATGCCCTTTCTAACGATATGCTAAAAGTGTATTTATCACTTTTAGTTTTAAAGTTATTAATTAATTTCCGCAACTAGGGCACTTTTACCACCACGAGTCGACATTTGTAAGACAAATGTAATTTCCAGAATTTAAACCAGTTTGGCCTACAGTTGGCAAATTTGTTGTCTCACTCTTACACGAGAGCAACATGTAAGAGACAAAACATGTCATGTCATGTCTCTTTCGCTCTTGGGTCGACGGGGCCGGGCAGGTAACTCGTTGGGGTCTTTGTTAGTCAGTCGAGATTTACCCATCTTAGCTAACTTACGTACTTGCCGTTACGACGCTCCACTGTTTTCGTTAATTTTGTTGAGTTTGTTATTACTTCGTTTTTGTTAAATTTTGTTATTTGTTACCTTGTTGTTGGCAAAATGGCTGGATTTACCAGTGAAGAGTACACCGACATGCTGGTGGTGTATGGAATGGCTGATTGCAATGGGCGCGAGGCACGGAGGATTTATCAAGAACGGTATCCTAACCGGCGAGTGCCTAACCACCAAACGTTTGGCTCAACTTATCGGCGTCTGCGAGAAACCGGAAATTTAAATTTCCGGGAACCAGCCGTGAACAGATTTCAACCAAATTTGGCTGCGGAAGAACGCATATTGGCTGAATTTGAGGAAGATCCGACCAGAAGCGTAAGAACCGTAGCCCGGACGCTTGGTTTAAGCGTGTGGAAAGTCTGGTCGGTTCTTCGCGAAAATGGACGTCATCCTTTCCACTACACCCCTGTTCAAGGTAATTTTTTACATAAAGTTTTTGTTTTTAGCTCTTATGTAATGAACTAGCATGTGAATTTCATAGGCAATTTTTAAATTAACATGAGCATGTGTGTGAGAGAGAGAGAAATGGAAAGACAGAGATAGCAATCAATGTTACATAGCTACTAATTCATAAGGAAACCGCTAACGTTGATATTTTTATTGTTTTAGGCTTAGAGGATAACGACTATGCAAGAAGGGTGGAGTTTTGCCGCCACTTGCTCCATACGGACGTGGAAGATATTAATTTTTTACGCAGTATTCTCTGGACTGACGAGTCCAAGTTTGACAAGGAAGGAATTGTAAATTACCACAATCTCCATCACTGGGCACCCAGAGATCAAAACCCGAGAGTCAAGAGGCACAGAGGTTTTCAACGAAGGTTCTCCGTGAACGTATGGGCAGGCGTCATCGGTAATCGGTTGATAGGGCCGCACTTTTTGCCAGACAACCTAAACGGGCAAAACAAAACAAAAGGAAATCTAAGTATTTCCTCGAAAACGATTTGCCTGATTTAGCGGAAGAAGTGTTTGACGAAGATCGGCCCATAGTCTTCCAGCACGACGGCTGTCCTGCTCATTGGAGCCTAGCAGTGAGGGAGCTTCTGGACAACTGCTTTCCTAATTCTTGGATTGGTCGGGGTGGGCCAATTCCCTGGCCCCCAAGGTCGCCTGACCTTACCCCACTCGACTTCTACGTCTGGGGAAGGGCGAAAGAGTTGGTGTACGCAGAAGAAGTACCAACAAGGGAGGTTCTAATTAACAGGATCCACGCCGCATTCGATACAATGCGCGAGGAACTGCTGCTTAGAACGGTGACCGTGGAGATGAGGAAGAGGTGCCGAGCATGTTTACAGGTCAATGGTCATCAATTTGAACAAAATTTGTAATTAATTAAAATTAGTAATTAATTAAAATTTGTAATTTAATGACATTAGTCATTACCAAATTTTTTGTTTCATTTGCCATCCTTTTACGATCGAACACATTTAATTTTCATTAGTTGAAATTTTTGCTTGAAGTGCCCTAGTTGCGGAAATTAATTAATAACTTTAAAACTAAAAGTGATAATTACACTTTTAGCATATCGTTAGAAAGGGCATGGACTGAGGATGTTTTAAAAAAATCAGAAGAACTCCAACCCTGTTAGTTTTTTTTTAAACCCCATAGAAAGTTGCCCTTAAAATTATTTCTTTACCTTACTACGGTACTTCAGGCCCCATAACTTTTCTTCTCCACAATTTTCTGGTGTAAAATAATTTTTTGCAGGACCCTAAGACTCTAACAATTAAAACAAGACCATTAGCCGACCGGTCCCATGGATAGATTTTGAGCTACAGGTAGTTTTAGTCAAAAAATCATAAAAAAGTCAAATAAAAAATAATAATAAATTAAAAAAAAACCTTGAGGCCAAGGTCAATATAATGGGCGGGGGTAGGTAGCAGACTATCCCTAGTTTCTACCCTAGGCGTATGTACAGCTCCCTTCCAAACACCCTGTATAACTCTCTATTAAAATCAAACTTCGAATACCTAATCGAAGTGTGGGGATCAGCCGCTAAATCTAATCTAAACCCACTACAAAGAACACAAAACAAAATTATTAAAGTATTATTTCACTACCACTATCACTATCCAACAAAAAAAATATACGAAAAAACTAACCTGCTAAATCTCACACAACTTTACACATATTACACCTGCATTCTCATAAAAAAAATACCACGAATTCCGTACAATCAAACATACAGCTGCATAAAAGAACAATAACATACAACACAAGAAGTAAAAACAAATTCCAACTAGAAACTGCATGTGCACGGACTAATTATGGCAAAAAAACAGTATTAGTAGAGGGAGCACAGCTATTCAATCTACCGGAGGATATAAAAAGGTGTGATAATATTAACATATTTAAGAGAAAACTAAAAAAAACATGTATATACCCTGTAACGTCGCCAACGCCCCGGAGGCAAATATTGTATTATTATTTAGAATACTCTGTATCTCATTATATGTAACTGTTATATTTTATAAGTTCTTATGGGAAATAAATATCATTAAACCTAAACCTTTACAAGTTTACGAGTAATAGTCGACCAACTTATAAAATGTACTTGGTACAGTAAAATTTTTGTACAAATGCCATTGAAAATTACTTAAATAACGTTGTTAGCTGTGTAAAACAGATAGTAAATATATGCTTATGTACCATGTAAAATATACAAAAATAAAATCATAACATCCTTAATAATAATGATTTCTAAATTAATAATGTTTAAGCTCGAATAACGCACTGGAGTGGCCGTCGTAGTTGGCAGTACCGGTCCGTAGTCCATACAGCGCATGCGCGCGGGGTAGTCTATTTTCTGTTAGTACGGAAGTATTTTCGACGTTTTGTAATCTAAAGTCAATTATGATTCGATTGCCGAGCCAATTAAGTAGCGTATAGCTTTCCAGAACGAAATAGTGAATACCGCAGATTAGAGATGAATATATACGAAATTTTTCAAAATTCGGAAAGAGAAATAAACAATGAGCGTGCGCGCAAGGATCCAGGAACGAACCAAATCATTCCCCGTGTCTCTACCGCGCGCTCGTATCGGCTCATTTCACAATTCGTGCCCGTGTGACACTTAAAATAGATAATATTTTTCTAACTTCAGTTGCGAAGTTAGATTTTATGACTTCAGTTACCAGTTAGTCCTTCTTTAGTTTAATTCAAGAGTGAATATGTTACTTCTAGGCAAGCGTGCTTCACCGTAGACCACATCGTCGCTTACCATCAAGTGAGATAGTGGTCAAACGCAAGCCTATAGATTTAAAAAAAACATCATCCTATGTGGGCCCGTTTTTAGACGTTGTGTGCCGCTGAAGCCGTTTTAATAATCATGTAACAACAACAAAACCCACTTCTTAGTCCGCATAATTATGCAACTTCGGAACCCTGTTACTGCCCGTGGCCCGACACGCAATTGGCCGGTTTTATTTTGCAATAAATACGCATTAGAATGTCTTCTTGCGTAGCTAAACAGTGCTTAAATAATATCAGAAAGAAATATAAGATACACGGGATCTAGGGAAATATAAGATATTTGCAGGCAAGCATCTGTAACTTTCTTCTTATCATTATGGTTTACATTTTTGAGACTCCAGATAAGTACAAGGTTCACCCTGGTAACATTTCAGAAAAAATATTACCCTAGTTCAACCAGCCACTCACTTTGAGATCACACAAAACATAAGTCCGCCCATCCATATTAAGAGCGCACCAACGAGCGAATCCCTCGCAAGCGCTTGACGCAAGTGCCCTTTGATCTGTGATCAAAAACCGACACTCGACCGGATCGGTCCAAACTTCTTCAAGCTCAGGCACACCAAACCAACCAACCCCGTTCACACGCTTGTGCTTGTGGATGTGTGTCAAGGCTTCGCAAGAGTGTATTAGTTTTATTGAGTGCATTGTTGAGAGGAAATGTGCCATAATCTTAGGTTCTCTAGATACACGTCCTTCCTATTTTAGGGATCACCGTCCGTACAAACTGATTGTTTTATCAAGCACCGAGGGTTTCGTACAAACAGGAAATTCGCATTTGGTGAATAAAACATAATTAGGTAAAATACCGAAGTTCATAAACAATGAAAGCAGCTAATGATTGGAATAATAGTACAATGCGGTAATTGGAAAGCTGTTTACACGGATACTAAATACGTTAGTTACCTTAGTAAGAATTTTAATCCTTTACTTACACCATATAAATTAAATGAATATCTTAGAACTTATCGCAAAAAAAACCGGCCAAGTGCGTGTCGGATTTCGCACATTTAGTGTTCCGTAACAAACCGTAAAAACAAGTTGGTTTTAATAGGAAAAATAGGATTATAATTTATCAATATATTGATATCGCCTTGAGTGCAAATGGTTCCCAGAAATGATTGTTTTTCTATTGTGTCTGCTAATTAGCGCTCAAGGGAATATTTGTTAGTAAAATGTACGTAATAATAAACTTTATCACTTAGTTCATAGGTAGAAAAAAATTTATCGTAACAAAATTTTGTAAAAAAGCTGTCTATGTTGGCTTTTCATTCCTTTGTTTTTTTGCTCACCCATTTAATAATATTTTTATGGCTTTGGGTAAACAAGATGCTTATACTGTGAAAATTTGAAGAATGTAGCTCCAATCGGTTGGCTGTAAAACCTGTGTGCCAGACGGCAGACAGACGGACACGAGAGTGACAGCAATACAAAATAAAGCGCGCGAAAATAAATTCAGGCTTGGGTGTCACACCGATGACGGGTTAGATTTTAGTAGGTAGACCGGTTAAGAAAAAACATGTAGGTAATAATATGCTCTACCACCCGTGCGAAGCCGGGGCGGGTAGCTAGTGTATTATATTAATAAATATTAGAATGACTTACTCAATAGCTGATAATCAGCATAAGATACATGAACCATCAGAATGGCCAGAATATAACCGACCCCGAAACTGAAGACATTCATTGTCACAAAAATAACTACAGTAATAGCACAACTGATAACTTTGTTGTTTTTTTCACAAAATAAAATCAATTTTCAACACTTGTACACTCAATTAAGAGCCGTGACATTTTGACTGTGAATTATTCATGGGGAAATTAAATTAATACTTAAATATGGTAGATACGTATCTAACTACCATTTAGTTTATTATTTTTCCTTCTAATTTATCCTGTTACGTTATGTGTCATTGTTGTGAATCACTTGTGTATACGTAATTGGTAATTCGATGTATTTCTGGCAGGAGGACGAGGAAGACATAGGCGAAAATCCATGAGTTTCGAGTTATAAAGAACAATTTAAGTTATAAAATGTTTCCAGATTTAGGCACTAAATGGCATTTTTCTTTAAAACTGCACTCTTATAGCGTTATTTCAAAGAATGGCGCACTCGAATTTTGCTTGCATTCCTTAGAATAATAACGTATAGATATCTAGTAGGTACGAGTGTTAAAATTGAGGCAACTACAACTCTACATTTGGCATTATTTTTACGTAAATGGATCATCGAACAAACATTCTAATAACCTAACTTATCACAATACAGTGTTGTTATTTGTGATTCGGCTCAAGCGTACAAAGAAAATGAAGTGGACACACTATATCACTCGTGTTTTGTTATAGACGCGGCTTCTATGCGTTGTTATTCTAAGTTGGATTCATTCCTTCATACGTTCAAAATACCGTCTACTCGACAGCGTAAAACACGCAATGAATACCGTTGAATTGACAAAATCAAAAGGCACGCGCTTTCGCAATTAGGGTGCTAGTCTATATTGCCCTTTGAAGTGGCATCTAATCCTTTAACATAGTTTTCGACGTTAGAAAATGTACTAAATTACGAAAGACGAAATACATATCTAAAGATCAAATAGAGCCCCTATTTGATGTTTAGATATGTATATGATGATAAATACAAAAACCTGGGGCCCTACCATGAGCTCTTAGAGCAAGGTTATTTCCATTATGCGTAAGGGACAGATATATACAATCTGCCTAGCCTTTTCCCAACTATGTTGGGGTCGGCATCCAGTCCAATCGGATTCAGCTGAGTACCATTGTTTTACATGGAGCGACTGCCTATCTGACCTCCACAACCCAGTAACTGGGTAACACGGTACCCCTTGGCAAGACTGGTGTCAGATCTCAAGCTTCTGACTACTCGTAACGACTGCCAAAGAATCTTCAAATGACAGCCGGGACCAACGGCTTAACGTGCTTTCCGAGGCACGGAGGAAACTCGGTATGTTGAAATGGTCACCCATCCACGGACCGACCTCGTCAAGCGTTGCTTAACCTTGAAGATCGACCCGTGCGGCTGTTATTATTTAGCTACGAGCTCCTTAGTAAGTCTTTGGGGATATGTGGAACAGGGTGTAAAGCCCCACAAATCTCCATAGAAAAGGGAGGATCCTCCGACCAAACGGGTGTTGTGTCTGGTCCGGGCAACTGCCCAAGAGACAGATATATAAAAATCATATAAATTCTGTTTACAAAGTTAGGGGAGCTTGAATCCTTTACCTTTGTTTTTTGAAGGTTGGATATCATCCAATGAAAGTCAGAGAAGTCAGTTTTTTGCTAACATCTATTTGAGACGCGCGTGAAACACAACGCACCGTTGACTCGCGCCTGGTCGTTATCGGACGGCAAGCTACCCATTATTCGCCGTCCGCAAGCCCGCGCCAACAGTGGCCGAGAATCGGCTTGCGAGTCCCGACGCCCAGGGCGTCCCCTAAGTACCTCTCTCTACCTAAGTAAGTACTGTACGGCTGATGTACAACACGGTAGACTTAACTGTGCACCTGGTGCTGTAACGTCACTTCGACTCTCGTTTCTGAACGCACGAGACGAACGCGGGGTGCGGGGTGCGGCGCAGGTATTCAGGAGTGGGGTCGCATTCTTGCGAGGTGCACTGTTATGTAGACCGTGTTGTGTAGTAACAAGCAGACTACAGACGTTCGTAAACGGTAAGGGTAGTACAACAAGAATGTAGATGTCTATCTTTAAACTATTAGAACCGACAAAAGAGAAGACGAATAGTAATATTTTACTATATCATCAAAATATAAATCACTTCTCCGGCAAAATTTTAGACGTGGAATTGTTAGTAGATAAATAACGGGTGATTTTTTAAGAAGGATTTGATTTAAAAAAAAAACACAAAAAAAAATGAAAAATTTGATGAAATCTTTATTGGAATCGATAGAACGATCAATATAATTTAATGTTTGAAGATGATTTCATGCAAATGCTGGCCGCGGCTCCGGTTTAGATGGCCCATTCGCAAGGCCCAATTTCGGCACACTCTCTCCAACATATCAGCCGGTATATCACGAATAAATGCTTCACTATTGGCTCCCAGTGCGTCAATCGTTGTTGGTTTATCCCTGTAGACATGAGCCTTAACATGGCCCCACAAGAAATAGTCCAAAGGCGTTAGATCACACGATCTAGGCTGCCAATTGACGGGCCCAAAACGTGAGATAAACTGTTCACCGAAGGCGGCTCTCAATTGGGCCATTGTTTCGCGTGCCGTGTGGCATGTGGCACCGTCTTGTTGAAACCACATGTCAGGCATGTCCAATTCTTCCATTTTGGGCAAAAAAAACGACCAAACTGCCCATAAATTGGAAGAAGTGCGCGATGCACTCTCTTAACCGAGCATGCATTTTGATAGTAAAATTCAATAATTTGAAAACGTTGTTCGTTCGTATGTCAATTCATGGTTAAATTATAGACCAAACTGAACAAGTTTGACCATGACACAAGACACGATTCACGCGTGATCTGTCAAAAACAGTGTTGCCAAAAAGATACCAGCAAAAAAATCACCCGTTACTACATGGATATCTTATGTTTTTGTGAAACTTGGTTAAAACCAGATAGGATGTTGTTTAATGTAAATAATTTTTCAGTTGCCAGCGCGTACAACAGATCCATAGTGGGTGGTGGTACCCTGATACTTTGTAATAGTCATCTCAAATATTAGGAAAGAAAGGATATCACTGCTTACTCTGTTGATCGCTTATGTGAGGTAGCATGTGCAGAGGTCGAGGGGCATACTATCATGTGTGTTTACAGACCACCAGCAACAAACTTGTCTTTGTTTTTAATTACAATGGAAGAATTATTATGTAAACTTATCAGAGATATAAATTAGTTTTTGTTTGTGGTGACTTATATATAGATCTGTTAGTCAATTCACCTGAAAAATGTAATCTCATTTCATTTTTCAAATCATTTAACTAAAAATATTTATTTAATTAACCGACTGGAATATTAAATAAATATTAAATACATTAAATATTATTTATTTATCCATGAAATTGTACAATTTGAACAAAATAATTATTTTTAAAGCTATTAAGAATATGCACAAGAATGAAAGATGAGCAACTGCGCCAAAGAATGACAGCATCTTCAGCTTCGTGCATAGATAGTGTATTCACTAATTGTAAATTAAAAGATTCGTTTTTTAAATAGTGGCGTTAGGTAAGACCATACTGGTCAACTAGTATATTTTGAGTCAGATACAAAAAATCCTAGCTAAATCAATTCGATTAAAACCTCTTTCTAAAAGTAAATAATTTTTCAGTTGCCAGCGCGTACAACAGATCCATAGTGGGTGGTGGTACCCTGATACTTTGTAGTAAAGAAAGGATATCACTGCTTACTCTGTTGATCGCTTATGTGAGGTAGCATGTGCAGAGGTCGAGGGGCATACTATCATGTGTGTTTACAGACCACCAGCATCAAACTTGTCTTTGTTTTTAATTACAATGGAAGTATTATTATGAAAACTTATCAGAGATAATAAATTAGTTTTTGTTTGTGGTGACTTATATATAGATCTGTTAGTCAATTCACCTGAAAAATGTAAGCTTATTTCATTTTTCAAATCATTTAACTACAAAAAAATATTTAATTAACCGACAAGAATATTAAATAAATATTAAATACATTAAATATTATTTATTTATCCATGAAATTGTACAATTTGAACAAAATAATTATTTTTAAAGCTATTAAGAATATGCACAAGAATGAAAGTACAGTGCAACTGCGCCAAAGAATGACAGCATCTTCAGCTTTGTGCATAGATAGTGTATTTACTAATTGTAAATTAAAAGATTCGTTTTTAAATAGTGGCGTTAGGTAAGACCATACTGGTCAACTAGTATCTTTTGAGTCAGATAAAAAAAAACCTAGCTAAATCAATTCGAATAAAACCTCTTTCTAAAAATAAATTAAATTCTTTTAATAATAATGTTTTTAGCAACCTTTGTAACGCCAATTTTGATTCAAAAGATCCGAATATAAATTACGGCACGTTGTTTTCTACAGTTTGCCAAGAATTCAAAAAAATGTGTTTTTACAAACTGTTAAAGTCAACAAATCCGAATCGAAATTTAGTGAATGGGCATCACAAAAAGCCGAGATATCTTATATAATTTATATTACGAAAAATCGTTGACTTCCGATGAAGTTTTTCACACTTATGTTAGAAACTATTCCAAAATATTCAAAAGTGTCTGTGCTCAAGCAAAATCTCAAATAATAATTAACAAAATTGGTGTTTCTAATAATAAAAAAAAAAACTGTGTGGCATGTAATTAATAGAGAAACTGGAAAGACACAACAACGCGAACTGAATGAGTTGTCTCTGAAAATATCTAATCAAATCATTTCTGATAAGGAAGAAGTCGCTGAGACATTAGAAAATTTATTTATCAACATTCCGTTAGAGGTTACGAAGTCTCTTACCTCCTCATCTAAATTAGCTGAAGTTCTTCGTAAAGAAAACATTACTAAAGACATACCAACCTTTAAATTTAATCCAATATGTATTGATACAATTAAAAACGCGTTCAAAAGTCAATATACAAAATACTGAAGACTTATAGGAGATATTTGTTAGGATTATTGAAGATATTATTGACTCAGTTGCTCCTGTCCTAACAGGCATATTCAATCAATGTTTGGACAGCGACACGTTTCCTGACTTAATGAAACTCAGTAAAGTAGTACCAATTTTCAAATCAGGCTGTAAGAGTGATCCCTCTAATTATAGACCTATATCCGTGCTTCCAGCATTGAGTAAAATCCATGAAAAAAATAATGCTGTACCAGATGTTGTCTCAATTCAAATATGAAACTTCATATTCAGCAGTTTGGTTTCACGAAAGAGAGGTCGACAACGGACGCTGGAGTAAAACTCATCAGCCTCATCTTGGAATCTTGGGAAAAGTCCCAGGATGTCATTAGCATTTTCGGTGATCTCTCAAAAGCGTTCGACTGCGTCGTCCAAAACACACTGGTCTGTAAATTACACCACTACGGAATACGAGGACAAGCTACTGATCTTTTCTATTTATCAAACAGACAGCAAAAAGTAAATGTTAATGGGGCGATGTCCTCCGGGTCTATAGTCAAGATCGGCGTGCCCCAAGGTTCAATTCTCGGCCCTTTCCTTTTTTTCTTGTTTACTTTAATGATCTCCCTTTTATGATGGCCGAATTATCGGCTATAATTCTATTTGCTAATGATCTTCGCTAATTTTTAAAATAGATAGGAAAGATACGGATGTCTTACATGTCAACGAAATTCTAATTATTCTTTCAAAATGGTCCGCAGCTAACAATCTTTTACTGAATGCGATAAAAACAAAATGACTAAAGTTCTCTTTACCAAAACGTGACCTAAATTTAAATCTTGATGGCAAAAATCTTGAAGTTATAACGGCAACTGCATTCATAGGGATTACAATCGATTCAAAATTGCAGTGGGGGCGCGCACATTAAAACTCTTTTGGGTAGGTTAAGTTCAGCTGGATATGCAGTAAAGAAAATAAAGCCGTTAACCGATGTAGCCACAGCTAGGTTAGTAAACTATACTTATTTCCACAGTCTTATGGCATTCTGCTGTGGGGATCAGCAGCAGATGTTGACTCAATTTTCATCTTACAAAAAAAAAGCAATCCGCGCGATATATACTGGGTCCTCAGAGTCCTTCAGAGAATTTTTTTAACAGATCGATATACTGACTCTGACCCTTCACTTTATATTTTGGAAATTATTTCTAATCGAGGGCTTTTCAAAACTAGAAGCGACTGCCATAATTTAAATACACGCAGTAAACTTGAAATTGTAATACCCAAATCCAGAATAACGAAAACTAGCAAGTCTTTTCTTATAAACAGTATACGCTTTAATAATAAGTTGCCAAAGTCAGTTATAGAACTGACCGATGGAAAGTTCAAAAATAACATCAAACGTGTCCTTATTAAAAAGCATACATAAATAAAATACATAAAATCAAGTACTACGTTGAAGATAAACATTTTGGCTTTAGCTCCTTCTGCGCATGCGGCTTCCCTGGTAACTCATAAACGGCACAAATATGTGGATGTCTCTAACTATTCTCAATCTCATTTTTCTCTTTTTTGTTTTTCTTCTTTTAATTGGACTTTTTACAATGCTTCGCAATCATCTTTATAGCCCTTTGTTAAGAAAAGTTACAGCACTGATAACAACATATTTTTTTTTTACTTTTGTATATATTCTTTTACCGATTATTTTGTGAATGTGTGAACATTGTAGGCCTTCTAGATGTTAGTTAACATTTGTTAATTTTTTTATTTTACGTCTTATTGTCGGGCCTGCGTTGTCCCCCTATATATAATTACCAATGCTATAACATGGCAATATTGTAAAACCAAACCATTTTTCAAAAGAGTAACCGTGGAGTTTCGTGCCGGTTCTTCTCCATAGGAAACGACCAACCCGGACCGTGCAACTTTTGTCAACGTTTTATAAGTGCCCATGTAGGCCTATGTGTTTTTTTTTTGTTTTGGTGATCGTTTTGTTGTCTTAACTCTGTTGTTGTATAATTTAATTAACGGCAGTACTGAGTCTGGTTCTGCAATTTAGGTGTTTAATAAAACAACTATATTTTTATTTCGTATGTATTAATATTTTGATGTTTTCTTTTAGTTCTTAGTTTTACATGGTTTTAGCTTAAATAAATAATTTTTTCATCACACTTGCACGTAAAAAGTATCTAAACATACAGGTTAACTTGGCCGTAATGCACCATATAAAACCCTCGGGCTTTCTTTTTGTCATGAAACCCCAGGGCGGTAAGTAATCTTTTTTTAATTTATGGCACAGCACACAGGTCATGCAAGTTCAAGCAAGGAGTTTACACGCAATTGAAAAATTGTCTTAAAATGTTATCTAAACAGGAATTTCTTTGCAATCTCGCTACATGTTACTTAAATACTCAACTAATGTTCTTAATAATCGATTTTAATAGTTATAGTCTGTAAACGTTGAAATTATTTAATTCTTTTTACACTCCGTCATGGCTGTATACCTACATAAGTATTTGCCCTTAAAGTTTCTGAACAAAACACTGTATAATCTGTGGTGTGGACAAAAATTCGCCAACCGCTTAAAAAAAAGTTCACGTATTTCGTAATAACAGCTGTGCTGACTTGTGTATTAAAGCTAAAATTCATAATTATTACTCGCAAATGTGATGAAAAACATTGTATGTATCACGGGCGGTACGGAAATTACGAACCTCGACTCAGAAAGCCGTCAGTCTTCGACTTCGGGCTTCTACTAGAGTCTCGATCGTAATTCCTTACTTACCGCCCTTAATACGCAATGTACAGGCTGGCTACCATACAGGCTGGCAGAAACACGGACGTCAAACCAGGGACCGTACTATAACGTGTCAAAGCCATCATGACTCCAATGTGTAAACGGGATAGTGTTCTTCATTCTGAATAACTCCGTCTCTCTCTCACTATGGAACCATGCTAGTTTTGACATGGCAGAGTAAGGTGTTATGAATTTGATTTGGATAGCTTTTACTATACATGAAAACCGTCCAGAATAATAATAATATTAATATTTACATTATTTTTATTCCCGGCATTCTTTACATTATTCCTATCTAACTTAATACGACTTTTATTTAAAAATAAGCTCACTTAAATAGCTACTTGTGTGGTAAAGTTAGCCCGAAAAAAGGGGTATATAAATAAATTGCATAAATTTCAATGTAGCTGAAAAATTACATGAATGTTAGGGATACCATTATAATGAAATTGTGATTTTTTTTAACAAAATAATTAATCCGACTTTAACTTTTCGATTTAATTTGTTTGTTAAAAAGATTTTTAGTTTTGGTTCCTTATATTATCATGAAAATCATTCATTCTCGCTTCTCATAAAAATTCTTACAAGCCTAAACACGACTGGGATACATTGTTTTATTACGGAGTTCCGATGCCTATCTTCCGGCTTCATCACCAGATCAGTTCGATGGTACCATTTTCATTAGGACCATTTATTTAAATTTGCTTTATCACAGTAATCCAAAACATGCTTTTCATTGAGAAGTCGCAGTGGACATCTGTGGTCTTCCTCATCTATTCCACTTCACCAAATTATACTTTCTGAATGCAAATGCGTGCCATGTTGATGAAAATTGCTACATGTATGTCTCTAAAATTTGAGGAGTTGCCTCGATTTCCATGGCATTCCCTCATCAGATCCTGGGTTTGTGAAAGTTGGACCACTTCGAGAGTATACACATGCAAACAAAAAAAAACAATATCGGCTCATAATTGATGGAGTAATCAGTGAACATATATTAAAAAAAAACATATATATCCAAAAAAAAGTCTACTCGGTTCCCACGTGTGCATTTTTTAAAATTCAGTATCAAAGGGACTAAACATCTGTTTTTAGCTTAATTCTCGACGCAAGTTATGATTTTATTGCAATTTGTGCTCAAAGCAACTTGGTTCCTAAGGTAGGATATATTATATGTGTAGGATACATAAGATTCACGAATGTTGATTAGTTTTCCAGATATGAGCTAAAATTTTTTTTTTGTTTTATTTTTTAGTACAAAATCTTTGCTTATGGTAATTTAGGCAAGTTAAATTATATTTTTATGCTCAAGAGAGCCGTTGAAAGTTAAAATTGACGTTTTCTTGTATGTTTTTCATGTTTTGACAGCAATATTATCATTTTTGGGTACATAAAATACGTAAAATCGGAAAGTTAACGGTACTGTTATCCGTTAGGGTTCTTGTTGATATTATTGACTCAATTGCTCCTGTCCTAACAGGCATATTCAATCAATGTTTGGACAGCGGCACGTTTCCTGACTTAATGAAGCACAGTAAAGTAGTACCAATTTTCAAATCAGGCTGTAAGAGTGATCCCTCTAATTATAGACCTATATCAGTGCTTCCAGCATTGAGTAAAATCTATGATAAAATCATGCTGGAACAACAGATGTTGTCTCACTTCAATTCAAATGGGATCCTGCACAGTCAACAGTTTGGTTTCACGAAACGACAACGGACGCGGGAGTAAAACTTTTCAGCCACATCTTGGAATCTTGGGAAAAGTCCCAGGATGCCATTAGCATATTCTGTGAACTCTCAAAAGCATTCGACTGCGTCGGCCACAACACACTGATCTGTAAATTACACCACTACGGAATTCGAGGACAAGCTGTTGATCTTGTGCTTTCCTATTTATCAAACAGACAGCAAAAAGTAAAAGTAAATGGGGCAACGTCCTCCGGGTCTCTAGTCAAGATGGGCCTGCCCCAAGGTTCAATTATCGGCCCATTCCTCTTTCTTGTTTATATTAATGATCTCCCTATTATGATGGCCAAATTATCGGATATAATTCTATTTGCTGATGATACTAAAAATTTAAAAAAAATGCGGATGTCTTACATGTCAACGAAAGTCTAATTATTCTCTAAAAATGGGTTCGCAGCTAACAATCTCTTACTGAATGCGAAAAAAACAAAATGTCTTATGTTCTCTTTACCAAATGTACCACAATGTGATCTAAACTTAAATCTCAAAGGCAAAAATCTTGAAGTTATAACGGAAACTGTATTCTTAGGGATTACTATCGATTCAAAATTGCAGTAGGGCGCGCACATTATAACTCTTTCGGGTAGATTAAGTTCAGCTGCTATGCAGTAAGGAAAATAAGGCAGTTAACCGATGTAGCCATAGCTAGGTTAGTATACTATGCTTATTTCCACAGTATTATGTCTTATGGCATTCTGCTGTGGGGATCAGCAGCAGATGTTGACTCAATTTTCATCTTACAAAAGAGGGCAATCCGCGCGATCTATAAAATGAGTCCTCGCGAGTCCCTCAGAGATAAATTTAAAGATATCGATATACTGACTCTACCTTCACTTTATATATGGAATGTATTTTATATGTCCGCAAATATCGAGGACTTTTCAAAACTAGAAGCGACTTCCATAATTTAAATACACGCAGTACACTTGAAATTGTAATACCCAAATTCAGATTAACGAAAACTAGCAAGTCTTTTCTTATAAACAGTATACGCTTTAATAACAAGATGCCAAACTCAGTTATAGAACTGACCGATGGAAAGTTCAAAAATCACATCAAACGTGTCCTTATTAAAAAGCACATTATAAAATCAAGGACTTCGTTGAAGATAAAAAAATTGGCTTTAGCTCCTTCTGCGCATGCGGCTTCCCTGGTAACTCATAAACGGCACAAATATGTGGATGTCTCTAACTATTCTCAATCTCATTTTTCTCTTTTTTTATTTTTCTTCTTTTATTTGGACATTTTACAATGGTTCGCAATCATTGTTATAGCCCTTTGCTAAGAAAAGTTACAGCACTGACAACAACATTTGTGCCACATGTTAAATTTAGTGTTGTTATTTTTTTATTTTTTTTGCCTTTGTATATATTCTTTTACCGATTATTTTGTGAATGTGTCAACATTGTAGGCCTTCTAGATGTTAGTTAACATTTGTTAACTTTTTATATATTATATAACCTTTTTATTTTAGTTTCTTACGACTTATTGTCGGGCCTACGTTATCTCCCCATAGTACTTATGCCTGTAATTGTAAAACCAAACCATTTTTTTAAAGAGTAACCATGGAGTTTTTGTTCATGGTTCTTCTCCATAGGAAACGACCAACCCGACCGTGCACCTTTTGTCGACGTTTTATAAGTGCCCATGTAGGCCTACGAGAAAAAAAAAGTTTTTTTTGTGTTTTTTACATTTACCCATTGCAGTGTTTAGTAGGACTTTTTTGTGCACAAATTGAATAAGAAACAAACTTGCTCTGAGCACAAATTGCAATAAAATTATAACTTGCCAAGAATGAAGAAACAAACAATTTTTTTGGCCCTTTGTCCTTGAATATATTTTTTTCACACATGGTATCGATGAGAACTTAACAATTTCATTATAATGGTCCCTAACGTTCATGTTAATTTTCAGCTTCTTTGGCATTTATGCAAGCGTGCATGTCTTTTTTGACCGGACTGCACCATTGCTCACCAGTTTATATTATGCGCACGTAAGCAAAATGTGAATTTTTCGAGTTGAAAATTTCTAAGGTGGTTCAAGAGCGATTATTATATTACTTTTTCTAATATAATAAATTATTATTATAATAATCTTACTAGCTCCTGCCCACGCCTTCACCCGCGTGAATTTTGGATATATCCAAAATGAACATACGTCCAGGATAAAAGGTAACCTATGTCTCGTAGACAACGATATGGACGATTTTTTTGACTCCCATTGAGCCCTCTCCTTTTTATACGCGTTTGCATATAAGTATGTCCTATGTCCTAATTTACATTTATAATATAACTTATGTATATGGATTACATCGAAGATGCACCGTCCCATTTTTCACCACAGCCGGTATTAAAAAATGTTTTCAGCAATGATTAAAAAAAGTTAATAAATTCACGTTAGAAGCACACTGTGCATAGTAACAACTGACATTTCGAAAACCACACTCTACACTAGCGCCTCTGGTGTCGAATTAAAACGCGGTAGCCCTCATTTCACCAATCCTATGTTTTCACGGTGAGACGTTCAGATTCAGTCAGTCGATTCTGTTAAAAACTCACCGTGAAAACTTAGGTCGAGTGGCCTCTCGTGCCAACTGATGCTAGCTATTGACAGCTCAATTCACCTTTTTCTTCCGGTTTGGAAACATAGGTGAAGTAAACATGAGGTCAGCCGTGATTCCAATTGATACTAGGGATTGACAGGTCACCACCTAAGTTTTCACGGTGAAATTGTAACAGAGTAACACCAGAATGGCACTACAGGTTGTGTGTGCATGTCCCTTCCACCCAATGTTGACTTCACAATATTTTCAAAGAGGATGTAATACTCCTACTATATTCGCATAGTATGACTCTTCATTTTGATTTGATGGTTGGGTGGCGTTGTTCTGGAAGTCGAGGTTGGCATATAATACTTGGTCCTGGGTTGCCTGAAATTTATAAAGAAAGTAAGTACATTTTTAGTTTAAAGCATTAATAGATAAAGTATGTGAAGTTCAGCCAAATAATCGTTGGTCCTGTATACAAAGCAGGCTTTTCCGAGTGGGCGTGGATGGCCAAATAAGAAAATATGAAGAATAGCGGAGCCGATTTTAATGAAAACCAAAACTGCATCATTGGCTTTTCGGAAAATCAATATTCCAAGCCAGGAATCGAACTTGTTGATTTTGAAAAAGAAATAACGCTGTAATATTAAACCATCCGGTAGTGTCGCTAATAAGGAACAAATTCTGGCAAGTAATGACATACGCAAACTTAAGGAAAGATCTAATTTTAACACATTTTGACAGTTTTGTTTAATTTCTATGTAACAGCAAAAATTACAGCTTTTATAAAATAATCATATAAAATTAAGTTTAAGTAACTCGGAAAAATGTAAGTACTGTAACTGCGAATAGAAATATATACTATTACATAATTACAGTTTTTTCATAATTTCTTGTTTGACCGTATAATATTCAGCTGCCAAGAACACACTTAGTAAAACAGCCGGTGGATTTTGAAGAATCTCATCGTGATGACACCACGGTGAGATTTTTACATAATGGCACTACTGTTCAAACAAATGATAAACTCACGTGGTTATCCAATTCCACTGTGTTATCCAATTCCACTGTTTCATCTAATGGTTGCGAATTCGTGAAACAGTGTTTTTTTGAAATTATGTATATAGCCAATATCAGAACTAAGACTCCTAAAACCGCCGCTGATATGTATATTAACCAATTATAGTCATTGCCTTTAGAACCGGACGACTGCTCTTCGACTTCTGAAATATTAAAAAAAACTTTTGATATTGTGACAAAATAAGGTAGCGCCATCTTATTGGTGAGAAGAAAGAATCTAGTGGCGCCATCTCGTATTAAATAGTAGAAGTTATCTTCCCGAAAGTTCGTGTCGAAAGTCTTTCTCAGCCGAATATTCTGGAAAGTTCTCTTAGGGTCTTGAACAGTCTAGAATGTTCTCGAACATTTTCTTGAATATCTTTCTCAACCGAACCGTGTTATATAAAGGGCGGTCAGGTCCGTCATAGTCAGTTTCGATTTGGATGCGATTCAGAGCGATCAAAAGCAAAATAGTGCGAAATGATAAATTAGTTCGAGAATAAAGTCTGATCAATTATAGATAGTGTGCTGCTTGAATAATTTATCTCTGAACCCCAGCTCGTAGGAATATAACAAACTATTTACGACAGCATTCTATAACAATAGATACCAAGGTAGAGCCCTGGTAACTAATTCCCAAGCCCAAGGTACAGGCTAACTGTCTAGTTTGGGTCTCACTGGTAATTATACCTATGTAATAAAGAAAGAAGAAATAAATGTTTGTGACCCGCTCTAAAAAGGAGATACGTGAGATAAGAATTAAAAACGTAACAATAATTTAAAAAGATTCCTATTGACCTTTCCTATTCAAAAAGGCTCCTATCTTAGTCATGTGCAGCGATTTTAATTAATTTGGTATTCTAATTCCAACCCAATCCCAAGTAAGTAGTATTTAAGCTACTCTGACATTTCAACTTGCTTTTATCTGTGTATCAGCTATCATCTGGATAATAAAAGATTTATATTTCGAGTGCTTATCGAGATTTAGACATTCGTAAACAGTTTGTTGACTCTGTAGTTTGTTCCGGCGACCCGAGGAATGGCCTTTTTTTCAGCTGGCAATGCTGCCAGCGTTCTGGGCACCTTTCCTATTGACATCGATGTGGACGGATTTTTTGAAGGGCAATCAGTGAGCCCCACATTTGCTCCCCTTTGTTTATGGGTGCGTTTTGTATAAGTTTTATTATAAATAGTTTGTATATAAATCATCATATTTTCATCATATCATTAGTTTCTACTTAGTTTCTGTTGTAAATAAATAAAAACAGTTTTCACACTAGCTGGCCAGCCAAAGGCTATTTATTATAACTTCTGTGTGCGCACAATTATCCCATTGAAAAAGCATTTTAAGTTTTCCCCAATTTCCTAGAAACTTTTCAAATTTTCTTTACCTAAGAACCATATTCGGGCTATTGGGAACATTATGAAATAAAAATTAAATAATAACCTCCGTCGGCAGGCATCGATTCTTTGTCCTGGTATTTTAATAAAGTCTTTTTAACAACAAAACGAGTTATGTTTACTTCTTTTCCATCGGGTTTTGAATCGTTTACGTAGTAAAGACAACACAGTATAGATCCACTGTCCGACATCTTGAATTTTCTTATAATGTTTGGATTTTTGGTTAATCTTTGTATCTTGTTCTCCGTTTTATTTATAAATGCTAAGTATACATCTGCAAAATATGTTAAATTATAAATTTTATGGTGCATCAAGTTTATGAGAATTTCCGGCTTTGTCGACAATATTTTTCTAAAATTGATGTTCTATATTGACATCCCGTAAACTATACTCTACTTACATTTTGATTCAGAATTATATTCTTCACAGCTAAACTGAACTTCTGTTGTATTCGTATAAATAATTTTTTTAACAATATTTTCCACTGAAACAAAAAAAGAAAATTCTCATAATACATATTTATGTGCTTATAATGGAAGCCGCAACGTAACCCAAGTAAAAAAAAATCCTTATCCTCCTCCTCTTCCTTGCGGACTATCATTCTAGAATTCATTATATTTATGTCATGGACCAAGTAATTAATCAGGGCAATATGTATAATGGCCATTATAATGAATACAATCAGTATTCATTATAATTCCCATTATACATACTCGTATTGCATAAACATCTATATTTATCCTATGGTCTGGTTGTTATGAATATTGCTACGTAACGGTTGGGCAATTCGATAATTATATGATCAATGAATTATTCCAAGAGCGAGTGAAGCAAGCTCGGGAGCGTAGGGCACCCCGACACGGTTAGATTAGGTTCAAAGGAGATGACGGTAGCTGAAGTGAGCCTGCAGACAGAAATAGGAGCCCCGGGCTCCGTCAACTTTGTTGCCTAAATAGTAATCGTACATACCTATTCTATATTAAAACTAATGCCAACATTAAAATAATAATAAAAAACCACATCTTTTAATTACCCGGTCCAATAACTGATGGGCATTATTCAGAAAGCCCCGTCAATTTAATTATTTCAATAGTTTTTATCATATTGCCTACTCATATTGGGCATTTTTAAAACTGCACGGGCGTTACGAATAATGCTGTATTAATTGGTCCATAACATTTATACCACTTAGCGTTTTAGGAATTCTTTCATTGTGTGTACAATTAAAAAGTGTAACTCTCTGTCGGAGTCTGTGTTGCCTGATACATACAATCATTGGTTATTTAAGTCACGATCTCCGGCATCATAAAGAAGCGCCTACGGGCGGTGACCTTGGCGCTGAGTCGTCGCCTGACCGCCACAGAGGTGGAGTGCAGTTGTTATTTAAGGGACTACATGCGGTCGTTGGATCAGCCACACTAGGTAATGGGGCCCATTTGCAATGGCGGGCCGATATCTGACGAGGGTGCGCACGAATTTAATTGCATCCCAGGCCCACGAGTCATCCCTCAGGTGTTTGCCCGTATTGTCAAGGCGGGGGAGGGGATGCGGGAGGCTCAGTAGCCGTGGCTTGGTCACCCACGGTGAAGTGAAGAGGATCCCGAGGAGGGGCCGCTCGTCAGAGCTTTTGCCGATAAAGCCGACGATGTCATCATCAGCCTTATAATTTTTCCACTGCTGGGACACAGGCATCCTCGGTGAGAGAGGAAATGGGCCTTAATCCACCACGCGGGCCCAGTGCGGGTTGGTGAATGTCTTCGAATTTTTGGTTGTAGGACATGCCGGTTTCCTCACGATGTTTTCCTTCACCGTTTTAAGAGCAGAGGTGATGAAATAATTTACACAAAGTAACTAGCCTGCCTGGGTTCGAACTCACGACCTACGACACGTAAGTCGGAGCCGTTACCACTGGGCCAACACTGCTCTCTTAGCAGACAAGTTACAGGGTTGAAGGCTGCGGCGGGCGAGGAATTGCGGTGCTTCGCTCTCCCTATCTTCCGCTTCATGGATGGGGTCACCACCGTCTGATGGTGGAAGAGGTGGGGCCGCAGGGGACTAGGGATTATTGCTGCCGCTATACGCGGCACAGGAGGACATCGTGTTGTTTTAGTGGGTTGGAGTCCTTCATAATTGCGCTATTTCCCCGTGGTAGCACAGTATGCATGAGCATTTTTAAACGCAGAAAAATAATAAAAAAGGTCCTCGAGGCATGGTAACGGAGGTTTTAGTCGGTCGAGTTCGACATAACCACCCGCTCGTCCCAGACAGAGGGTTATCATAAGGATTTGCTCACAAGGACAAAACGGATATTTAAGTCAAGAGTGAATATGTTACGCAAGCGTGCTACACCGTCGACCTCATTATCGCTTACCATCAGGTATGATGGTGGTTAAGCGCGAACCCACCATCAATAATAAAAAATTAAAATATTGTGACACATAGGCACAATGTTGTGGTATGTATAATGCACGCGTGCCCCTAAATCCATATTATAAAGCACACAAACAAAAACAAAATAAAGTAACAAATCCTTATCAAAATAGTAATTCTGTCGTAACTGACATTTTCGAAGAATTTTGAAACAATTTCTGTTAAAACCATTCGAAAATGTTTTAAAAACAATTGAATAAGTGAAGCTTATCAATCAGTCCATTACAAACTGTTCTCATCATTTCGCATCATAATGTGATACGGACATGACATTTTTTTAACATTTCCAAGTCACGAGTTAAATCCTAAGATTTACCGCGTGATTTGCTAGTTAAATCCCGAAATTAGCGATTATCATACATCAGCACTTCGGACTTTTATCAGTAAGACTTGGCAAAACTTGAATTTTACCGGTAAATCCTAGGTTTTACCGTAATTTGGGCTTTTACTGTAACATAAATAAGAAAATCGGAGAATATGGTACGGCTTAGGTTTATATTTCTTCTTCTAAATTTATATTTATAAAGGTTACAATATGCTTGTTATACTTAAAGTCAATCCGTATAAAGTTTGTATTTGCATATGGTAGGTCTCTTGAGGTCTTTATAAATTTGGGTAATTTACTGAACATTTTTGAGCCCTAATTATTTTTCGAATATTTCGTTCAGTGTTAGGGTTATTTGTTGTGTCCAAGGCAAAGGGTCTTTCTTTCTTCTTTCGAACACTCCCGGTTAAGGGCAACTGTGGAACAATACTATCACTCGGTACGCATCAAGCTCGTTAGTGTTGTTTTTGTATATATTCGTACAAACACACGGCATACGCGGGAGGCGCCATGTATTTAAGATTCCAATTAGCAGAAAAGGAAAGTCTTATGCGATTTTTACTGTCCGCAAATTTATTCAAGATACCACTGGCGCCGCAATCGGCGAAAAGTTTACCATCGACTTGAGAAGAAGAAGAAGAATTGATACTGTGAATATATTAAGCGATTTTTATAAGATAAGAGCCCAGCAATGGCAGAGGAGAGATAAGCATGGAAAGGAGAGATGCAGGGCTTTGCTCGGCAGTGGGCTTAACAGGGTGGTTACAAAGTTAGATGAGCTTATCCGTGCTGTAACTTCAGGAACACCGAAACTTAAATAGACCTAAACTTAAATAGGAATAGTAAATAATTTCATAACACTCACCAGGTTCTTCGGTAGGTAAGATTATTTTATCAGACCATGGGTTATCTCTTCTATGTCCCGACGTTTCAATATGTACTGAAGTGCTTTTGTCAAACGATTCTAATTCAATAATGAACCTTGTGTAACCCGCGGAGATAACCAGAGGAGCGCCGATTACAGAACCTGCAAATAAAATAGTTACTGATAAGTAGGAAGAAATTACAAATATATAATAACCGGATGAGTTTTCTAAATGGGCAAGGATGGCCAAATCCGTGACTAAGGAATAGCGAAAAACACTCAAAGGAGTTTCAAATCCTATTTTGATGAGACATAAAACTGAAGCAAAATCACCTGGTTCGATTCCTGTCTAGGAAAGTAGATTTTTCGAAAATTCTAAATGCTTCAGTTAGAATTTTCGAAAAATCTACTTTCCTAGACAGGTATCGAACTAGGTGATTTTGAGAAAAAAAAACAATAATTATGCAGTGTGCATCATCCGATAGTGTTTCTTTCAAAGATTAAATTCTACAAAGTAATGACATACGGCAAACTCATGGAACGAGCTCAATATTTTAATTTTGCTTTATAGTCTCGGCCATCCACGCCCACTTAAAAACTCAGCCTATATACACACGTATACTTTAAAGTTGCGGTCTAATAATGTATATTAAAATCACGCCTGTATTCCCCGAAGGGTTGGGCAGAGCTGCACTTTTATTACTTCCACATTTTACCAATTATGTTTAAGTCCCATGTAAAAATTTAAAATGTTAACAATTTGTTAAATAAGAAAGAAAATATTTTTTTAAATAAAAAGTATTTTTTTAAAACTAGCTATTGTCAGTTTCTTCTCAGCAAACACTTTCATTTGATACCCATATCATGGCAGTGCACAAAAAAGAACCAGTCCACCATCTTTGGCCGTCCGCCATATTGCATTTAGAATGTGCAACATTTTTTTCCTTCTATTTTCAAACAACTGCATGTTATAATTTACTTATTTGTTTACGTCACTTAGCTAACCATGCATTGTTATCCAAACTAAACGCGTAAGTAAAATTTAATCTTAATCAGTGCAGGATAACTGCTTTTAAATTCAGTTGCAACATTTGACCCAAACACACTTACATACAAACATACACTGCAAGTTAAATAAAATCTAGTAAAAAAGAATTTGTTTGCGCCAGGTGTGACGCATATCCAGCGCAAACTATAAAAAAAAACGCGTCCTGTATCCTGCAGCAGAATTCCAACAAATTGTTTTCTTATATAATGCACCGATATTTAATATAATCATAATATATTTTATGCAATTTAAAGACATACCAACTTAAATAATTGTATCCGATTTGAACTGTAATACTTAATTTTGAGACTAGTTTTTTGATTACCTACTCATTTACTTAATTCATTAATGTTTGCATGCCTAATCTGGTAGATTGTACAAGGATCACAATTGTTGTTTTTATACCTTATGTCATGTACCTACAATCTATGCAAATAAAATAAACTTTACTTTACTTAACCGACACACAGGGCCCGAGTTACATTAAGGAGTTTAACCTTGTAACACGTTCTTGTTAGTTTTAACGTAAAAAATCTGTTGATTTAGAACTGTGCAGTGCATCTAAATAGTTCTGTTGACATCGTAGAAAACAAAACAAATCTAAGATCTCAATGTGCATAATTCTACTAATTTATTCAGATAATTTAATAATAAACATTTACATAACGCTATGATCGTTATTTTGCATAATTTAACAAAAAATATAATAAAAAATTCATTCAAATTCTGGGCATCTTACCCACATACAAATAAAAAAAAAGAAAAATCTCAAGGCAATCATAAGCAACTAAAGTCAGTAATAAATAGCTTTTTAAGCCAATTCAACAGCCTACCTCATTTCTCTACTGAATTACACTAACTATACCCTCCATTTCCAGCTTTACTTTATTTTGTTTTTCCTCTATTCCTTTGGTTCACACCGTTTCTCTTTTTTTCCTATTTCCAGTAATTACTATTTAGTAATTAGTAATTAATTAGTTATTTCTAGAAGAAGAATTGATTCACGAAAATAATCATATTTTAAATTACAAAAAGAACAGGAATCAACTCAGGTTGTTGAAACTTGCCATTTGTATGATGAACTTATTCAATCGAATTGTAAACCGGATTCAATACCTAAAAGTAACCTAACTGAAAATTCTTTAATAAATCAGAAAAATTGTTCCAAAGTTAGTCACAACAAACTAAAAAAATATGCGAAACTAAATAAAATAATTAGAAATTGTAACAAGTTTAGGAAACAACACAAGTTCTATATTAAATATATTCCACTCCGGAAAGAACGTGTTGACCTAGTTAATAAATTAAATAATTACCAAATTAAATTAGAAGACAGCAAAAAAATATATGAGACATGACACTCACCGCTTACAGTTAGAAATACAGGTACTTGAGAACAGACTTAGTTCTCTTTACAATAAATATATAAATTCAAAATTTCAAATTAAAGAACACATTTTGGCCACAAATGAGTTAGTGAGGTGTCAGTGTAACTGCCAGACAGTCTCAAATATAATTGCAGTCCAGCCTGATGCTATAGAGCACCCGGTCCAAGCTGAGAGGGTGTCTCAAAACAGTGTCTTCGTACAAGACATATTAAATGTAGCATAGGATCTGCCTCAAGTAGACCGGCCTGAGAGTGCTGCCTTTTTATCTAGTCATCGTAATGAAGGTTTGCATTCGGTTATGTTTTCAGACGGTATTGGAAAAGGTTTAGGTAAATTAATAAATGGCAATCAGAGTCATTCTACTTTTAATTATTGCATGCCCGACCCGATCTTACAAGCAAATAATGGAATCTGTGACAAAGAATTATATATAAACCAGATACCAATTTAACTGTATTTGTAGGTAATAGTACAAAAGTAAAAAAAGATGACATCACTGAGTGTGTTAAACAGATGTTAAAGTTAAATTGCAGTAAAATTATTTTGTGTGCCTTCCCTTACTTGGATAAATTGTCAAATAGACAAAATAATCACATTCACATGCTTAATAACCATCTGCACTTTCTTGTGAATCACTATAGTGACAAACTTGTTTTTTTTTGACATCAACATTTTTGTTGATAAATTAAAGTCGACAGGCGATATCTTTGTATCTGCCTCTTAGGGTAAGACATCAAATAGCTCGGCTATTATCTGATACAATAAACTCAGACATAAGTAGTATGTCGAAGTATCCAGTTATTATTGATATTAGTAATAGTACTAATTTACTAATTTTTTTACTAATTTATTTCCGTACGCAAAATACGCGCTTAGACGTGGAGTTGCGGACACCAGCCCGTCTTAATCTAATCTAATCTAGTACTAATTTAAAGGTGGTCAATACCTTGCATAACGTTAGCCAAAATGCTATTAATATTTGTTCTTTAAACTAGTTAATAGGATAAGGGAGGGTACCAATAACGGAATAGTTAAGAGTATATTCACCATCAAAAAGGTACCTTCTTGCTCGCAAAAATTTAATTCAAAAAAAGGTCTGAGCAGAATTCTCTGAAATTATTCCACCAGAATATTCAGGGTTTTTCTTCAAAAGATTTGAATATCGAACTGTTTTTAGAAAAAAACAATGTTTGAAATTGTTTGTTTCACTGAGCATTGGCTGAAAGATTATGAAATGCTAATCAATTATGAAAATTATACTGTGGGCAGTTGTTTTAACAGAAATATTATGTTGCGTGGGGGTTCAATTACTTTAGTTAAAAATGGTATTCAATCAAAACCTCGTAAAGATATAGTAAACCTCTCAGTTGAGCATAGTGTTGAACTTGAGCTGGATAAGCATGTCATAGTGTGCGTCTACAGACCCCCTAATTATAAGAACTATTCTATATTCGAGTCAGTAATGGAAGATGTTATGGCAAAACTTGCAATGGGTAATAAACTAGTAGTTGTCTGTGGTGACTTTAATATTAATATTCTAGAAGATAATTCAGATAGCAGTAGGTTATTAAATCTCTTTAAATCATTTAATTTGTCACATGTGTTTACGGAACCAACCCGAACTACACCGACTTCTGCTACATGTATTGAAAATGTTTTTTGTTGCTGCAACTACTTGGACAAGGCCATTATAAATTATCTGCCTTCGGATCATAGTGGGCTACTGGTGACATTTGAGTCCATTATGCTAATAAAACAAGTGCATATTCAATCCAGACCAATAACATCCGGTAAATTAAATAAATTTAACAGTACTTTAATCGGTAAGCTAAGCGATCAGGACCTCACAGTGAATGATGGTAATATTTTGTATGATGAAGTTTTTTCAGTAGTTCAAAAAGAGTTCAATAACATTTTTAAGAAGATAACTAAAACTATATGCCCTAAGTTTTTATTCAGAGACTGGGCGACTACAGGACTTAGAAAAAGTAGGGAAAAGACTTCACGAGCTATATGGCCTTAAGCCTTGTATTAACACTGAAACGTTTAATTAGTATGTTGCTACTTACTCAAGAATTTTTTAAAATACATGTAAGGCAGCTAAGGCCTTGTACATTAGAAATAAGGTTAAATTAGCAGAAAATAAAATCAAGACGGTTTGGAAAATTATAAATAATGAAACGAACAGGAATAAAAGAAATAATACTGATTACACACGGACTTATTAGAGATAACAACAAAAGTTGCGGAAGAATTTGTAAATTTCTTTACCAACATCCCAATTAAAACTACTGAAACCTTAAATTCTTCGCCCTCGCTTGCTTTTGGATTATTAAACGCGAACGTTTCAGCCTGTCCGAATGTATTTAACTTTACACATATAAACCCCATAACAGTAATAAAAGCTTTTAAGCAAATCAAGATCAAACCGACTGAAGATCTGTGGGGAATGTCCATCAAAGCTTGTACCTCCAATAACTTCAGACTATAGCGCCGTACTTAGCTTTCATTTTCAATTTGTGTGTGGATCAAGGAGTCTTTCCGGATCTAATGAAATATAGTAAGGTTATACCACTTTTTAAATCCGGGGACAGTAAAGACACAAATAATTTTAGACCAGTATCCGTGTTGCCGGTTTTCAGCAAGGTATTTGAGAAGATAATGCTAAATCAAATGCTCATTCATTTTAATACGAATAACATCTTGCATGATAAACAGTATGGTTTCACCAAAGGACGTTGTACAACTGACGCTGGTGTCACCCTATTAAAACACATTTTTAATGCGTGGGATGAGTCGCAGGATGCCATAGGTATCTTCTGTGACCTGTCGAAGGCGTTTGATTGCGTTAATCATGAAACATTACTTCTGAAACTTGAGCATTACGGGCTAGGTCAATCAGCGTTAAGCTTGGTTAAATCTTATTTGAATGATAGACAGTAATTAGTTCAAATAAACGGTGTGAATTCGTCGGGGTTAAACGTGAAAATGGGGGGGGGGTACCCCAGGGCTCAATTTTAGGTCCTTTCTTTTTTTTAATATACATAAACGATTTACCCCATTTATTGGAAAACAAACTAAACATGGTGTTATTTGCTGATGACACATTTAAATTTTTAAAATAAATAGACGTACTTGTCAGGTTGACGACGTAAATAACGCGCTACGGCAGGTTCAGGATTGGTTCACTGCCAATAATTTAGTTTTAAATGGTAAAAAAACCAAGTGCGTAAAATTTTCCTTGCCGAATGTCAAAAGTACTGATTGTGACATTATATTAAACAAGGAGATGCTAGAATTCGTCGATGAAACGGTTTTCCTGGGGATCACGCTATACTCAAGGTTACAATGGGGTCCTCATTTAATATCACTTGCAGGGCGACTAAGTTCGGCAGCTTATGCTGTTAGAAAGATTCGTCAATTTAGTGATGTAGATACCGCTTGGCTGGTCTATTTTAGTTACTTTCATAGTATAATGTCTTACGGTATTTTACTATGGGGAAGGGCTGCAGACATTGAGTCAATTTTTATTCTGCAAAAACGAGCCATCAGAGCGATATACAATCTTCGCCGGCGCGATTCTCTAAGGGAACTGTTTAAGGGCATTAACATCATGACGGTTCCTTGTCAATATATTTATGAAAACATCATGTACGTGAGAATTTACATCTGTTTAGTAAAAACGGCGATAGACATAATTACATTACTTGAAATAGGGACCAATTAGTTCAACCAGGTTACAGACTGGCTAAAGTAGCCTCATCTTTCATGGGGTACTGTACAAAATGTTACAATATAATTCCTCCCCACATTCTAGAACTGAATGAGACGAAATTAAAAACTTGTATAAATCGCACACTATGCAGGCAGGCATATTATAAGTTGGGGAATTACATCACTGATAAAAATGCTTGGCTCAATGCTAGTCTTGCTCCACAAACACTAGGGCGCAAAAACAAGTGATATGCAGCACATTATTGTTTTGAAGTATTGTTGGACCTGCCAAAGACTGTATGAATATATTTGTATTATATAGACTCAATTTATTTTAGTATTGTATAACTGCGCAGCACGTGTGTGAGTACTATGTACCCAACTGTAGATCTGCCATTTGCTGTACCTTTGTGTCGTTCTTTGACTTATGTGTGCCCTGGCAGTTGAGTGTGTCATGCAGTCTCAAATGTGTCTCTGATGGTGGCGCGTGTGTTGGATCATTCGGTTCCCTTCATGATGGTTGAGCTGTGTGGTGCCGATTCATGCGTCATTTTCGTGAACGGGCGCCGTCAGTTGGGATTGGTCATAACTTAACTGCTTCGGATGCTAATGTTTTTCTACCTATGCACGGTGCATGTGTGAGTACTTTTAATACTTTGTACCTGTACGTAGTATAGTATGTAGTGATTCTGGGTGCATTGTCCTCACATATATGAATTTATTAATGTATGTACTTATGTACCTAAATATTGTAAAAAATCTTTTTTTTTTAAAGAGTAAGTATGGAGTTTCTTGTGCGTTCTTCTCCATAACAAGCTACTTTCCGAATGCACGAATCAATTTTTATTCCTTTTAAATTTTAATGTATTAACGTTCAAAAGTGCCGCTTGGTGGCCTAGTTGAAATAAAATATCTTTGTCTTTGTAGATGCAGCGTGATATTCGTATCATTCAACGGTCTGAGGATTTAGACAAGTGTCATTCTATCAACGAAAGCGTAGCGATAGCGATTGGTAAAAAAACTGGCCAAGTATGCATCGGACTCTCGCACGAAGGGTTCCGTACCATTATCGCAAAAAATGGCAAGAAATATCACGTTTGTTGTATGAGAGCCCCACTTAAATATTTGCAGAAAAACATCATCTGGGAAAATTTCAACTGTCTAGCTATCACGGTTCATGAGTTACAGCCTGGTGCCAGACGGACAGACAGACGGATCGTGGAGTCTTAGTAATAGGGGCCCGTTTTTACCCTTTGGGTACGGAACCCTAAAAAAGTCTTACTTACTACTAATACTTTTGTCAAATGAATGCTATCGAAATTTCACGGGATCTATCTCTTACATTTTTTTCATTTCGGCCCTCGTCAACGCTGATATGTAGGTAATGACACTTTTTCTAAAGCCTCTGGTCAGTCAGCTAATCATCATATTTCTGGCCGTGTCCCATTTTACATGGGTTGGCGCAACACGTTTTCTTCTTCCATACCGTCTTGTCCCGCGTCACGCTATTACTGACTCCCTTTTTACCGACTTCAAAAAAAGGAGGTTATCTATTCGATTCGTATGTATGTAATACTGTTGGAACTGCACAATATTCACATATGTTACTCTTTGTGAGCTTATAAACACGTGTGCCTAATTTCATAAGTGTATCATCATCATCATCAGCCTATTAATGTTACCACTGCTGGGACACAGGCCTCCTCCCTGTAAGAGGGTGTGTCTTATGTGTTTGTATGTATTTTTATAAGTTTGTATGTATATTTGTTTGTCCACGCATTGCTTCGAAATCACATATAGGATCGTGATCATTCTTTTTGTCTTGGATTGAGTATCTTTCAATTAGATAATAATGCAAGTTTCATAATAATCGGTCTAGCAGTTTTCAAAATATGGAGCATTAAATATAATATATATATATATTTCTGCTTCAACGATCGAGCAGCCCTACCTGGACAAGATTGATGCGGATGCGGCCGACGAACCAAGAAGATGTCGATTGCAATATATCGCGATGGCTGAATGAGCTTGTTTTATAAGATAACTAGCTTTTGCCAGCGGCTTCGCCCGCGTATATTATACATATAAACATTTCCTAATGAATCACTCTATCTATTAAAAAAAACCTCATCAAAATCCGTTGCGTAGTTTTATAGATCTAAGCATACATAGGGGCAGACAGACAGCGGGCAGCGACTTTGTTTTATACTATGTAAGGATTAATTAATAATTTGACAGTACTGTAGTTACATATTATTTTGTTTTGTAATTTCTTGGTATTTAAAATAAAAGTATATAGATATGAAGCATACAACCGATTCCTTACCGAAAAACAGCACGAATATGCAAAATTGAGTTATTATGGGTATTTTGTCAATCCTTTAAGTACCTTTTCTTTTAGCCTCCCCAGGGATGTGCCCTAACAGGCGTTGCACTGAGGGGGTGCCTGGGTGGTTTTTAAAGAGGTGACGGGCTCCAGGGCTTCCAGGTGCTGATGGTGATCACCGGGGTGGTGATCACCATCAGCACCTGTGAGTGTGTGTGTGTAAGTGAGGTAAAAATCACACATTCCCTTGTCTTTTCCCAAAGTCCAGGCGCTTTTTGAAGGTTTGCCCCCGTAAACAAAAAAAAATATACCTTACTATAGAACTTGGCAATTTTTAGTAATGGTGTACTAAAACTAAAAAGAGATAAGTAAAATCTTTTTCACGAAAATATAAACCGACTTCTTCTCATATAACATGCGTTAAATCCTTCCTCATCACATGACCAGATCAGCAGACAACACATATGAAATTGAATATAAATCTATGTGGCATATTCAACGATAGGATTTTCAGAACGAAAGAAATCCTGAAGTTCTTAGATCACAATGTGCGGGTTATGGGATGATATCAGAGAGACTCATTCATGTGCTAGACTTGTCGCATCTATGCGAGACAGACTAGGTACGTGCCGCCATAGCCAGCGCCTTGATTTTTGATGTAACCAGTGACACCCGCATCATCAGGACAAATATATTAACAACGTATAACTTATACAAATCGATACATTGTTATAGTAGTTACGAGGGAACAAAGAATTGACATTAATACTTACATGCACATACATTACGTCACCTGATTACTGCAAACACCGTAAGTTTAAAATTGTAATGTCTTTTGTTTCATTATGGCAGGTATACTTTAAACCAATTAATTTGGATGGGATATAGTATTTGAAATAATATGTGCACAATATATCGAGAATTTATAATCTCACTAGAATAATTGCAAACTTACGGTGTCTGCAGTAATCAGGTGACGTAATGTATGTGCATGTAAGTATTAATGTCAATTCTTTGTTCCCTCGTAACTACTATAATCCGGCGTCACATACATACACATTAGCCTCTTTTTGGGCTTCGCCGTAGTCGGGTATAAATTAAAAGTTCTTCTTTTCTTTACGGTATGAAAGTAAACGATTATTTTTCGGTTTACTGTTACTTTTTAGGGTTCCGTACCCAAAGGGTAAAAACGTGGGTCTCTATTACTAAGACTCCACGATCCGTCTGTCTGTCTGTCACCAGGCAGTATCTCATGAACCGTGATAGCACGACAGTTGAAATTTTCACAGATGATGTATTTCTGTTGCCGCTATAACAACAAATACTAAAAACAGAATAAAATAAATATTTCAGTGGGGCTCCCATACAACAAAAGTGATATTTCTTGCCGTTTTTTCTGATAATGGTACGGAACCCTTCGTGCGCGAGTCCAACTTGCACTTGGGCAGCTTTTTTATTTTGTTCGTGTGTGATGTGATGTTTCATAAACATGTTTTTCTCTCTTTACTACACTTACTTAAATTGTGTGGAAGGCTCTTCTTGCAAATAAAGTTATGCTTTGCGTCACATTTGACGTCATTATAGGTGCCACTTTGGTACAGGTGCACGCAGTCCTCGTTATTATAATTATCTGGCTGACCTGTGTACCATTTATTGTACACCTCAGAGATTGGCTTATCTAGAACAAGAAACTTATAAATAAGCAAAGTTATAAGACCCAAGAGCACAAAATTGCTGTACCAGTTATATCGTACAATTAGCGCTGAGCATAAGTTTCGAATTGAGGATGAATGAGTTGCCTGTCAAATGCCTTCTCTATGCAGACGATCAAGTTCTACGTCCATCGTCAACAGAACAGTTGCAAGACATGGTGACTGTGATGAATGAAGCTTTTAAGTTAAAAGGGATGAGTATAAATGTGAACAAGACTAAGGTAATGGTGTTTGAAAGATAAGACGATGTATCGGAGTGTGAAGTGAAAATAAATGATAAGAGTGTGGACCAAGTGAACGAGCTTGTATATCTGGGAAGTATGTTCACAAGGGATTGAAAGATTGAAGTGGATGTGGAAAGGAGAGTGAATGCAGGGAATAAAGTGAATGGTGCTATACATGCGCTTGTGACCAACAAGTCGATGTCTCCGGAAGCTCGACTCGCCGTTCACAATAGCGTGCTGGTGCCTACACTAATGTATGGAAGTGAAGGTTGGTATGGCAAAAAAGACATGAAAGTAGGATTAATGCATTAGAAATGCTCCACTTGCGAAGTATGTGTGGTGTTTGTGGAATGATGAGGAATGAGGTAATAAGACAACGTTGTGGTTTAAAAGAAGATGTCGTGACTAAAATTGAAAAGAATATGTTAAGATGGTTTGGCCATGTTGAGAGGATGAATGAGGCGACTAACGAAAGGTATTTACAAGGCAGACGTGAATGGAAACGCCGGGAGGGGACGCCCTTGAAAGACACATATACCTTATAGGTGATGTTCTTCAGAAAGGCCAGATGCGAAGTACTCATAACCGGCGTGTGTGTATGACTAGATGTATGAATGTGAGTGAAGCAAAAGAAGTATGTAAAGATCGTATCAGGTGGCGTTATATAGTTTCTACCTACCCCCATGGAAAAAAGGCGTGAGTTTATGTATGTATGCATAAGTTTCGGCAGAAATATGACAGCCCATCAGTTACGTCAACGGGGACGTTCACTGACACGGTGTGTTTGTATCGAAGTGTTGACGTTCCGTCCCTAGCATCAGTTCCGAGGAGTCTCCGTGCTCCGTGGCTGAGTTAAATTACCTGATAGATAGACGTAAATTTTATACACTGACAGCTTTATGTGATCGTCAGTGGGATTAACGATTATTATAATGATACACGTACCATCAATGGTCACATACGTCCCTTCTTTTTCTATGTCTGATATTCCCACATACATGTAGCGAAAGTTTTTTTTATTCTGTATCCAGAACGACATCACAGCTTCAGCCTCATCTCTGTTTTCTGGGTAGAACAAACTGGCTCCTTCCTTAACACATTCTTTTATGGCATCACTCCAATTCTTTGGTGCCGTGTGAATCTTGTAGAAACTGTCTACTGCATCTATGTATCTGTAGTCCTCCCGGAAATACGGTTTAGTTCTCTGTCTATCTACGAAAGAAAATCATATTTTTACAATGGAATAGAAAGAAACCCATCTGGCTAAGAGTTGGTTGAAATTGAGGTCCTAGATCCAGTTATTATTAAGTTTTTCCATCTTAGTAGCAGTTTGGAGTTTGGATTAGTGTCCGGTGGGTGGCAATAGGGTCGCCACATATACATATAACATGGGACTTAAAACATAATTTAGATTTTGAAATGTTGCTGTGCACCCCGCCCAACACTTCTGGGAAAACAACCAGGCGTAATTTTATGTTTGGTTTGAAATTGAATTGAAGACATTTAGACACACAGCATTGTGACAGCTAATAGTTCAGAAAGCAAAACGATGACACACCGGCCTTAGGCTACAGGAACCATTCCGGACCAGATTCGAAGTTTTGACCGCCTATAATATATTACTTAAAATCTATTCTACCTTTGCGCTACCAATTTCACTTGTCTTGTAAGATCCTTTCTTATATATTAAATCCCAGGTAATCTGCCTAATGCTTGGCCAACAACATTGAGGAAAAGACAATCTATATTGGGATCGGCTTCAGTCTAACCGGATTTAGTAATATAACAATATTTTACATGGAGCTGTCTTACCTCCAGAACCTAGTACTAGTAACTGGGTAACACCTTTCGTAAGACTTGATAGTCATTCAAAACATATCAAGAGTATATAATAACACAAGTTATTTAATAATCCCACGGTGCTTGCAATAATTCGGTGACAAATATAATACTGGTATCTTTTTTGTATTTATAATTATATACACATAAAATAACTTTTTATATACATTTCAAAACCAATCCTCGAAACCAATCCTTCTCCAGCGTGGCGTGAGACAGATTTCTCCGAAACTATTTACTGCTGCGCTGGAGTATGTCTTCCCTTGAAGACATCCTCCTGCGCTTCTGGACTGCGAAACGTTAATGGCGAGTACATTACTCACCTTCGGTTTGCCGACGACATAGTGGTCATGGCTGAGACCATGGAGAGCCACAGTACAATGCTCGATAACCTCAGTAGAGCTTCCGAAAGAGTGGATCTTAAAATAAACATGACAAAACCAAGGTCATGTTAAATGACTTTGTAACACCTACTCCTATCAAGATCGGTAAATGTACACTCGAAGTTGTGGATGACTATGTCTACCTGGTACAAACGACCCGGTTGGGTAGGTCCAACTTCGAGAAAGAGGTCAACAGTCGAATCCGAATCGACTGTTTTTAGGGTTTTTCCGGCAATTATTCGAATTTTTCTCGCCGTATAAACCATCTTTGAACTTCAACGAACCAAATTGGTCCAGGCGTTGTTGAGTTATGCGCTTACCAACACATTTTGCGATTCATTTTTATATTATATATATAGATATTTATATAAGCACACAGAAATATAAAGATCTAAAAAAACAGCTGGGACCAACGGCTTAACGTGCTTTCCAAGGCACCGGGGAGTCTCGGTCCCTTAGTAATGCACCGTCACACCTCGGAAAGCTGCTTGCTTAACCTTGGTTGACCAGGGTTGACTCGGTCGGTGTATATTTTCTTTAAATACAGTGACGATTTTTGTTTTATAGTAGTTAGGTATTTTTTGCACGATTTTACAGTTTCATTATCCCCAAAATTTATTACAACACAAAGAACAATAATTTAATTTCATTTAAAAAATAAAATAGATTTAGATCTGAAGGAATTTTATACCTTTCAGTTTGTTTTGATAATGTGATACCAGAAGGAAAACTGCACAACTTCAATACTCTTGTATATTTTCAGTATTCACATGGTAAGACATAAACTGCACAATAATGGACTTGTATTAATATTTTATCGCTCATGGATTACTCGACCAGAAAATTATCAGAAGACTCTCTGAACAAACGAATTCATGACACCTATCCAAAACACATAACATTTTTAAAATCTCACTTATAAAATATTTACAATCGGCCAGTACGTATAAAAATAGGTGGCGCGCAAGTCGCCACATCACCCCCCAACGCAGAGGAAAAACCCCCCTACAAAGGGAGCAACAAAAAAAAAAAAAAAAAAAAAAAAAAAAAAACTGACAATTATAAGTCCAAAATGTTTCTAAACCTAATCTGACGACCCGATCTGGTAACCACCGAAGCAGGAGGTGGAAAGGACGTCGGAGCATTTGCAGTATTTACTAACAAGCTTTGCGAATCTAAAACCTCATTATTATTATTAGCCGTTAAAGAATCAGCATCAATAAAAGCAGGTTTTACGCGATCAATACTTACTGTAACCTCACGTCCCTTAACTTCTAACTTCAAAGTTTTATCCTCCCGTCTAATTATTCGGAATGGACCGGAGTACGGTGGCTGCAACGATCGTTTTACTGTGTCGTCACGTAACCAAACATGCGACGCCGTCGCCAAGTCTTTGAAAATAAATAACGAAGGGCGCGCGTGGTGCGAAGCTTCTACCGGTCGAATCACCTCCATTCGCCTCTTTAAGTCCGAGACGAAATCAACAACTGACTCAGGGCTTCTAGACAAGTCTGTAGTCTCAATAAATTCTCCTGGCAAACGCAATGTCTCGCCAATAACGAGCTCGGCTGGAGAAGCTTTAATGTCTTCTTTAAAAACCGACCTCATACCTAGGAGTACCAACGGAAGTGCCTTCGACCAAAACCCAGCATGGCACATTAATGCCGCCTTGAGCTGTCGATGCATACGCTCGACCATGCCGTTCGCGCATGGATGATAGCTCGTCGTTCTAATCCTTTTCGTTGCACAAACACACATTAATTGCTGAAAAAGGCATGATTCAAATTGACGCCCCTGATCCGTTGTTATAACATTTGGGACACCGAAGCGAGAAACCCAACCATTTATAAAGGTATCGGCCACTTCTTCAGCGGTGATGGAGCTCATTGGCCAAACTTCCGGCCACCGCGTAAACCTATCTACCGCGGTAAGACAATAATTGAAACCGTTTGAATGCGGAAGTGGTCCGATAATGTCGATGTGGACATGCTTGAACCTACCAGATGGTCTGCTAAATTCACCTAGTGGTGATTTAACGTGCCTCGTCACTTTACAACGCTGGCACTCAGAGCAGGAGCGCGCCCATTTATGGCAATCGGCTTTAACGCCAGGCCAAACATATCTCTCAGTCACCATGCGTGCAGATGCCTGCGCACCAGGATGGCTGAGGTTATGGCATTTGTCAAAAGCTGCTCTACGAAAGGAAAGAGTAAGGAACGGACGCGGCTTGCCCGTAGACATGTCGCAAGTGATGGTCACATTTGTGCCAGGAATTAAAACCTCTTCCAATTTAAGCGAAGAGTTCACGCGAGCATGTGCTAATTCCTCATCAGCTAATTGTGAAGTAGCAAGAGCAGTAAAGTCCGCTTCCAAAGAAACAGCTTCGATACGTGATAAAGTGTCCGCAACCACGTTGTCAACGCCTTTAATATGGACAATATCCGTAGAAAATTGGCTAATGAACGACAGTTGATTCAGTTGAGAGGGTGGCAGCTTCTCTCTCCGCTGAGAAAACGCGTAAATTAACGGTTTATGATCCGTATAGATTGTTGCGTGCTGAGCTTCGAGAATATGCCTAAAGTGCTGAACACTCTCGTAAACGCCGAGAAGCTCCCTATAGTAAGCTGGCCATAGTGCCTGCTTGGAATTCAGCTTTTTGCTAAAGTACGCGATTGGCTGCCAATCATCCATCTCGCTTGATCGCTGTTGTAGGCAAGAACCAACATGAGTGCTCGATGCGTCAGTAAAAAGACCGAGAAATGCGCTACAGTCTGGGTGCGCGAGGATCCTCGCGGAAGTCAGACTTTTCTTACACTCTTCGAAACACTCCATTAACTCAGGCGTCCAAATGAAAGGCTTGGCGCCCTTGCCTTGAATGGCAACAACAGCGTCAATTAAAGGAGCCTGGTATTTGGCAGCTGCTGGTATAAATCGACGATAAAAATTGGCCATGCCAAGAAATCGACGCATGCCTTCAACAGTTTTTGGGGGAGGAAAATCCACTAGGGCTTGGATTCTGTCAACAGGGGGCCGAACACCCTCTGCATTAATCCTATACCCCAGAAAGGTAACCTCTTTCACTCCAAAAACACTCTTGGAAGTGTTAATTACTACACCATACTCATGCAACCTTCTGAATAGGATCTCCAGGTGTTTAGCATGACAGGAGCTGGAGCTGGAGTAAACCAAAATGTCATCAACGTAAGCATAGCAGAATTCAAGGCCCCGAACAACTTCGTCAATAAAACGTTGAAACGTTTGGCCTGCATTTCTAAGTCCAAAACTCATAAATGGGAATTCGAATAATCCGAATGGTGTAATTATTGCTGTTTTGCAAACGTCAGCGGGATTTACCGGAATTTGTTGGTAAGCCTTCACAAGGTCGATTTTACTGAATATGGTACTCCCAGCGAGGTTCTGACCAACATCCCCAATATAACGAACCGGATATCTGTCCGGAATGGTGCGAGCATTCAAAGCGCGATAGTCGCCGCATGGGCGCCACGTTGAATCTTTTTTCTCCACTAGGTGTAACGCTGAAGACCAAGGACTGCTTGATGGCCTGGCTGTCCCAGCCTTGACCATGTCCTCGAATTCCTTTTGGGCAGCGCGAAGTTTCAACGGAGCCAGACGACGCGGCCGTGCCGAAACCGGGGGGCCATCAGTCGTCTTAATGAAATGCATAGTTGCGTGCTTGGGCTCCTGAAGTACACCTGGCGGACGTGTAATACTCGGAAATTTCTTCAGAATGTCTGAAAAAGGCGAGTCGGGAACAGAAATCACCTTCACACTAGACTGGCTCGCATCATGAAGCTTTGCGATGGATGACAGTCCTGTCTTCCCGTCAAAAAGTCTCCCATGAGCACAGTCTGGAAATAAATTATAGTGCGACAAAAAATCTGATCCAATTATCCCGGACTCAACATCCGCTACAACGAAATTCCACGAGAAATTTCGCCTAAGTCCTAAATTCAGGCACAATGTAACTAAACCATATGTTTTAATTTTCGAGCCATTAGCTGCGACTAAATCGTACGGCTGCACCTGTCTTCGTAACTTATTAACGTGGCCGACTGGAACGCAACAAAGATCCGACCCAGTATCAATAAGAAATTTCCTATTCGTATACCGGTCGGTAACGAAAAGTCGGCGACTGGAAATGGAGCGATCGGTAGTCGCCTGCACCGGGCGCTCTACTAGTTTTCCGGAGTATTGCCATCATTTCCAGCACTAGAAGGGGGAGGGCCAGACCATTTACACGGTTGAATACACTTTTTAGCCTTGGTGTTAAAACGATTGTGGTAAAAACAAAAACCTTTATTTCGCGAACGTGAACGGTTGCGATAATCACGGTAATTACGTTCTCGCGAGCGACCACGCTGTTCATTATTTAGTTTGGCCAAAGATGCCACAACACGAGTAAGTTCCTCAACTTTTTGTTTAACACCGCTATCTGCGGATCGCTACTAACCAATGAAGAATTCGACGCAACCGACGCGCAACCCATATGTTGAGATGGCTGACCATTGATTTCCATCAACTGGTCAGCCAGCTCACTAAGTTCTGGCAAACTTTGAAGTCGCTGTGCAGTGAGCACGGTTTGAAGATACCTGGGAAGCCGACTCATCCAAATGGTCTTCAAAACATCCTCAGGAAAAGAAAGTCCCGCTAGCGACTTAAGGTATCTGTAAAACGACGACGGCTTGCGGTCGCCTATCTGTTCTTTTTCAAGCAAACACCTAACCTTTTCTTCTTGCGAAACCGAAAATCTATGTATAATCGCATTCCTCAAGGTATCATATGGATCCACCTTAGGAGGAGTGAGAATGATGTCTTCAACCTCCCGAGTGCAGGTCGTGTCTAAATGAGCCAACGCATAATTAAATTTAGTCAACTGCTGAACAACACCGTTAATACTAAACTGCGCCTCAAGGCTCGCGAACCATAATGCTGGGCGATCCTTACAAAAAGGAGGCGTTCTTATAGTCACGCGGTTAACTACTACCTTTGCACCTTCTGCTTCGACGAACTCACCCTCGGTTTCTGACATTTTAATTTAAATAACTAATTTGGGTACCAGAGCAAATCCCGTGCCAAAGATGATGGGGGATGATGTAGCGTGCGCTCACCTTTACAGGTCCAAACACTGTAAATAAATTTCAAAATAATATTACAAATTAACATACTATATTTATTTACACACACTTTACTCCTTCTTTTATTCAACAAAACTCGAAAAACGGGCCGCTGAAGTCGCTCCAAGTACCGGTATATTCAACGGTACTGGCATCAGTACCAGGTCAAGTTGGCGAAAGAAAAAGTTTCGGAGATTGTCTATCGGCGAATGGCGATAATATTCTTCAGAAAAATATTTTATTAGGCGCGTTTTACCTTGATTATCCTCGTTCATTAAAAACGAGAGCTGAAGTTTCTTACGTATCCATGAAGATGTATTTACGTGCTCAGGTAGCACGTCGGGGTCACCAATGAAGGAATTTTATACCTTTCAGTTTGTTTTGATAATGTGATACCAGAAGGAAAACTGCACAACTTCAATACTCTTGTATATTTTCAGTATTCACATGGTAAGACATAAACTGCACAATAATGGACTTGTATTAATATTTTATCGCTCATGGATTACTCGACCAGAAAATTATCAGAAGACTCTCTGAACAAACGAATTCATGACACCTATCCAAAACACATAACATTTTTAAAATCTCACTTATAAAATATTTACAATCGGCCAGTACGTATAAAAATAGGTGGCGCGCAAGTCGCCACAGATCCAAAGTATGGCCTTCTAATAACGTCAATAATTACAGATGCGTTCAAAATGAATATTTTATACTGCATTCTGATAAAGCAAAGTTATAAAATATCTGTACTTAGCCAGCTTTTAAAAAGAAACTGATGATATCTAATAATTACATTAACAATGTACTACATTTCGGTGACAGTCTCATCTTGGGACAAAATTCTGTTTTTCTTAGTCCTAAATGATCATGATCCTTTAAAAAAAACTTTTTCATCCCCCATTTCCGAAAGAGTATTTTCATCACACTTGCATGTAAAAAGTATCTAAACCCTCGGGCTTTCTTTTTGTCATGAAACCCTAGGGCGGTAAGTAATATTTTTTTTTAATTTAAGGCACAGCATACAGGTCATGCAAGTTCAAGCAAGGAGTTTACACGCAATTGAAAAATTGTCTTAAAATGTTATCTCAACAGGAATTTCTTTGCAATCTCGCTACATTTTACTTAAATACTCAACTGATGTTCTTAATAATCGATTTTAATAGTTATAGTATATTTATAATAGTTTAATTCTATTTACACTCCTTCATGGCATGGTTGGCGTATACCTACATAAGTATTTGCCCTTAAAGTTTCTGAACGAAACACTGTATAATCTGTGGTGTGGGCAAAAATTCGCCAAACGCTTAAAAGAAAGTTCACGTATTTCGTAATAACAGCTGTGCTGACTTGTGTATTAAAGCTATAATTCATAATTATTGCTCGCAAATGTGATGAAAAACATTATATGTATCACGGGCGGTACGGGAATTACGAACCTCGACTCAGAAAGCCCTCAGTCTTCGATTTCGGGCTTCTACTAGAGCCTCGATCGTAATTCCTTACTTACCGCCCTTAATACACAATGTACTATTGTTTGCTCTTCGATATCTGAGTGCAAAAGCCGTTTTTATCCGCTGGAGGATAAAGTAAATTGAATTTAGAACATCGTGTTCACTAAGTTTGTGAATTCAAAACATCATTAAACCTATTTACTTCTACCTCCATGGTGCCGAATTTATCATATAACCTTTTTTAATTTGTTAAAAAGTGGACAATATCAAATATAATAGTAGTATTATATTTGATATTGTCTACTGTTGAGGAAGGAAACAAGACCACCATAAAAAATAAAATAATGACAACATAGCCAACTGCCCAGCCCCATCAGCCTTATGTCGAACGTCTACAAAATATTTTCTAACGTACTTCTATACCGTTTAACAAGAACTATGGACAGACGAGAATCAACCCCGAGAACAAGCAGGATTTCGCAGCGATTTTTCAACAATTAACCACATACATACTATAAAACAAGTTATCCAGAAGTGTAAAGAATACGGTATTATATATTATTTGGCATTTGTTGATTACAACAAAGCGTTTGACTCGTTAAAACACACAAAAATATGAGACACGCTAGCATCGCAAGGAGTTGAAAATAGTTATATAAGATTGATCCAGAACATATAAAAGAACCTGAAGGCAAAAATAAAAACGAAAAGAGTAGGCAAGTACTTCCCCGTAAATAGAGGAGTAAGGCAGAGAGATCCTCTTTCTCCCAAACTTTTCTCGGCAGTGACACATATTTAGAAGTCTCGAATGGAGCAAATATGGACTAAACGTCAACGGTGTAAAACTAAATCATCTTAGATTTGCAGACGATTTAATTCTAGTTTCTCAAGATCCAAGAAGCCTACAAGAAATGCTAGTGCATCTTGTGTGCGAAAGCGAGAGAGTAGGGCTCTCAATGAAAGCTATAAAGACCAAAATAATGACAAACCATAAGAAAACCCTCATCACAGTCAAAGGCACCAGAATTGAATATGTCGAAGAATATATGTACCTTGGACAGATAATATCACCACATGACCTTACGACAAAAGAAATAAGCAATAGAGTAGGTACAGCTGGCATGGAAAAGATATTGGTCCCTTAAAGAAGTGGTCAAAAACCCTCAGGTACCAAGAAAAGCAAAGAAGAAAATATTTAACTCATGCATTTTACCCGTCATGACATATGGATGCCAAACATGGAACCTAACGAATCAAAATATGCACAAATTTGAAACCTGCTAACACAGTATGGAGAGAATCATGCTCAACGTCAAGTTACAGGACAGAGTATAATTAGAAACATTAAGAAAACAAACGAAAACCAACGACGTAAGATATTGCATTAAAAAACTTAAATGGAGGTGGGCAGGACATATGATGAGAAGTAAGGTAGAAAAATGGGCGAAGGACGTAACCGAACTTGTAACCGTAACTTGGGGGAGGATGACCCATGACAGGAGAATGTGGCAATCTTTAGGAGAGGCCTTTGCGAAATCGCAAGCGCAAGACAATCTTAAAACCGGTGTTAAATATTAAATTATATTAGTAGATAAGTAATTAATTAAGTACCTTATGTTATATACCTAGTGAAGTTATTTTAGTTGTTAGTTTACTTGTAAAGCCTTATTATGTAAGATTGGAAGTAAAGGCTATATTATGTTATTTGTTATAATTTAAAGATTATTCTGTAATACTTACCTATCATAGTGTAGTAGTTAATACCTAAACTAAAATAAAAGTATCTTGTGATTGTAAATGTATTTTTTTTGCATTTAGCCTCGCCGAGGTAGGATGAAAAGTTACGTGTTGCACTCGAGTGCAAAGATTTTTCCCCTCGTGATCTTTTGATTCCCTCGCTAGTACTGAGGATTCGAATCCTTCGCTTGCTCGGTCATCAAAATTGAGCACGCAGTTATAGCTTATTTAACAAATAACTATTTTACAAAAAAATACTACCGACTTCCAAATAAGAAAACTATAAAGTGAAAAATAACTTTTTTTTCGGAAGTCAGTGTCTTTGGTAGGTACCAATTTTTTGCGTTATGGACACCGACTTCCAAAGAGTAAGTTATTTTTCACGTTGTAGTTTTCTTATTGGGAAGTAGTTAGTATTTTTTTGTAAAAGAGTTTAATTTTATTGTTTACTTTTTAGTTGTAACTACCCGGCGCGCCGCCGCCGATTGTGTACTTTGTTCTAATAGGCAAGTAGCTAAGTAAGGTACCTATAATGCCAGAATAGATTATCCGAATATCATGAAACTGAACACACCCATGGAATGAGAGTGTACCCAGGTGAACTGTACACGTCTTCGTACTCCTTTAGAGCGTATTGGCGTGATGTTATGTTATGAAATATAAACAATAAACAGATAAGCGATTGCAGCAATCCCGAGAGATTTGTTGTTATTTATTGGAAGTGTTATGTTGTATATCACCGAAGGTCTTCATCAGATCTTCACCAAATTAAAATGGGACTAATTTCGGAACATATTCTTTAAACAAAGAAAAATCAAAATCGATCCACAATTGACGTAGTATGTGAACATTAAAAAAAACATAGTTGAACCACCGAGTCGAGTTTGGTAAGTCGGTTAAAAATCGAGCTAGAAAATTTAATACAGCGCCATCTATTGAAATGGATATTACATGACCCGTTAAAATTTTCTTTGAAATGTGAATTAAGTGCCCAATATTCCATATGTTTGTGCTTAGGAAGAAAACGTTAACTTTACATTTTTTTTTATATATCTTTGTATATCGCGCTATCTATAATAGTGAAAATCTAAGAAGTCCGATGACATTTAAATTTTACATGCCGCGATAACTTTATATGAACGTCTATGAAAATAACAAATTCATAATCCTAATTAATTACTATGTTACCCATACACTCTAACAACGAGTATAATTCGTAACCTTACGAACCTTATAATATAACGTATTGTTACAGCTGTCAAATCCGACTTCTTAGATTGTCACGACTATATTGTATTTTTTTTAACCAACCTTTCTTTCCTCGTGTTGAGACTCCGTGACACTTGTCCATCGGTTGAAATTTCAACTATTATTATTATATCTTTTAGATCTCACACTCCGTGCGTGCAATATGCTTATTCTTAGAAAGTTTTCTCTTCTACTTACCAGTGTCGTAAGTTTGATACAAGTTGTACGGTTTCATTTTTCCAGTATAAAACGTACAAATATTTATTTTTCCATGTAAGTAACATTTGAGGTTCTCTGAAACATTTAATAAGTAGGTACAGTTTATATTGCTAGTTTTTTTTTTGTGTTTGAAAGAAAAGAAAAAGGAAGAAAACGAAGTCGATTTACATGCTTACATTCAAGTAATTCTTACTAAAAATAATAATCTACTACACGGTCAACTTAGAGCTTATGTTTATGGTCGCTGGGGGGTGACCATAAGCTCTTTGAGTAAGGTTGCCACTCTACTGTTTGTTGCGAGTTGCCGATGTTTCGGTGCTGTTGCAAGCACCATGATCACGGATAAACTGTGTTCAGTAAAACAGTTTTCAACACACTTGCTCATAAAGTGGCTCTAATTTCACCGCAATTAGGCACATAATGACACCTGTTATCAAACTGTGACTTTTTCATTACTATTATTCACAAGTGAGATAAAGAGTTTTTTTTTTAATTTATTGGTTGAGTTGCTTTCTTAAAAAAGTTTCGATACAAAAAAGATCGTGCTTAATAGTACAAATGCAACACATTTCATGGAACTTCGTATTTAAATAGATAATTTCAACTTGTACGTGTTTAATAAATAAGACTTTCACTTAAATATAACTTTTGTTTTTGTCTGTAATAAAAAAATCTTGAAATTCCCCATTTTGTACGTGGCTAAAACGCTATCCGCGAAAAGCCAAAAAAAAAGAAACATCATTCTTTTTAGTCTATGGCCGAACGCCATTGTTAGATGCGCGCGCATAGGAAAACTAGTTAGTTTTGCCCGCCATTGCGAAAAAATTTTCACAGCTCGTTTTTACTGTTGGAAATGATTTTTTTGTATTATTTTCTTCTCAAGTGTGTTGAAAAACGTCGTATGATACACGTGTGTATTGATGATTACACACTTGTACCATAATGTACTATTATCTATAAAATATGTCAAACAGTTTATCCGTGATCATGGTGCTTGCAACAGCACCGAAATATCGGCAACTCGCAACAAACAGTAAACATGGTAAATAGCCCGCTTCTAATGTTAATGACAATAGATGTGATGACAACAGTCATGACTGGTCAAGGGTGAAAAGTGCTGTTGCAATCACTCAAAGCTAGTGTCTATTTATTTGTACAAGATGTTTAATGAGTTATCCCGAGTTTCTCAGCTCTAAATTATCGCAGAATTAATGTGACAAATTGCCAAGCACGCGTTATCTGCTGTGATTATTCATTCAACCAATCACAGCATATAACGCGTGCTTGGCAATTTGTCACATTAACTCAAAAAACTCGGGGTTAATCTATAGTATAGAATTTACTTACTAAGCACATTTTTTTTCAAAATATTATATACCAATTCATGGCGTAATGTGTCATCTGTTCTATGTATAATAATATGCAATTTATTAGGTTTGAATTTGGATTTAGATTTTGGCAATATGTTAGGTCTCGATGAAGCACCTATTGATCATAGCCGTTTACCATAACCTCGCATTTATATTGAACTAGCGGACGCCTCGCGGCTTCACCCGCGTAGTTCCCGTTCCCGTTGGAATACATTTTATCCCTGGTGCCTATGTCACCCGGGGATAGTGTAACTTCCTAACGGTAAAAGATTTTTTGAAATCGGTCCAGTAGTTTTTAAGTTTATTCGTTACATACACAAATAAAAATCATTCCTCTTTATAATATTATTATAAGTAAAGAAAAACAAACTTTTTGAACTGAAAGCTACTAAATGCAATATCATTTGTAAATACCCATCCAATGAGACCAAACACGATGGCGGTATCTTGTCTGATTGAGGAGTTGCTGTGGCCACTTTCCGGCTACATCACCAGAGCGAAATAATGTATTAGTTACTATGCCTAATATATTATTTCGATTTTGCCAAAGTTACACAAGTACGCTAAGTTCCAGCTTAATCGGATGCCAGGAATTGCTTGAAAAATGGACTACTACTACTAATATGTAATGGATTACTAGTTGCCGAACACGACACTTTGATATTATTGAAAAGGCCTTACCTTCACACTGACTTTGGAAATCTACAACGATTTCACAAAGCTTTGGCACTAAACAAGCACCGGCGGTATCTGAAACTGAAACCATATTTTATTTAAATTGTTTTTGAAACATTTATAACTTACTAGCCCGACCGCGGCCCGCCCACGATGTATTAATACTTCTCCCAATATCTTTATAAATTATAGCCTATGTGTTATTCTGATGTATAAGCTATATTTCTGTAAAGTTTCATCAAAGAGTAACAAACATCCATCCATCCATGCATCCTCACAAACATCCACGTTTATAATAGTAGTAAGAAATAAGATAATTTAACTCCCCGAAATGTTACCGATAAAAAACCGACAGGCTGGCAACTCAGCGTCGATATTAAGGGCGTTGGAGGTTCGTCTGACTCGACCAGTCCTTCATTGCTGATAAGCCTCTTGACCCGTTTTTCGATCAACTCAAGTGCATCAAGCTGCTATTTGGCAGATCTGTCCCAGAGATGAGTGCAGTATCTCCACTCCATGCATGATCGAACTTACTCTTGGTACATCTCGCACGTCTCGCCTTTGCAAGTACCCCCATTTTTTTTTAATCCAGCTGAGCCTATGCCTCAATATTTGGACCAAAATTGTATTTTATATTCGATTTTATTTTAGCCATGAAGCCAGATGCTGGCACCGGCGGTGTTCCGTACATTTAGCACATAGTTTGAAGAGAAGGTAATAAATAGGTACAACGTCTTACCATCGTATTCCCAATCAGTATACCAAGATACTTTCTGTCCTATTGTGTTATTCCAATAACTGTGAGTAGAGTCCGCAAGTCTCGCTTCCGCTACTCTTGCTTTATTACACAAACTATCTCTGGTTTGTAATTCTACGTCGATCACGGTACGATATTTATTGAAACTTCTTAGGATCAAAATTTTAACTTCTCCGTTCTTTATTTCAGCATCAACTTTTTCTTTCACCGGCTTAGTGTCTGCATGTAAATTATGAAGTTAATTATTATTTAAGGCAAATGCACTTAGGTATATAGCCCGCTTAATTTACGCTTTCTAACATATTTGCCGAAGATAATAATTTATGCAAATTGCAACTCCGCCTATCTATCAAAGTATGTTGAAGCAATTTTTATTTTACCTACCAATATCTACCTCGAGATTAAAAATCAAGCTTACCTATTGAAGCTAAATAATTCGTCAAAGAGTAGATTATATAAACGTCGGTCACACTTGGTGGTATATTCTTGAGAGTTATTTCCATAATTAGGAAATCTTTAAAACTAAAAAATCTAAAATTGTATGGACCAAGTTTAGTGACTTTATCTTTATTACCTGTAAACAGGAAATAGTAACATTAATAAAACGAAAATATTCCTTTCTGAAGAGACATGCGGCATGTTGGTCTGACCGGAAACAAGCACTGAGTCGATCACACTTTTCCAGCTGTACTGTAGTCTAAACATTTTAATGATAAATGATTTTATTTCTGTAAGTTGGTTTGTACAAACACTTTTACATGTCGAACATATTTTTAAAACTAGATGAGGTCGGCGTTTCCTATCTGACTACTCTGAGAAGAAAGGCCGAAACAAACTCAGAGGTCACAGTCTCTTTTAAAGTCCAGACAAAATATTGGTTAGATCATGTGAAGACCATGTAGACTGATGTCTGAAATGGTCTTTTGAGGAAAGAACCAGCCAGATTGAGAGGACCTGTCCAGTCAGTTTTTATTTCATGCTTTTTATAATATATACCTAGTAGTAGACACTCTTCAATCGACAACCTATCGAAACACGTAATTATGACACGTTATCTTGTGAAAAAACTCAGATTTAAAGAGTAAAATGCGAATAACTTTTGAGCGGTTGAACCGATTTCAATCAAACATAGCTAAGAACACTCTTGACAAAGACAGCTTTCAAACAAAAAAAAACTAAATCAAAATCGGTTCATCCTTTTATGAGCTATGATGCCACAGACAGATATACAGACACACAGACCGTTTTTCCGTCGGGGGTTAAAAATGTATTAGTCCAAGGTAAGACAGGAGGAAGTCAGATAGGCTGCCGTTCCAAGTAAAATATTAGTTTTTCAGCTGGATACAGCTGAAAACTAATATTTTGCATGGTTAGACATAAAGCTATTATTATAATTAATATTTTACATGGTTAGACAGAAAGCCGACCACAACTTAGAGTTACAGAATGACTTACTCATAATGTGATAATCCTTACTAGAAACACAAACCATCAGAATGGCCATCAAATAACCGACGCTGAAAGTGATTGAATTCATTGTCACAAAAATAACTATACTATAACTACACTTAACCACTTTTTTTCCCACAAAATCATAACGACTTTCAACACTTGTACACTCAATAAAGCGCGGTGACATTTGATTGTGAAGGACATGGGGCAATAAACTGAAATACACTATGAGTATGTATCTACCATTTTGTTTATTGTTTTCCTTTTAATATCCTGTTATGTGTAATTGTTGTGAATCATAATTCAATAAACAAATGGTAGGGCCTAATAAGTAATGGTTATGGAAATCCATGGGCGCCCCCGGGACTATTTTCAAGGCATCCACCCGGCGCCCATGTGGAAATTGATATTTACTTTTATCATTGTTATCCGCTAAATTACCCTAAGGTGATAAAGTTGTAGTTTTTCCTCAAATTATCCTACATTTAGTTTTGGAGTCGGCTTATATCACTTGTATTAAAGACTGTCCGTCGCCGTAACCCGTGGTGTGGTCAAATCTATAATGATGTGTTCAAACGAAGTCGCTACGAGATACAACACTTTATAATTTACTAATACAACAAAAGGTACACATTTCAGTAAATTCGAATACGCCCCGCGGCTGCATGGTGGACTTCACGATACCTACGTATTACGTGTCATTAAAAGACGGGATTTAACTAAAAAATACTCGTATATAAAGCAAAAAAAACAATCTGCTGTATCGTAAATTTTGCCTGCATAACTTGACGAATTGTAGGGAACAACTGATTTTTCTATTGTGTCTTTGATTGATATATATATATATATAAATGCCGAACGTTTTGAAACCTACTAATATTACAAATGCGAAAAATTGGATGTCTGCATCCAATTTTTCGCATTTGTAATATTATTATTAATATTAATATTATTCAATCACACCAGAACGGCTGAACGGATATGGATGGACACAGAGATAGATTAAACAGTCTGGACTGGAAAGAAAGAGGTAAGGCGACAGGAGACACGAGGTAAGCAAAAACAATAATAAAGTTTTAGGAATTAAATGAAATAACCATCCAAAGTTGACAAAAGTAATCTAATAAAACACTAAAACAAAATTAACAAATGTAGTTATTTAAGGTACGTTACAAAATTAAACAAGAGAACAGAATCAAGGGGATCAATTAACTAAGTGCGCGCCGCCGGATGCGGGAATGAGCCCTTGGCCACGGTACGCGTTGGCTTATATAGGCTCGATCATATGCTCCGGGCTTTCTGGAGGGGTGTAGGTTGGAGACGCAGCTAACACGGCCTCTCCTGACGTGCCAGCGTCCTCGCAGGCCTCGGCAACCACCGGAGCGTCTTCAGCGGGAGCAAACTCCGACTCGGCATTACTGGGTGTAGCCGACGAGGTGCTCGGCTATTCATCTACTTCATTCTCCTCATCATCAGAACCTGCACATCATAAACCAAGTGTGAGCATGTAAATGTTAGGTGTGACAGCAGACAACCTTCTTTTTTTTTCTTTCTTTCTTGAGCTATTTCCTGGATGAAAGTGATTATACGATCAAATGCTAATGAGACGTGAATTACTTCTTAATAATAAAATCCGCTATGACAACGATTACCTAGCAGCTGCACGAAACACATAGCCTTTCGAACTCAAAACCTCATAAAGGCCAACAATGAGCTCACTTGCCATAATACCAACCAAAACCTTATGCAGCTGCACCGGGCTTACATGGTATAAATGGCAAGTCTTGTCCTCGGGATTTACACAGTACTTTGCCAGTCACGCCCCGAATGTCATAGGTGGACACGGGTACTTTCTGGGTCACGACTGTTACCAACTGGTAGGAACTAAGCTTGTCCTCAGGATTTACACAGTACTTTGCCAGTCACGCCCCGAATGTCGTAGATGGACACGGGTACTTTCTGGGTCACGACTGATACCATTAGGTAGGAGCAAAGCTAAAGGCGTAGGTTAAAGTGTAGTTACCATGAGAACCCGTTGTTTAAGTGGTTCACGTCTCAGAAACAAAACAAAGATCTTACACTCAAGCAAAGTTCTTGAAACGTAATCTTAGATCAATAATTATCAATAACAACAGTTTGGTTCATAAATTTAACATAAGTTTAACACTTAAGAGGTTTGTTTAGTTAATTAGTTATGAATTTATGAACAGCATACTTAAGACCCAAGTTCACTGTGACACTTAGCCACATAGCGATAAGTGCTGTGCGCTCGTGCGTTATCGTATTACACTTTAAGCTGTGTCACTCACATAACTATTCAATCAGTGAATATTTATGTCAACTTAAATTAATGTCAACAAAGAGGTAGCTACGACAAAATTGGATGAAATGATCAACACAATGAACACACATACAACACATTTAGAACACTAAAACTTACATTCGAAGAATGCAGCAACTGGAGCTCGTACCGACCATTTGGTAGGACTTTAGTGATACGGTACGGTCCCTGCATATCTACCACTGTCTAGCTTTTTCCTGTTCGATACCTCAAATAAACTTATCCTCTTTACGTTTTACGGCAGTGAAAGTTGTAGTCAGTTAAAGTGGTATACTGCGAATATGTACCGTCTAAAATACCCGGCAAGGCTGATTAATTGACGCACTTGTTTAATTGTTTCCGGCGTCGGCAAATCGCCGACGCCGGATTAAGGATTCTATTTTTATGAGCGCTCGGTCTAACCTGACCATTGCTTATGGTTCTACCAAGGTACACAACACAGCACTGCGAGTCATCACGTGTTGCCTTATCACCCTTAATTTCAGGACAAAAATTACATTGAATTTATTGCGCGACTCCGATCGCTGTTTTGCAAAACATTTTTTTTTAACAAAAGTTACACTTAGAATTTTTCATCTTCGGAGAATTTGAATTGAAATCAGTGTTCTGACTAATAATAATTCTGGTTTTGGAATTTGAACTGCTATATCTATTTTTAGATCTTTTGAGACAAGCGTTACTCTTAATGTATGGCCGTGAGCGTCGCACGAAAAACACTTCACAGTTTTTTTTTTAACAGACGCTCTAGTTCTACGGCTGGCTGCTACGGTAACCGTTATCGCGACGACTCGAGTGGTTCGATTAGACTGAGAATGGGCATCAATATTTTTTTTATTTATTCAGTGGTTTTACTTGGCATGACATAAATTGATAAAAATATTACAATTCTTTCGATTGTTAATTTTGCATTCATAGCTGCAGAACGATTCTGGGGATCCTTAATACCGCGCGCAATGATTGCACACAAAGGGTCACTACTAAGTCCTTTAACTATACGCAAACGCAACAAGGATTTGCGCGCGTATGTGGAATATTTATCTGACTCAGTGCACATGACGTCATACAGGATATTAGCGACATAGCGACATCGACTTTTCGTGGACAAAGTGATTTTAACTTTAATTTAAATGTAGACCAAATACGATCCGTTTCGGTCCAATCGCGTAACTAAGAGTGAGATTCACCCTTCAGACACAAACCGATACGGGCCAGACATTCTTTGTCGTTCCACCTATTTTGTGTCTTAGCACGGTCAATTTCCTCACACCATGCTATTATGACGTTATAAACATTAGGGTCGAAATCAGAGACGTAATAATGGTTTGATCTCACCGGGTTTAAGCTCCTTAGCGCATCGATGAGACGCTCTGTGACGTCCCCTGTAGCCGACGTTGAAGGCGAGGGCGACAGCGACAGCGCCGGTGCCAGTGGCGTCGGGACAGGTCGCGTGATAGCAGGAGGGCTGGCCATGCCGGTGATGGTAGGGCGCGGCTGCTGCTCCACACTCGAACGTGGTTCTGAAATTGAACTTTTTTTTTTTTTTTTTTTTTTTTTATTATCAATAGGCTCGCGCTTGACCACTATCTCACCTGATGGAAAGCGATGATGTGGTCGACGGTGAAGCACGCTTGCCTAGAAAAAACCTATTCACTCTTGACTTAAAGACCCCTAGATTGTAGCTATCGGGAAACACAGACTCCGGCAGGGAATTCCACTCCTTAGCTGTACGCATAATAAAAGTGTCCCCAAAACGTTTTGTGCGTATGGGTGGGATGTCCACCATGTACCGATGACGCATCACCGTGCGTCTGGTTGTCCGATGATGGAACGGGCTGGGCGGAATTAAATCATGCAATTCCATCGCACACTCCCCGAAATGTAACCGATAAAATACCGACAAGCTGGCAACTCGGCGACGATGTTCAAGGCTCTGGAGCTTTGATTTGACCAGTGCTTCATCGCCGATGAGTCTCTTGGCCCGCTTTTCGATCGACTCTTGTGCATCTAGCTGATATTTGGCAGATCCGTCCCAGAGATGAGAACAGTACTCCATGCTCGATCGAACTTGCGCTTGATACAAGTTGAGCAGCTGTTCCGGCGTGAAGTACTTTCGCACCTTCGCAAGGATCCCCAACTTTTTGGCAGCCAGCTGAGCCTTTGCCTCAATGTATGGCCCAAAATTGAGAGTTGATGTCAGCGTAACGCCAAGAAGCTCAAGATGGTCCGTTATTGGCACGGTTACATCACGGAAAGTTGGAGCCGGGTGAAATTGGCTCTTTTTAGCGGAAAAAAGACACGCCTGGGTTTTAGCAGCATTAAACTTGACCAGATTGGCATCACCCCAATCGGAGACTGCCTGCAAGGACAAGCTTAAACGCTCCACCATGGCCTCACGGAGAGACCGGATCAGTGGCCCGGTAGCACGTGCGTTGGACAAGTATCTCTCAGCAACAGTGCTGTCGTCTGCATACCCAAAGGTGCCGGGTTTTAGCAGATCGTTGATGTGCAACAAGAACAATGTTGCCGAGAGCACCGACCCCTGAGGGACGCCGGCATTAATATCCAATTGGTCCGACGAGCAGCCATCGATAACCACTCGAATGGACCGATCCCTCAGGAAGTCTGCAATCCAATCACACAGACCACCGGGCAGACCGAATGAAGGAAGCTTACCAATAAGGCTTTCGTGCCAGACCCTATCGAAAGCCTTCGAGATGTCGAGGGAGACGGCAAGCGCTTCCCCGTGCCTCTCAATGGCCTCACTCCATATGTGAATGGCATACGCTAGAAGATCCCCAGTAGACCGATTTCGGCGGAAGCCGTATTGGCGGTCGCTAAGGATATCATTAGTTTCTAGGTATGCCAGGAGCTTAGTATTTAGTATACGCTCCATACTCTTACAGAGTATGGAGGTTACAGAGATGGGTCTGTAATTAGCCGGGTCAGCTCGACTGCCCTTCTTGGGCACGGGCTGTACGTTGGCTTGCTTCCAAGCATTCGGCACTTTTCCAGTCTCATATGAAAGGCGGAATAGGCGTGTCAAGATCGGAGACAGTTCAGGCGCACAGGTTCTAAGAACTATAGCTGGTATTCCGTCAGGGCCACTAGCCTTATTCACGTCGAGGTTTCGCAGCACCCTACGGACGTCCTTTTGATGGATGCGAATGTCCGACATACTCGTCTCGCATCCATCAGGAGAAGGAGGGGGCCGCGAATCACCAGGATTCAGACGCGAAGATCCCGCAAAAAGAGAGGCAAATAAATTTGCCTTCTCTTCAGCGGAGTGGGCCAGTGACCCATCAGGTTTCAGCAGTGGTGGTAGTGAGGGACGGCAGAAGTTCGATTCGACCGACTTAGCCAGGGACCAAAACGCTTTACTACCTGCTGGGTAAGAAGCAAGTTTGGTGCCTATTCGGCTAATGTGGTCGAACCGAGCCCTTCGCAACACCTTCTTGCAGGACTTGGCAGCCCTGTTGTAGGCTCTCTTCTTCTGATCCACGTCACTCGCCTTGCGCGATCGTGCGTCGGCCCATGCCAGGTATGCCTCATGCTTAAGGGCATCGGCGCAATGACATTGTTATTTGTTCTGCTTTTTATACTTCGATCAATATTATTTTCAATTGCAGTTATACGGTGATGCTTCGTCGGTACATGGTGGACATCCCACCCATACGCACTAATCGGTTTAGGAATACTTTTATTGTGCGTACTGCTATGGAATGGAATTCTCTGCCGAAGCCCGTATTTCCTGATAGTTACAAACTGGGAGTCTTCAAATCAAGAGTGAATAGGTGTCTTCTAGGTTAGCGTGCCTTATTGTTGACCACATCATCGCTTACCATCAGATGAGATAGTGGACAAACGCGAGCGTATTAAATAATAAAAATAACAAAATAAGTCTTAAACTTATGTATATGGCGTTTGGCCGTGTTTTAAAAAGTAAATAAATAGTATTTACAGTGAAATAATTTATTTGCTTAATTGCTCTTCAATTCGGGGAAGTATTCGCGAATGACGCACGAAAGTCTATATGTTTGTATAGTTTTCCTTGCTCGGTAATTAGCCGCCACCACAAATGTGTCATTGTGTTGTTTTTATCGGAAACTCTTATATTTAAATAATTATGAAAACCATTAATTAAGGAAATAAACACCAGGCTGTGTATTACTTAATACTGATTTAGCTTTTCGCCCATTTTCCTTAGAGGATAAATAAATTTAAATGATTAATATTATTGTTTATATATAATATGCAATCATTTTGCATGAAGTTACTCTTGGTTTTATACTTTTATATAACCTATCGCTAAAAAGCATCACTGTGGCTCGCACGCGGGTCACCGAACGATGGCCGTTTTGCGCGGCTGTGATGCCGAAGAATTACCAAACTGGCATGGCAGTGGGCAGGGCACATTGCTCGCAGAACGGATGGTCGATGGACCGAAAAGTTCTGGAATGGCGACCGCGAACACATGACACACGTGACGTAAAGGACCGATCCGTGTGGCGACGCTTGGGGGAGGCCTATGCCCAGCAGTGGAAGTCTTTCGGCTGAAATAATAATGATGATGACTCATACTTTTTCTATTTGTATTTAAGTTTTTAACCGACTTCCCAAAAAGGAGGAGGTTTCTCAATTCGACCGTATATATATATTTTTTTTATGTGTGTACGCGGATAACTTCGTCGTTTATGAGCCGATTTTAATGATTCTTTTTTTGTTGGAAAGGAGATATCTCAAAGGTGGTACCATGAAAAGGAAACCTGGATCTGATGATGGAATCCTAGAGAAATCGAGGGAACTCCTCAAATATTATAGGCATACATGTAGCGATTTTGGTATTTTCATCAATAATGCTATCATTTGCACTCAGAAAGTATCATTTGGTAAAGTGCTGATGAAGAAGACCACAATGGCCACTGGAAACCCGAAATAAAACAATGCAACCTAGTCGTGTTTGGGCTTATTGGAATTGTCGTAAGTTGTACTTTGGCTATAAATGATTTTCATATTAATTGGAGGTACCTACCAAAACTAAAAAGAGAAAAATAAAAATCTTCTTCACAAAAAAAACAAACCGACTTCCAAAACAAAACACTTCAAAGTGAAAAATAACTTTCTTTTCCGAAGTCGGTGTCGAATATCGGAAAACAATGGGTACAAAAGACACCGACTTGTTTTTTTTCTTTTATTTTTTTTATTTTCTGACTCTCCAAAAAGGAGGAGGTTCTATATTCGACTATATGTATTATTTTAGGGTTCCGTACCTCGAAAGGAAAAAGCGGAACCCTTAGAGGATCACTTTGTTGTCCGTCCGTCCGTCTGTCTGTCAAGACCAACTTTCTCAAGAACGCGTGGAGTTATTAAATTGAAATTCATATCAAAAACTCAAGTCTATAATACCTTTAAGCTGTAAAAAAAATAAAACTTCTATGTCAACGCAATCAAAAGATACAGCCGTTTATGTCGCGAATTTCCGCAAATTTTCGACACTCGCAAGGGAATCAAAACCTACAGGATACTTCCCGTGAACTCAGAATCTTAAAACTTGGTACAAAGCAACGTCTTATAGCACAGATAAAGGAATAATTGCGAAAACTGTAAATTTTTAGTTACATAATATAATAAACATATTTTTAATAATTTTAAACTTACTACCCCTTTCCTCATGAACGCGAAGAGGTATTAAATTGAAATTCATATCAAATACTGTCAAAGTCTATAATACCTCTAAGCTGAGGTTTGTACAGAACCCTCGGTGCGCGAGACCGACTCGCACTTGGCCGGTTTTTCTTATTACAACCAATTCGATTTTGCGGTTTGGTACGGAACCCAAAATATGCGAAGTCCAACACGTACTTGGCCGGCTTTTTTTTACCGCATAAGACATAACTTCACAAATTAATTACACTATCTTAGACAAACAATATTTTAATTTTTTTAATTTAAAAACAGTATTTTGAAAAAGTTTAATATGAAAAAATTACAAACCAGACAAAACACCAATGTAGTCAGCATCTTCAGCTCATGAATAATATAAAACAATATGTAAAATGATTTAAAATGTAGATATTAAATATGAAGGTAAATACGAATATAGAAATTGAATTGTTGTATGTTACAGTATGAACATACGCGTCTAGCCACGCTTTTACCCAATTAGGTCGGAGTCACCCAGTCTAAACGGACGTAGCTGAATAAGACAGTAGACTTGAGTATTTGCTATAAATTTCAGCTTGATACCTTCACGCGTTCCTGAGAAAAAGGGTCTTGACAGACAGATGGACGGACGGACAACAAAGTGATCCTATAAAGGTTCGGTTTTTTTCCTTTCGAGTTACGGAACCCTAAAAATGAGGGCTTTTTAAAGAAAAAATCTGATTTATCAATATATTGGTATTTGTTAGTAAAATACGTAATAAGAAACATTATCTCCAAATTAGAAGTTCATAGGTCAATGGGAAGTTATAAAAAACTTCGGAACAATTGTAAAAAAGCTGACTTTGGAGGCTGCTCATTCCTTTGTTTTCCAATATTTAAACAACGAACTCTACTAAACTATACTTCACTCAATGGGGTAGATCACAATATTTTTCCGCGTCCCCCTTTGTCTGTATGGGAGCATCTTTAAAAACATGTTTGTCAATTTGCATGGCTTTGGATCAACAAGATGCTTATACTGCGACAATTTGAGGACTGCAGCTCGACCGTTTTTGGCTGTAAAACCGGTGCGACAAACGACGGACAGACAGATAGACGGTCAGTCAGACATACACGTGAGTGACTGCAATAGGGTTCCGTTTGGGCCACCCTTCGGGTACGGAATCCTAAAAACGACTATCATCGGTTGTACTTTTATGAAATTATCACTATCTCAAAGAAAATTTATTTGCATTTTGATCTACGGCTTAGTTTTTAGAATCAAAGAATAACACTCATCTGTCGTAATTAGCAGACACAATAGTAAAACAATTAACAGTTGAGGAGTGCAAAAGCACTAAAAACTAATACATTTTGTTGTGTTGTGTGAAGCGTTTGTGCGTTTTGTTCCTTCAAGGTCTTTGGTGTCTGTTGTTGTCTTAAGACTAAATCGCATCATAATCATTATCATTTCAAATGAAAGACATCCCCCAAGTAACACAGAAGCGCTGTTTATTAGCTGAATCACTGTCCACAATCGAATCCTAAGCTGTACAAACCTTCTGAGTAAGAGCATTAGAGGCGCTGTTTCAGCTGATATAAATCTGATTTGGGCACAAATTAAACAGCTGTTAGCTGAATAACTGTAAATCACTCACTCACTCATTATATCAGCATTAATTGAGCATTATTAAAGGTAACAGTCGCCCAATAGCTGAACATTCACTGATTATTAGAGTATGTGTTACCTTATACGCAGCACAATGGCCGATTAATTGAGTTCTCGTTTCTATTTTTCAGCACTAAGTACACACCAGAATATTTTTAACGCATCTATAGAATTGAAAAATCACAAGTGGCAAAACTGTGAATAATTTTCACCCTACTACTTAATATAATTTTTCATATGTTGTTTGTGTATAAGAATTTTGTGGTGAAATAGACAAATATTGTTTTCGTTAAAAAAAACACCTGGCTTTATCCTCCATATGCGTGAAATTCAAATGGGAAAGAGAGTTTGTTGTCAAATAGTATATGCATATATAAGAAAATTTTCACGCGCTCTCAAAATAACACTGTTTACTTGAAAATTATAGTATAAAATAAGTTGATGATAAAAAAATTAATCTTTATATTTTTCATTTGTAATTTAACAATAAGCTGTTTACATATAAAATCATTAGATTTTCTATTTAAATCCAGTTGTTATTTTTATTGACTAAACAAAGAAAAATTGATAATATATTATATTACATAGGTTGGAACCTAAAAAATGGCAGACAAGCAATGTGGACTGTATTAAACATAATTAAATGGTATGGGCTGTTTAAGTATCCACTCTTGGTACATAAATCAGTAACGAGCTGATACGAGTATTTCTTATTTTTTTAAACTTCATGTACAATAGTGGTACATAGGCAGACTTAATGCCACAAGGCATTCTTTACCAGTCAACCTATGAGTTAATAAGGACAGCGTTTTGAACGAGTACAAAATAATTAAAAAAGAAGCAACTTGTTTACGAAAAAGTAAATACTTACATATATATTAATAATACACATATACAAATAAAATAGACTAATAGATACCAATAAAAAAACGAGAAACCTATTAATAATTATTATGACTACTCTTCTGTCTCTAGATGAGAGCTATTTAGTCTGACTCAAATACTAGTGGTCACGAACTTTTCTTTTAAAACTGAATTTGCTTTCAGCCTTTTCAATGCCAAAGGGTAGCGCGTTCCAGAGCTTTATTGTTGAGACAGCGTATGAATTGGACATATAACCGGTGCGGTGTGAAAAAATTTGGAGGAGGAGATTTTACTGTGAGAACTGCCTAACACTATGAAATAAGTTTTTAGATAATCGGGAGCAAAGGATCGTTCATAAGAGTGAAGAGCAAGCAGAGTAAGCAGAGCGATCTGAGGGACCTTCTGAGGCGGATAGGCAGCCATTTAAGCTGAGAACGGTAGGAAGAAATCTGATGGTATTTACGAAGGCCAAAAACAAAGTGAATACAATTGTTGAGAAGTCGATCCAATTTATTTAGAAGTTCTTGGGATAGATCAGGATAACAACATCAGCATAGTCGATATATAACACTTAACTGCATACCTATATTAACGCTTGCAACTTTACAGTGTTGTCTCCGTGACGCATAGAAGCATTCTTATACAGGTAATTGTCAGCTATTGCAGTTCGAGTGTATATAATATGAGTGTGTATCTGTGTATCTACATCAGTAACTTTAGCATTTATAAAGACTTATTCTCCATAAATGCTAAAGTTACCGATGTTACCCTTTGTGACATACTATAATGCAGTTTTGTGTTTATTGGGGCTGAATATAGGCCTGCCCCAAGGGTTGCCACAGCAACCGGTCCTGTGCGTCTCGCATACATCGGATTCTCGCAGCCTTAACCAATACATCGGCCCGCCTATTGGCAGGTCTTTCAACGCAGCGTCTTCAACACGCGGTCACCACTGCTGAAATTTTCACTCCGGGCTGCTATTGAAAAATATTTGTGATTCGAACCAAGGAGTCCTAGTTCAGCAGTCGCTTCTGTGAGCATAGATACATGGGACTGGGTCATACCTACGCATTTGCAGTTACGTTTGTTTGCATGGGTTGATAGGATTTTCCTTAATTGCTCACAGGAACGATATATTAAGTACCATGTTACGCGAAGTACCTACATAAGTACATCATAATATCATAGTCATTATACTTTGTTTTGTTTATTTAAATATAGTTTCTTTACTAACCTTGTTATTTACAGACCGCATCATGTTCTGTGTTGTTGTACTTATTTTATTAGTAAGTTTAGTTTATTATTCTGAAGCAAACATACAAATATCGGGTAAGTTTTTTTTATCTTCTTTTTCATCGAATTGATGATTTTATGTTTAATAGTTAACTGATATATGGTGCTTTGACCAGAACTCAGCCACATTGACAGCCCCAGTGCTGGCCTAGCAAAGGTTTCTCATGGTGTATGGTGTTATGTGTATAAGGAGCACGACAAGTGATGGGGCATTGTTTGTGATGTGGTTCCACAGTGACATTGTGACTGGTCGGATTCTTCCACCCACATCTGACCAGCAGCGGAGGATTTGACCCTATGAAATTGAAACCTTATTGACCCAATTGTTTGAATCACATGCGAGATGAAAGATGCGATGTGGATTCCCGTCTATGTGAATGGTAGATTGATGGGGTCAAACCTTGCCGAATTCACTTACGCAGTTAGGCTGCTGGTTATAAGAACTGACGAGTAGTTTTTGAGTTATCCATAATAATGCATATTTTCATGGTAATAAATAAGGTACCAAAACTAAAACTAGAAAAATAAAAAACCTTTTAACAAAAAAAATAAAAAGACTTCCAAAACAAAACACAAAGCGATTTTTTTTTCGTTAGTCGGTGAAAAACTCTCCATCTATCCACTTTTATATGCATGACTCTTTTAGTAACATGCGTTTCATCCCTCCTCATATGACCATACGTCGATGTCATTTCAAAATGTCTTATGTTAAAACAGGCTGTTTACACGCAACACAAATAACTATTTTTTATCACATATATTCAAAAAGAGCACATATCCAAAATAGGTTAACATCGCTAAAATCGATTACGACGAATGTATGAGGTAAATGGCTAATGAGCGATTGTTATTATATTTCGGACCGTACGAGAACATTGCATTGAACAAGTGACTGGCTAACTAAAACCGCGCGCGAGCCAAATTAATAAATAAATCTATACCTGTAATGGATGGTACTAATAAAATTGTTGCGGTGCACTTCCATAATGCTTTGAATCCTCCGCTCCGCTCTGGATTAAAAAAAACACTCGTCTTTAAAATAGTTGTTTGCTTCCTAGATAAACAATCTACTATTTTTCCATTACTATAACATACGAAATTTGAAAGACCTTTACGACTTGAAACTTTTAGTTTAGTATAAAGGTATTTTAATGACTGTTGATGTCAAATTTATTCACTGACAAGTTTTTCCCATCTCGATCCATTGGTAAACCAAATTGACGTATATTATAAAGGCGCGAATCTAAGTAGTCAACAAGACATATTATTAGACTAAGATATTTAAATTAAGACTTTTGCATATTTCAATAGAGTCTAAAACTTCAAACACAATCTACTACGACATTTTGGCACATGAAGCATTATGTTCTAAACTACGCAAACATCTATTTAAAAAAAAGCAAAAAAAATACATAAATCTTTTTGAAATGATAGCGACGCATACCAGGATAGAGATAAAAACTTAACCAAGAAATATTATTTTAAGGCTCTTCAATAATTGTAAGGCAAGTAAACAGTCTAGTGTGTAAGTCTGAAGTGAATCTCTCGCATTACCCGGGACGGATGGTGGCATATCATCAATGGAACCAAGTGTACGATACTAAAACTGGTAAGTAAAATATATTTATTTACAGCAAATAGATGCAGGTGGAAGGTTTAAATCGTCCCTGAGGCTTTAGACAAGTAACATACTACTAATGAAAACATGGTGATAATCGAATAATATCAAAATTTCGACAATCTATTGAAAACTTAAATATGACACGATATCTTGCGAAAACACCCCGATTCAAACAGTAAAACGGCCCATAACTTTTGAATGGCTGAATCAATTTTCGTCAAACATAGCTAAGAACACTCTCAATAAAATCACCATTCAAACAAAAAAAAAACGAAGTCAGATTGGTTCATCCGTTTAGAAGCTATGATGCCACAGAGAGATATACCAACACACAGATACACACTCCAAACTTATAACACCCCTCTTTTTCCGTGGAGATTTAAAATGATAAAAATGTACTGTTAAGCGCTTAATAATTATCACAATATCAATATTTTACATTTAGACAGTGAAGAAGAGGAGACCTGTGTCCCAGTGGGAACGTTAGCTAAGGATGCTAAATGATTTTTTTTCACTTATATTAATAACTAGCTCTGCCCGCGGCTGCACTACCGTTAACTGCCTATCCTACCCTATTTACCTACCTACTTGTACCTACCCTACTTACCTAGACCTGACTACCTTACACCTTCCTACCTACCTAGATCGAGCGTTCACTGCACAGAATACTATTTACTCTAGAGAGAAGAATATTGACTTCATACAAAAAGTAAGGACAGATTTGCTGCGCGCCATCTAGTAGCACTCCAGAACACCACACCGAAACAAAAACATAAAAAGAAACAATTTTTCAAAAAAATACTACTGACTTACAAATCCATTAAATTAAATAATATTATAATTACGAAACCAACAGAAATAGCCTCCACCTTCAACGATTTCTATCTTAATTATAACCCTACACAGTAAAGTACAAATAGCCATTGTAATAAAACCTAATACCTAGCTCAATGTTCCTCTTTCCATTGACAGAAAACGAAGTAGAACAACAAATTATGTTATTAAATAACACTACCTCAGAAAGCTACGACGAACTTAGCACTAGAATTATTAAGAAATGTGCTAAGGAAATAAGCGGCGTTTTAACGCATCTTATAAACTTGTCTTTTGTTCAAGGAGTGTTTCCAGATAAATTAAAATATCAGTTGTAAAACCACTTTTTAAAAAAGGTGAAAAATATGATGTCAACAACTATCGCCCCATAACTTTTATACCAATTATGTCAAAAATTTACGAAAAGTGCATGTACAAAAGGCTTCTTAATTACTGCGAGAAATTTAATATTATAAAGAAAGAGCAATTCGATTTCCAAAAAGGTAAATCAACAAATTTAGGTATCTTTTCACTCATGAAAGCAGTACTGACTAATATTAACAATAATCAACTAACAACGGGCTTATTTTTAGATTTATCTAAGGCGTTCGACTTGGTCTCGCATAACATGCTTGTTCAGAAATTAGAGTCTATAGGAATAAGAGGACCTCCACTGCATTGGTTATCGTCATACTTAACCGGCAAAAAGCAGTGTATCACTATCGTCAATATTAATGCCAATAAGGATATGATTTTATACCGCTCTGAATTCAAAAATATCAAACGTGGTGTTCCTCAAGGTAGTATATTGGGCCCGATTTTGTTTCTTCTTTATGTGAATGACATTGTTAACATGACTAATCATAAATGCTTTCTGTTTGCTGATGACATTTGAATGATCGTTTCTACCACAAAAAAAGTAAATCAATAACTGATCATGAAATACATATTAATAATACAATAGAAAATCTTATAAATTGGCTTAATAGTAATAATTTATCTATTAACCTAAATAAATCAGTATATGTACAATTTAATCAATCTTATTATAACAAATTAAATTTTAAAATGAATATATCAAAACTTCAACAAGTAGCACAGAATAAGTTTTTGGGAACGATCATAGATGAACATCTAGACTGGAAAGCTCAAATCGATAGTGTATGTAATAAAATCAATAAATTCGTATACGCTCTTAGACGGATTAAAAATGTCACAAGCATTAAAACAGCTGTAATGTCCTATCGTGCTTATGTAGAGTCCTTGCTGCGGTATGGACTAATTGTATGGGGTAATAGTACCAACCATAACAGAGCATTTATCGCTCAAAAGAAATGTATTCGAGCTATTCAGGGCATTCCACCGGAAGTAACTTGTCGACCAATATTTAAAAACTTGTTTTGCTACCACTACCCTTACTATATCTATATGAAACATGTGTGTTTGTACGGAAACACGAATATCTTTTCAGAACAGCAGCAGATGTATGCTCTAGGAATCGGCGTGACAAATTTAGACTTGTTTTAGATGAAACCCCTCGTTTAACAAAATATAATAAAAGCTGTTTAGCTATGGCTGTACACATATATAATAAATTACCATGTAAACTTAAAATACTAAATAGCAGACTGTTTAAAATTCACTTGTTTAAATGGCTAAATGATAATATTTTTTATAGCATTAAGGAATACTTTGAACATAAGTTGTGTTAATCATTGCATGCTTTAGTTTTAAGCAAAACATGTATGATCTCACCCTTAACTCATATAACACCTTTATATACCATGTTTTATGCAATAAAATAAATAAATAAAAACACTACAAAGTGAAAAGTAACTTTCCTTCTAATCGACTTCCCAAAAAGGAGGAAGTTCTCAATTCGATTGATTTTTTTTAATGTATGTACACCGATTACTCGAAAACGCCTGGACCGATTTGGAAAATTCTTCTTTTGTTTGAAAGGGTATACTTTCCATTCAGTATTATAGTCATCAGGTCAGGATCTGATGATGGGATTTTGGAGAAATTGAGGGAACTCCTCAAATATTATAGGCATACATGTAGCAATTTTAGCATTTGCATCAGCAATGCAATCATTTGCACTCAGAAAGTAATATTTGGTGAAGTAGAACTGGTGAAGAAAACCCCAGATGGCCAATGTAACTCCTTAATACTTAGTTTGTCACGGGTCTACGATTTCTCGAATAGTTAGACGACTATGATGAAGCAAATACTTATAAATAAATAGTACTGATGAAAATGGTACCATCGAACTGACCTGATGCTGAAACCGGCAGGTAGGCACTGGAACGCCGAAATAAAACAATGTATCCTAGTCGTGTAGCTTGGGCTTATTGGAATCGTCATGAGATGTACTTTGGCTATATATGATTTTTATGGCAATTGGAGGTACCTATCAAAACTAAAAAGAGATAAATAAAAAAGTTTTTAACAATAAAAACAAACCGACTTCCAAAATAACAAAGTTATTTAGTTATTTATTTACATAGTTATTTTTCACTACAAAGTGAAAAATAACTTTCTTTTCTCTTTCTTTTCCGATTTTGGCGTCGAAACACTAAAAACAATAGGTACCAAAAACACCGAATTCGGAAAATGTCTTTGGTACCTAGGTGTCAATTTTTTTCGTTATGGACACCGACTTCCAGAAATAAGTTATTTTTCAATTTGTAACACGTGTTTTTATTCGGAACACGGTAGTAGGTATTATTTTGTAAAAATGTATTTTTAATTTTTACTTTTTTGTTGTACCTAATAGTCAAGTTCTTCAGTACTTAAGGTACCTATAATGCCAGAATAGATTACCCGAATATCATGAATCTTGAACATAACCGGTGAAATGAGGGTGTACCAAGGTGAACTGTAAACATCTGCAGAGATCCTTTAGAGCGTACTGACGTGATGTTATGATATGAAATGGTATAAACAATACACAGAAATGCGATTGCAGCAATCCCGAGAGAATTGCCGTCATTTATTGAAGAGTTCTATGGTATATCTCGGAAGTTCTACACCAGATCTTCACCAAATTAAAATAGGACCAATTTGGGAACATATCCTTTCAAACAAAAAAAATATTTTTAAAATCGGTCCACAATTGACGCAGATATCAGTGGACATAATGCACAATGCCATCTATCGAATATGGAGTTCAACAGTCCGAGTATCTGAATTGTGTATGTAGCGACGACATTTTACTTCTTGAACACTTTAAATTCATTTAAGTAAATACTTCAAGATACGCATAATTTTTATATATAAACGTTATCTACATTGTTTTCCTACATTTTACGTGATGCGTGCACAACTAAACAGACAAACTGATAAACAGACAAAAATTTCAAAAATGCTGGAAATGGGTTCTGTTGGTTATTCTTTAACACCCTGGCAATATTTTTTATAATATCTTCAATGTACAAAAACGACTTTTCTACAGATTTATTATATGTTTCAGACAGTCCCATAACTAATTTACGAGGGATAGAAGCATTCAAAACTAAGTTCGAGGTTGAATTGGAGAAGTTCGACAACAACACTGACATATACAGCATGTTCAGCGTATACAACGCTAGCAACGGATTACAGAATGTTTTCAACTTGAAGGTTCACTGTGGAGGAGTTGAGAGCTTTATCAGGCTAGTTGACGATGGTTTTTGTAAGTGCCTATACAACTGTTTTAGATTTGAAATATATATTATGTCATATACAGGCTGAGTTTTTCAAGCGGGCGTGTATGGGCAAATCACAAACTATGAGAAATAGTGACAAGCACTCAAAAAAGTATAACTGAATTATTGGATTCTTAGCCAGAAATCGTGTCCGTTGATTAAAGACAAGAACAAAAAAAACTAGCGCTGTATTAATGCACCATCTGGTAGTGTCGCTAATAAGAAACAAATTCCGGGAAGTTATGTCTTACGAAAAACTTATGTAAAAGTGGTTACTGTCCAACCGATTTTTTCATCAAAAAACTTTTTTTACAATCAAATCTACAAAGTCGAGAGATGTAGCACAACACCATAAGAAATGTAAGGAATGGGGGCAGGAGTTTGCGCAGGAATGGGATAAATCAGGCTAGCAAAAAAGCGTTCTGATATTAAACTCCATCTTTATTGGATGACTTTTTGTCCGTCTGGCACAGAAATTTATTCATGAGATCTGTGCAACATAGGATTGTTTTAAATAGATATAATAAAATACTGAGACAAAGTTGGGTAGATATATCCTCTCAATATTTACCTTATATATGGTTATACACACACTATTCGATATGTATTGGGTATTAAATAAACAACTTACATGTAATAAATAATTTATTTTATTTCATACATATATAGGTGTTCATAGGATAACCGTGGTCGTATGCCGTCAATATTATTTTATTTGTTTACTGCGGGAATCCTTCAAAAAGCGCCTGGACTTTTGGGGAAAAGACCAGGGAGTGTGGGATTATTACCTTACTAAAACCATCAGCACGTAGAAGAGGCTCCGTGACCTCTCAAAAGACCACCCCGGAGCCTCCTCTGTGCAACGCCTGTTATGCCACCTACAATACATTCTGCAAAGTAACAATTTCAGATGAGAATATTTTCTTGTTTCATGCTTTTTAGAGCGTGATTTTTCAGTAGTCGGGTTTTAGTTTTCAAACTAAATTTTCATTTAAAGTATTTTGGGGTTTTTGCACAGCCACATCACTTTTTTACCCGACTGCCGATGGAGGGTAGTGTGTTTATTAGTCTATGTATGTATGTTTGTTCCTATGTGGCGTTCTAGAGACCAAACGTGTTGGCCGATTATGATGATTCTTACGACAATCGATTCGTCTTAACCCTGCAAGTGTAACTGGCTACATAAAAAATTGAAAAGAAAAAAATGGCGGATTTTGGGCGCCATTTTGTGGGGTGAAATTTTTTTTTCTTCTAAACCCATCTTGTGGGTTATCAAAATAAAGGGTTTTAAGAGGTGATTTCAAAAATATATATCACTTATATGTTTGAATGTACTTAATTAAAAAAAATAACTAAAAAGTTTTAAATAAAACATCTGGTTTTGGTCAGCCAGCTCGCGAATATGTATCCTCCGACTGCACAGCATGATATTCTTGTTGTTTACGTCTTTTTAGTTCGCTTTTTAATGTCTGTTTAGGGTTTGTTGTTTTACATGTATCTAGATAATGCCTAAGTTACAAGAGTGGACTCTAGATAATGTAGTTGATTTACGAAATTTACTATTCACTACAGGATGTATGTGCTCTGTGTGTGTAGTTATGTTAGCTAAAGAAATTCAGTAATGACGGAACAAATGAACATAAATGCATACATGCACACATACTGATCAACAAACAGTGCGATGCCGTAGTCGGATGAATCGGACTCGCGCACGAAGGGTTCCGTACAATTATCGCAAAAAACGGCAGAAAAATCACGTTTGTTGTATGGGAGCCCCACTTAAATATTTATTTTATTCCGGTTTCAGTATTTGTTGTTATATCGGCAACGGAAATACATCAAATTTCAACTGTCTAGCTATCACGGTTCGTGAGGTACAGCCTGGTGACAGACAGACGGACCGCGGAGTCTTAGTAATTGGGTCCCGTTTTTACCCTTTGGGTACGGAACCCTAAAAATTAGTTTTCACGACTTTGACGGGATATATCTCGCAAACGGCTAAAATATGATATTCCAAACCTTACCTTTATTTTAAAATCCCTGTTCAACGATACTACACACGATGAAATGGGGCAAAAGTTTATTTTTTGTTCTTGTTTTCGGGTCCCCTAGAAGGCGCCATATTTAATTTAAGGTTACGTCACATGCCAGGGAACAACCAAGACGCTTCCAATGACATCTCATTTGTCAAATTATGATAGGTAGTTTAGAAGATATGAGGGAACAGATGAACATACATACATACCGGTATGTGTACCGGTCAAAAACATAACCCTCCCTTTTGCTTCGCCGTAGTCGGGTAAAAACTGTTGCATAATATTTCACGTAGACTTACTTCTGTAATTACAAGCTTTTATTTACGTTGTCCTGTACCTATCCGTTATTTGTAATCAAATCATACAAGTTTTTGATCCACTTTCCGCAGTACCCGATTAAGCTGAGATTTTGCTCACACGTTTGTTTCACGTGCCAATTTAATTATTAAATATAAAAGCTTTTTGTTTCTTTTTTAATTTGAATGCTCGTTTATTTCAGATAAGCATCGGAGTGATCAAATATTTAATTATGTTCTCACAAAAACCGTTACGTATAGCTGCCATCAATATTCGGAATTGTCCAGCAGTAAGTCTCAGTTTTCCTTTTGCTTTGGTACTATAGTTATGATCCCACCGCTGAAATCTCCAGGTTATTTTTATTTATAATTACTTATCTATATTAAATAATTTGATATTCAAAATTAATCCCAGATACTAGTTTCAATATAAAATATATAAGTTTTTCAAGTGAAGGCAACGTAATTTGAAAGAAAGTTATGTAGAAAATAGAAAACATAAAGGTTGCCAGTTATCAGTAAGCCGAAATCCATTCTATGGGTTTCCAGGTAACCTGTTTTCACCATACAACCCATAAATTGCGACTAACTGATGTTGCATACCCATAATACAGGAGAAATACCCATACTTCATAAAAGATAGCTTGATCTCTGCGACAGCTGTCAGTATCAATACAGTAACAATAGCGCTTGACAGACTAACAATAACGAAACAATAACGTATATGTCAGTTTGACATATGTTCGACTCTCAATTTTTGGCCATACATTGAGGCAAAGGCTCAGCTGGCCGCCAAAAAGCTGGGGATCCTTGCAAAGGTGAGAAGGTATTTCACGCCAGAACAGCTGCTCAGCTTGTATCAAGCGCAAGTTCGATCATGCATGGAGTACTGTTCTCATCTCTGGGACGGATCTGCCAAATACCAGCTTGATGCACTGGAGTCGATCGAAAAGCGGGCCAAGAGGCTCATCAGCGATGAGGCACTGGTTAAGTCAAAGCTCCAGAGCCTTGAACATCGTCGCCGAGTTGCCAGCTTGTCGGTTTTTTATCGGTTACATTTCGGGGAGTGTGCAATGGAATTGCATGATTTAATTCCACCCAGCCCGTTCCATCATCGGACTACCAGACGTACGGCGATGCGTCATCGATATATGGTGGACATCCCACCCATACGCACTAAACGTTTTGGGAATACTTTTATTATGCGTACAGCTAAGGAGTGGCATTCCCTGCCGGAGTCTGTGTTTCCCGATAGCTACAATCTGGGGGTCTTTAAGTCAAGAGTGAATAGGTTACTTCTAGGCAAGCGTGCTCCACCATCGACCACATCATCGCTTACCATCAGGTGAGATAGTGGTCAAGCGCGAGCCTATATTAGATAAAAAAAAAGTATAGTAGAGAGCAAAGTTAAAAAAAAAAACTAAATGTGGCTAGATAATATTTCATGAAGATAAAATTTATTTAATGCAAAATACTCGACAGGCCATGTCTACTATTGTACATAAAGCTGCAGAGAAACTTCATCCCCTAGAAATGTATAAAAAGCGACATCTATGGACAAAAGGATATACTACGACGTTTACAGTTTGTATCGTGGCAATTAGACAACTCTACACCTACGGAAACCAACCGTGTTCGCAGAGAATGTGTAACTTTTTTCCAGAAACCATTCCAATCTTCGAAATAAAACATAATGGAAAATTTTACATATGCACGACAACAAGGATATGGGTCGGAGTGAAGAAACGTTACTTGGGTCGCAAACCAGGTTTTAGAATAGGTACGATACAAATGTCGGGCCATTGGGAAGGAACAAAACTGTGTTCAAAAACGTATTAAATAGTTTTATTAATATTGATTTACCTACATCAGGTAAATTCTTAATCATAGAATAAGATATATCATCGCATCCAGGAGATGTATCCTTAGACTTGATACATTTATCTAGATCCTGTATGGAGATCTCACACTCTAATTTGGGGTTATTATGGTGGATCATAGTGTAAAGGGTTTGATGGGGATATATAGTCTGGTGTTAGATTTTTTAAAAGATTTGTAGCTCTGTGAGCGTCTACAAATTGCCTAGGCGAACGGTAACCTTTAAGCTATCTCATTTTACGCCACATATCACTAGACGTTGTAGTGTGGTCAACCGAGGAACAAAAATACTGGCAGTTCACGCCCTTAGCCTGACGGATTAGCCTTTGCGATACACTTATCCGACTGTTAAGATTATCAAGGTTTTGGGGAGAGGCATTGCGTCTAAATTTTGATAATGCAAGCCTACGTTGAGCCACAGCGTGCGACAGTTCTGCAGTCCAGTACGGCTTTGGAGTGAAATCTGAAGTAGGGTTTTGGCTTAATTTTAATATCGGGATGAATTTGTTTGCAGCTTCATTCAGAATATCTAAAAATAAGTCGTTAGCTTTTTGAAGGTCATTAGGCAGACATAAATTACAAAACTCTTGTTCTAGATGATATTTAAATGACGTCCAGTCCGCTTTAACAAAATTTCTTTTGATTATTGAAGGAAAATGTGACGTACATAGTGTTGAAATTTTAATTATTAAGTGGTCGCAGCCTAGATATTTTCATTTAAAACGGTCCAATCGAAGTAAAGCGCAATATCTGTAGAAACCAAAGAAATATCTGGCAAAGACTTTTGCAACTGATTATCAACCAAAAGAATTCGTGTATGTGACCCATTGTTCAAAGAAAGAAAGTTGCTGTCTATGAGCGAGCCGTGAATAAGACTGCCTCTGTGGTCACTGTTTTATAAGACCAACTGACGTGATGGGCATTGAAATCCCCAAGAATTAAGGTTTTGGAAGGCCAAAATGATACTAAACTTGCCCAATCTTATTGAGTTGTTTTGATTCTAGATAGACAATAGACAGAAACAATATTTTCAAACGGATAACAGTTTAATAATTGCAAACATACTACCCCAATACCGTTATTAGTCACGTGAACGTGCCGCATCTGCGCTTTAACAGACTTATGTACAACTATAGTTACACCGCCGTATGAGTCATCCCGGTCCGCGCAATAAACAACATAATCATTAACTTCAAAATTACTTTCTGGTTCGAGCCATGTCTCACTAAGTGCAGCAATATGTACTTTTTCCTGGCATAAAAGTTGCTGAAACGATGCCAACTTAGGCCTAATACTTTGGGCATTCCACTGCAAGATATTTAATTCAATTGATTTTTTATCCATCACAAGAAATAAAAAAATTAAACAATGTTTTTAACCACGAGATCTCTGAAACAAAACTCACTGACACTAGGGTTAACCAATCTAGGCACAATTAGAAGATACACTTTATCTTAAAAACTAAACTAGTCTTGAGGTAGATGACTTCTTTGATTCTCGCCCACAACTCATTAAAAGATGGTCACTTATACTACCTCCATCATCTGCTGCTTGATCTGATGCAGGCGTGTCTGCATTCCAAAATATCCAGTCGTCCTTAGATGGATTGTTTTTGGGAGACTGTAACATTAATTTACGCTTAGAATCCTTTCTAAGAACAGACTCCTACGAGTCTGTTCTTTGTGGACAGTGGCCTTAGTTCGAATAACTTCGACATAAGTGTAACGACGAGGCTGGCTCGTGAGGGGTCGCCTGAAAGACCTGTGGAGGTAAAAGGATTGTCTATGGCTACTGGAGTTTGAGGGAGAATGTCAGTTTCGGGTGGAACATAGTATTCTACGGCTTTCCTATATGCACATCCAAACTCAGACATAATCTCCCTTAGCCTTCTCTCTTTTTTATAGACTGGACATGTCTTGCTGAGAGATATGTGGTTACCCTTGCAGTTCACACAGGAAAATTGTAAAGCAGTTTTCCTGACACCCACCACATTTCGGACAAATTATGGTTTTTAAAGGGCACATTCTCTTATTATGTCCTAACCTCCAACATTGAGATCATTGTGCCACCTAGTGTATGTAGGGCAAAACCTTTATATTAATGTCACATACACAGACCGAAGGTGGAAGGTGATCACCGTCAAGGCAAAGTCGAATGGTTTCGCCGGGGCACCAACCACCTTCAACCCTGTTGCGACGGTCTAGCCTATTGGGCTGGACATGAAATGTTATTCAGTATGTCGTCGTCCGTCAACTCTAAATCAACATATTTGATTAGGCCATAGCATACAAACAGCTGCATCGCCCTCTGGAACCTCCAAACCTTCTCCAAAAGTTTATCGCATGTTATCAGGTTCTGAGCAGCCGATTCACTTTCGAATTCGATCCGTATTTTAAAAGGACTCAAATACTTAACCTGCCGAACATAAAAATATTTAAACATGTAACAAAGAAAGAAATTAAATGAAGAACATAATAGATAATACTACGTATTTATGTGAATCTCCTTTATTTTGAAATACCGCCTTTTAAGCACCTGTTTTTTTTATTAATAATAGTACATACCTATTAATTTTTATTTTAATATACCTACTTCCCCTCAACCCGCAAGACCCCTCTATAATCATACAGGCTGATGTTGGTTAGCGCATGATAATTTTGAATCGATGTCAATAACTACAGAAAACTAATTTCATTGATTTCCACAAGGGCTGCCTAAATATGCTGAAGTTGGTTAGCGCATGACAATTTTATATCAATACCGAAAACAATTTTTGTTAAATGGGTTTTTTGCACACTTACTTGTGAAATCAATATCAATAACTACAGATTACTAACTTTATTGTGGTCACAGAGATGGCGCGCACGCGGCGCACGTAAAAGTCGTAGTATATCCTCCTGCCCATAGATGACGCTTCTAGGGGTGAATTTTCTCTGCAGCTGTATGTGCCAAACACACCAAATGTGTCAGGGGTCTCTCGGTGTTGTGTTTTTGGCCGGTTTTTTATGCACGGTAGAAGTTCTAGACAAGTGACATTCTAGAAAACGTCGGAATGGTGTTTGGAAAAATGATAAATATGGGCTTTTCAAAGGCTCTCAAAATGTCACTTGATTCTTTACATTTAGTCATTTCGATCGTCCACTGTCGCTAACGCTCTTATATTTAGTATGTTTTCGGTAATACTATATCTATGCTAACGCTGACATTGAATGTCACTTGTCTAGAGTCTCAGGTTATGACATATAGCGAAGTGACAGAGACAACGCTCTACAGAACTATCAGCTGACTTATCTAAATACTTTTGTACCATACCAGCGCAAGATCAGGTTATCCTCTAGAGCTGTGTACAGTAGTCAGCGGATCTGTGTGTCTCTGAAGTTAGGCTTTGCGAACCATTGCGCAAGAAATAGTTTGTAATCGAGTATACTGCAAAGAGTAAGTGAGATAGGACGATGCGACAAACATAAACATTAACATAAAAAATAGCCAATGCGCAGGGTCTTGCAGCCAACTTCAGAGAAGATCTACTGTGACTACTGTAGTTTCTGCCTATCGCCAAAAATGAGTAATTTTATGTACGTACGAGTGCATGTTTTTAGATATACAAATAGGATGGATAAATACTGAAGGAAACAGGATTTTTGTCTACAACGAAACCAAATCAGTGTTGAACTTGGGAGCAATACACAATGGTTCCATGCTGTGTTGCATATATTATACTGTAACTATTGATCAAAATGAGAAGAGCATACGACGTTTTGTGAAGCATAAAACTTTGTTGATACTTCAAAAAGAGATGCCTGATACAAAGGGGCCTAGTGTCAAAAGTGATGAAGAAGAGATGCCTATTACAGAGGAACTTAGTCCCACAAGTGAGTATGATAACAAACTAGCATGACTTAATTAATTATTTTTTTGACAGCCCGTCCTATCACTTCAGTATCGTCCATTAACAGCACGCATAAATCTCTTTTTAACAGACTTTCCAAAAAGGAGGAGCTCCGTATGTTTAATAATTAATAATTTATTCATTCAAAGCCTAATACACAATGAGAGAATTGACAAGAAGAAATACAATGATTGGCTACATTAGTACATGCAAAAAGCTAGACCATTGATATATATATCAAACATGTTTACCGATTTCTCTGTCTATTAAGGATCGATTTTAAACATTATTTGCTGTGTTTGAAAGGCTAGGCTTTTTCGAGATGGTTCCATATACATTTGGTGAAGATTTGATGAAGAACTTTGTAGATATACAAAAGAATTATCAATAAATGACGGCAAATTTCTCGGGTTTGCTTAATGTCTGTTTATTGTACTTTACTATATAACTTGCCCACTAAATACCACAACTGAAAAGTGAACAATAAAAACGTTTTTTTTTTCAAAAAAGTACAACAAAATTCTAAATAATAATGAATTTCGGCAGTCGGTGTCATAAACGAAGAAACGATACCACGACTTCCAAAATTGAAGTTATTTCTCATTTCATAGTATTTTTATGTGAAATTCGGTTGTATTTTTTTGTAAGATTTGTTGAGCCAGTCCCGGCAGTCCCCACACTGTTGTGCCAACCACATAGACGTCCTCCACGCTGGTTAGGACAACTACGCACCTGACCTTTCTGAAGAACATCATTCACAAATTAGATCCATGTATGTCTTCTTGGGCGTCTCCTCCCGGTGTTTCCTCTCACGTCTTCCTTGTATATTATACCTTTGTTAGTCGCCTTTCATTCATCTTCTCTCCTCTCAACATGGCCAAACCAGCATACTCTTTCCTTTATTTTATTTTTACATTTTAGGAAAGCTTACAGACTAATCACAATAATATACATAAAACTAAATTGCTAATAACAAGCTTGCAAAGATAAATAATAAGATAACTTATTACTTCATTATTCAAATCCTTCCCTTTTCAATTTACTTTTACGTTTCTCTTTTTTACCCGACTGCCGAAGGAGGGTATTGTGTTTATCAGTCTATGTATGTATGTAAGTATGTATGTATGTATGTTTGTTCCTATGTGGCGTTGCAGAGACTAAACGCGTTGGCCGATTTTGATCATTCTTACGTTAATCGATTCGTCTTAACCCTGCGAGTGTCACTGGCTACATCAAAATTGGAATAGAAAAAAATGGCGGATTTTGGGCGCCATTTCGTGGGCGATTTTTTTTTTCTTCCAACCCATCGTGTGGGGTTGCAAAATAAAGGGTTTAAAGAGGCAATTTCAAAAATATATAACACTTATATGTTTAAATGAAAAAAAAAGTTATAAGATAAAAAAATAACTAAAAAGTTGTAAATAAAAAAAGTAAAATTAAAAATATCAAAAAACCCGACTGCTTAAAAAGCGAACTAAAAAAATGTAAACAAGAAGAAAATCATGCTGTGCAGTCGGAGGATATATTCTGGTTTTGGTCAGCCAGCTCGAATATGTATCCACCGACTGCACAGCATGATTTTCTTCTTGTTTACGTCTTTTTAGTTCGCTTTTTTAGCAGTCGGGTTTTTTAATATGTTTAATTATCTTTTTTTATTTCTTGCGTTTTATTTGTGACATCTTTCTAGAATTTTACATTACTATATGGTTTTTCTTTCAGGTACTGAAAGCTATTGTGTAATCCGAAATGTTTCGGAAACTTCCAATGTCACAAACGATGTAAATCCAAACATGAATGAAACAATATCGAATGCTAAGAATGAGACAGGCAAAAACTCTAATTCTACAAATGTTATAACAGACTCAAATGACCATGGTTTGTATTTTATGTATTGTGTTATATTTAAATTCTTACATAATATGAATTAAATAAAGTTAACATTTGTTTATTAAAACCGAAAATATGACTTAATGTGATCCTCCTCATTTACTATTTGTGTTATTGTGTATATTATAATTGGAGGCAGATAAGTATATAACTGAAGTTAACTAAGCTTTCAATTATCTTTTAATGGATTCAAATTAAATTGATTGCATCCATAATGTAAATAAATATAAGTTACAGAACCACAGAGAGAGAGAGAGAGTTCCAGTCCTATCAATCATTTTCTATTCTTCCTATCAATCGGTTCTGGATTGAATTGTCGAGTCGGGAAAAGTGTTATCGGGTTTTTCGTTTAGGAATTTCTCCATAGCAGTCCGGAGTTGGATTCAAATCAAATTTTTTTTTTTTTATTTCACTTCGGCCTACGTGGGCACTTATAAAAAGTCGATAAAAGGTGCACGGTTCGGGTTGGTCGTTTCCTATGGAAAAGAACCTCTTTTAAAAATTGTTTGGTTTAACAATATTTTCATGTTATAGCATTAGTAGATGGGGGGACAACGTAGGCCCGACAATAAGTCGTAAGAAACTAAAAAAAGATTTTATGTATATTATATAAACAAAAAAAAAGGAAAACGAGTAAAATGTTAACAAGCATCTAGAAATCTAGAAGGCCTACAATGTTCACACATTTACAAAACAATCGGTAAAAGAATCTATACAAAGTGTAACAAGACTAAACTTAACATGTGGAACAAATGTTGTTATCAGTGCTGTAACTATTCTTAGCAAAGATTATTGAAAATCACTGTATAAAGTCTAATTAAAAAAAGAAAAATGAGATTGAGAATAGTTAGAGACACCCACGTATTTGTGCCGTTTATGAGTTACCAGGGAAGCCGCATGCGCAGAAGGAGCTAAAGCCAATTTTTTTTCCTAGTAGTAGTAGTAGTAGTCCTTGATTTTATAATATGCTTTTTTAATAAGGATACGTTTGATGTGATTTTTGAACTTTCCATCGGTCAGTTCTATAACTGACTTTGGCCATTCGTTATTAAAGCGTATACTGTTTATTATAAGAAAAGACTTGCTAGTTTTCGTTAATTTGAATTTGGGTATTATAATTTCGTGATTACTGCGTGCATTTAAATTCTGGAAGTCGCTTCTTGTTTTGAAAAGTCCTCGATTTTTGCGCACATACATTCCAAAATATAATGTGAAGGTAGAGTCAGTATATCGATCTCTTTAAATTTTTGTCTGAGGGACTCACGAGGACCCATTTTATAGATCGCGCGGATTGCCCTCTTTTGTAATTTGAAACATTGAGTCAACGTCTGCTGCCTTATTTTCCTTACTGCATAAGCAGCTGAACTTAACCTACCCGAAAGAGTTCTAATGTGCGCGCCCCACTGCAATCTTGAATCGATAGTAATCCCTAATAATACAGTTTCCTCTATAACCTCAAGATTTTTGCCGTCTAGATTTAAAGTTAGGTCTCGTTGTGATACATTTGGTAAGATATTTTGTTTTTTTCGCATTCAGTAAAATATTGTTAGCTGCGAACCATTTTGAGAGAATAATTAGACTTTTGTTGACATGTAAGACATCCGTACCTTTCCTATCTATTTAAAAAAATAGCGAAGTATCATCAGCAAATATAATTATATCCGATAATTTGGCCATCATAAAAGGGAGATCATTAATGTAAACAAGAAAGAGGAAAGGGTCGAGAATTGAACCTGCTGCTGATGGTGATGGTGGATGCTGGTGGTGTGACATCCCCGCGCCTCGAAAAGGACGTAAAGCATTAGATTTTTTGCCTGATCTCTCTCCGTGAGTGTCTGACTGCCTTCCCATCGAACTATGAGAGAACTTGCGAGCACTTGCTTGCATAGCGAGTGCACTTGAGCATTTCAGGTTGCCCCAGTCGACGGCACGAATTATATTGTGCGCTGGGTTAAAATGCATGCTATCTAATCCGATAACACGTGCGAAAGAGATTGATGCTGTGATGAGCAGTAAGAAGCTAGTTCGCGTACGAATTTGCACTTTTGCAAATTTGTAGTGAAATGGATGATGATTTAGAACGAACACGAGCGCGCGAAATTTTATAAACAGACCTTTGGGAGTATGGATATCAAGAAAAAAACAGCTAAATGTATATTATCACAATAAAATATTTGCATTGTTAAACTACTAATTTATCCCTGTACGGTGGCTGTATGGCAATTTTCCTACTTCTTATGGTATCGATTTCCGCCCAACAATGCTTTAAAATTAGTGTTGACATATGGAACTTTCGACGCTCATAACTTTCGAATATATATATATCTTATTTTTTTTTCCCTACAGGGCTAGATAATGATGAGACAAATTGATACCATTTTTTATTTTGAAGGTATATAGTCAAACAGTGGAGTACTCGCCAGACTACGTTTGTATAGAAGAATAATCGATTAGTGCAACCTTAAATATCTCCTGCAACTTGGCTAATCTCCGTTGAGATACTATTCTAGAAGTGGTTGGTAGCTCCATTATTCTTATGTGACGTTACAGATGCAGATGCCAGTAACAACTACGTAACGATCATCATATCATCAGTATCCGCGAGCATACTGGCCCTTCTAGTTGTGATGTATGTATTTAAGAGACGACGCCAGAGGGAAACGAATCGACGAGAAAGATCCCAGCGACCGTTACCCCAAATACCAAGACAGCCCTCACTCAGTGAAGTAAGTTTTCGATTACAATAATTGTATAAGTGTGTGCGTACTTTCTACGTTTATCTTGGACATCACAGGCAACGGTGAAGGAAAAACATCGTGAGTAAACCTGGACTTGCATAGTTAATGTAAGTCTGAAATAGCCAAGTCAGAGGCCTGTCTGTGGCCTCCCAGAGGCGGCTTAATTAACTCTGACACCAGAGGTGGCCACACCTCACACGAAAGAAGAAGAAGAAGCTCTCCTAATTTTTGATGTGCCCGACGGGGTCCATATTGATCTTTTACCATGTCTATACCATCTATATAATACATATGGAATGCAATAAAGTATTGAGTATTGAAGGCAGCATTCTGTAGTCACTACTTATTCCATAGGAAAAAGACGTGAGCATATTATGTATGTATGTATGTATGCTATACAGTTAAGGCAGTTGTACTCTACGACAATAAAAGTGCCTAAAGCTTTTTTTGAAGAATAAATGTTAATCATCCACAACAAGTTAAATCTGAACTTCAAATACTATTATTATCATCATCAGCCTACAGCAGTCCACTGTTGGACATACACCCTCTCTAATCGCACGAAATATTTTGGTTCGATTTTCGGCAACTGTCATCTAGCTGCTACCAGCCACACTGCGAAGATCGTCGCTCCACCTGGCCTGAGGGCGTCTCGTCGTCAAGAACACGTTTACCCCAACTGTCATCGATTCTATGACTTATATGGCCGGCCTATTGCCTCTTCAGCTTGCTTATTCTGTGAGCTATGTCGATATGTTTGACCAGATTCTATGCTATAGATTAAAACAATAGTAAATCATTGACCTTCTTATATAAAGAAATCTTAGACGCTTTAGTTTTGATAGAGTATGACTGCACTTTTGATCCTGGACTGAACATTCAATGTCACTGAAATATCTGCACCCTGATTCAACACTCAGCACGACATTACTATTCATCCAAACTAAGTTGGTCATATTAAATAACTGTAAATAACTCCCTGCCGACCTGCCTCCCTGTAATAACTCCTTAAAGATACTCTATCTGTTTGTTGCAAATAAATGTAATTAGAGGCCAATCTGCGAAAAAATTCCTAGTAAAGTTTTACATCGGAATTAAATTACCACACCACATACATGTTATATTCTACTAGGTTCCGTATTGCTGCCCCAAAAGTAGATAAAAGCCTGAGATCAAAAATAATCTGATTTTTGGTTAATTCTGATAGTTTTGATTTTACTGCAATTTTGCTAGGGCTGGTTTATCCCGTATTTAGTTGTGCATAAGTCCGGTGAAAGTACACGGACTTTAACTTTGATGGATGTTTTCATAGAGATTGGTCCTCGGAGAAGGGCATCAAAGTACCTTCCTTGGTAAGGTACCTTGATGACCTTCTCCGAGGACCAATCTACCAATCTCCGAGCTGCAACTTGTTGAGACGAAAGAGATTGTTAATCTGAGCAAAGCTTTTTTTATTTTTTAGTTCAACATCGCGTATATTTTAATTTAAAATTACTTTTAATATTTTCAGCCCAATCCTAATTTACCGTTCTACCAGAATTTTCTCTTCCGGAGGGAGTGCGATCTAGAAATTCAGGCCCGTGAGGAAGCGCTTTATGAAGAAGTTATGTATCAGTAGTTACTGGCACTGGTGTTCCAGCGAGTTGTAGGTCGAGGGTTTGAAGTTCGATTGACACGTGGAACATGAATTTTAATAGTAGACTTTCTGTATAAAAATAGTAATAAACATCATTTCGCACCTATTTGGATTGTTTTCTGACCCATTGTGATAAATTTGACGCTTAAGTACCGTTATTTTTTACTAATATCTGGGAGCCTTTCATCAATGTTTTATTCTAATAATTCTGGTAATACCCTAGCATACTTTGTTGAATAAGAAATGAAACGTTTAAGCATATCTACAGATTGACTGTCAACTGTCAGACATTTTATGATTTTTTACTGCAATTACAAAAAAAAACAAAGTCAAACTTGAAAATAGTTAATTTTGGGGTACGGTGTTTCATAGTCAAATCAGTCAGGAATGATGGAAGCTACAACCTCTTTAATGATCTAGGTCGACTTAACCTGTATACATCTTTTTTTGAGTTAATAACTTTACTTATATATATTAAACTATAATTTCAAAGAAAGTTGATGAAATTTTCTAAAATGTAAAAAGTACAGTCTGGTTGCGTCAACATTCAAAATTTGATTGACATCCGCGATCTTCTATACCCCATCCCTTTCCCGCGTATACCTCGCGTGTGAATAAGAAGATTTGCTTCGCCATTTTTGAAAAAATTACTTACGTATCGAACCGCAACGCGTACGCAATGGCGTCGGCCCGCTCCGTTGAAAAATATTGATATGTTTGGAATTACAGCGGTTTTCGCATGTAATAAGACTTATAATCAACAGTTTGTGTTTGTGTTTAACGTGTGATGTCAGTAACTTGTAACCGAGCTATCCCTGAACCTTGGTGAAGTGATTTGGTGCACCGACGACGCGGCCACGAGGTTACAGCAAAGGTTTGTGCTTCCTTCCCTAATTATCTTCGGGTTGTATTCTGTTGTCCCACACCCAACGCAACTCGAATTACCTATCACCAAGCGTTTGTCAATTGTTTTGCTCTGCATCGCAGATTTATGGCCGGTTTCTGAGGTAAGTAAGTATGTGCTTATCTCGATGTAAGCATCTGTCACTCTTGATCATCTGCCACTTTAAGTTTTCTGCGATGCTGAGCAAGGTTTGAGTATACGTAGTCAAGTCATGCCAAAGTATACCTTATGTCATACAAAAAACCTACATTGACGTTCAATTGGGTTTCACAAGAAAAACACATTTGATCATTCTCAAACCGTTGTCAACGTTACATAATCAGTGTGGCCAGATTGGGCGACTTTTCGCCATTTAGGCTTAGACTTACTCGGAGTGCCGAGGTGACCAATTTTTACGAACGGCGACTGATCGCCAATTAGGCTACCTTAAAAAAACTGACCAAGTGCGAGTCGGACTCACGCACGAAGGGTTCCGTACCATTACTTAAAAAATGGCAAATAAATCACGTTTGTTGTATGGGAGCCCCACTTAAATATTTAATTTTATTCTGTTTTTAGTGTTTGTTGTTATAGCGACAACAGAAATATATCATCTGTGGAAATTTTAACTGCCTAGCTATAACGGTTCATGAGATACAGCCTGGTGACAGACGGACAGACAGACGGATCGTGGAGTCTTAGTAATAGGGTCCCGTTTTCCCTTTGGGTACGGAACCCTAAAAACATTTTAGGTGATTTCGGAATAAGAATGTCTAATCCTCAGGAATGATGAAACAGTTCATCTCTTTTTTCATTATACTTCAGTCGTGACAACACAGGGAAAATAAAGAAATGCTGAAAAATGTTTTATGCGGAACCAATAATGATTATTGTGTCAAACGCATTAAAGTTGATATTAGATTCTAGGGCGTTCAAGGCAACAATGGAAATTTACGTTTCGTAGAATGTTTCGTGGTTTTAATGAATAGTGGTCGTCTTGAGTTTTTTATAAATGGAAAAACGAAATTTTCGGCGACTTGGGGCTCGTCAAATCTGGCTACCCTGGTTACATCTGGCAGTTGATAGTTGACAAGCCCTTGCTTAAACGTTAATCAAGCGAAATAAATACAAAATAATATATAAAAACTTATAAAACAAGTGATGAAAATACATCCTTGTCTTCCTTAGAGATGCTTCAACGATGACCGATGCGTGGCAGAAGAGTGTTCGACCTGAGTTATCGAGAACATTAGATTGGATGCAAATATTTCACGCCTGATAGATCTCAGTTGCTAGAAGAACGGGTGGTCGATGGGGCTGAAAAGCCTCCCTCTACAGACCGATAACCAGGTTGAGGTCGCGGGCATCCAATGTATGAAAGACGCACAGCACCGGTTGATGTGGTGACGCTGAATGCTAAGTGCCGGGAAGGCCTGTATCCAGCAGTCTTTCGGCAGAAATGATTATTATGATGAGTGAGATCTTCAACATAAATATTTAAAAGTGCCAGTTTTTATGTTTGTGGTTGCCAGTGGCTTTTCCTGCGCTAAAACCGAGAGTTATGCTACAGGAACTATGTGAAAAGTGAAGATGGACCAGTCATATGTTTCACGATAACCAAAGGAAATGGAGAAAAGCACCAAGATGTAGGCACAAAGTGTAAGCGATGTATTGTATAGAATACAGTTTTATATCTCTGATTTCAGAATAAAAGGCTTTGTTATTCTGATTATTTATTATTATATCTATTTTTTATTATTAAATCATTTTATTATTGGTCATTGTGTAATTGTATTCCAAATGATATATTATCAAATACGTTCAACCATTGAGTTGTGATTAATCAATATCTAAACATACAGACTTTCATACCTATATAGAATATAAGTAGGATCCTTACGATAAGAAAAGGTCGTTGCTGACTCGTAGTCACACCAGGTTATCACACCAGTGTGACAAACAGGATTTTTTTTCTCGTTTGTCACACCACTGATTTTTCCACACCATGTATACAATAATTGCTAGTGCAGTACCTGTATATTCTAATAAAGTCGATCTGCTGGTGATGATTATTTTAGTTTTTTATTTTTAACCGTTTTTAACGCAATATTTCAAGGAAATGGTCGACCCTTCTTTTTTTTTTTCGATGTCAATTTTCTTTTGATTGAATAATATTGTTAAAATTTATTATTCAGTTACTTATAATGCCGAATCACCATGGCAAGTTACACGATTGAACAGCACGTTCAAATGATAAAATATCTGAATGAGCGATTCGAGCGTTTGGGTTTCTCTCGCAGGGGTGATGTGAATTGGCCACAAAGGTCATGCGATTTGACACCGCTGGACCTTTTCTTGTAGGGTTTTTTGAAGTCACAGGTCTATGCAAACAAACCACAATCGACCGATGCCCTAAAGGTGAACACACACAGGCCATTGCCCAAATTCAGCCGGATCTATGCAGAAGAGTCATTGATAATTGGGCCACTCGGATCCGTGCCATTGTAAACAGCCGAGGCGGGCATTTGAACGATGTCATATCATACTCGTATTCCACACTTAATAGCACAAGTGTGCTTTCCAAATAAAAAAAGAATTTTGTTAATACCACAGCTTCTTTTATTTCATTTCAACATCTAACCGCCCTTATTGAAAAAAAATCGAGAGAAGAAGATCCTGTTTGTCATACTGTGTGATAATCTGGTGTGACCACGAGTCAGCACTCAAAACCCTTTAGTATAACTAGTACAGCACTAGTTAGGAATAAATGGTGTGTAAAAATCAGTGGTGTGACAAACGAGAAAAAAAATCCTGTTTGTCACACTGGTGTGATAACCTGGTGTGACTACGAGTCAGCACTCGAAAAGGTTACAACGATAAAAATGTGTACACAATTTGGCTTTTGTATGATACGATTTTGTGACCGTCAGGATGACTGGACCAAACGAGATATGTCCTTGAGACCATGTGCACTGTTTACTACCTATTTGCTACTATTTACTACCTCTTGTGAAATATTTGCCACCTCTGCAAAATTTTGAAAGTGCCTACAAAACCATTATTAGCAATCTTACGAAAATAAGACTTGGCGCTATTAATTTACGTACAGGCGTTTTAATGTCTTTAATTAATAAATTTCCGTGTGTATGTACACGGACATACAAAATATCGCCACCCTCGACCTTATAAATGAAACTACTGAGACTATGTTTAGTCACCACCTGTGTATTTGGAAGGCAAATACACAGGCAATTACAAATAGAAAAACAACAAGATATTCGAAATTATTTAATTACGTTGATTTAGTTACAGATGACTCAGCTGCTTTGATTGTTGCTGCTGTAAAAGCATTTACAAAGTTCAACACTACAAAAGAATACTTTTATGATTCATTTATGAAATTAGAAAAACAAGAATCTACCGCAGAAAAATGTTACATTCGCATCGATACGAGCAATTTTATAAAGATTTTATTTAATCTATCTTGTTTTAAACATATTGATCAACGAGTGAAGATTTTTACATAAAGTGTCTGCTAGAACTGAAGCAATGCAACGATTATGACAAATTGAAACAAATTGTCATATATATGATCACATTATCTATAAATAAATATGAGGGTGAAGGATAAAGAGAAAGTGAAGGTGTGAAGAAGCAAAAATTAGGCTGCAAAAGTAGGGTATTTTTCACGGACCGTGGATTCTGAAATTGAAATCGAAGATAATAACAAAATATAAGCTTCAAATCATTGAACCACTCTTCTTTCCAAAGTCTGGCAACTTCGTTTGAAAGCGTTCGGGAAGAAGTATCTGTTCTAAAAAGTCCTTAAAGGTTTTATAATGCAATAGACTCCAAACAGTTGATTATTACCTTAACGGAAGGAGACGTTAACTATGGTCATAAAAAATTGTATTATTGCCCAGACTTTTTGAACACTTTAATGCGGCTAGTAGGTCAACTTCCGTTATGGTCCAATATTATGAAAAAAGTATATAATTCAAGCATATCTAATCCCACATCGTCAAATGTGGAAAGCTATTTCAAAAACGTGAAAAGGCATTAATGATGATTATATTATTATATGTAGTCATTATAGATGAGTTTTTTGAAGCATTTAGAATTCTTATCTGATGAATTAAAAGTTGCTATCAGTAACTTAAAAGAAGGTGAAAAAGAAACCAAACAATAAAACGGAGACGAAGATTGTGATAGTGGATAAGTATATAGAACATGCAGAAGAATCTATTTTACGGAAAAATCCAAGCTTAATTGAAAACTGGCGAGGACTAGGAACAAAAAGAGATAAAATAAATAAGACTTCCAAGAAGACAGCTAACGTTATTTTATTAAAGAATGGATTTAGAACAAAATGTACCGGTGGGGACAATATAATTGTAAAGAATACCTGCGCATTTGATTCTGTGTCACAAGCAATCGCTGTTGCAGTTGTAGTTGGTTTTTTTATTGGCCAAATTGTCAATACTAGTAATCAAGTTTACTGTAAATTCATCAAAATGCTTTTTGAAAATGCTTCACTACAAAATATTTATCAGAGTCGAACTGAAATTTTGAAGCAGTATTTTAATACAGAAAATATATCTGACGAAAGGATTATTATTAGTTGCGAATGTAATGTGGCGCATATTTTTGAAAAAATACTAAACGATGTACTATATTACGTAGTGCGGATAGAATCGAATCTTGCACAAATACTAATGTTAAGTGTAAATATGCATGTTTGTCTTTGGACTATAACATGAAAACATTATCAGAATCTGCCAATTCCAGGATTGGGCCTGAAAATAACATATATAGTTGTAGTCATACTGGATGCACAGGTATCAAGACGTTTGAATATGAACTAAAAGATTTGATTGCTTTTGAACTCAATTCTGAAGAAGAAATATATTTATACGATATACCAACTATAATTTCATTGAAAAATATTGAATATAAATTGGCATTAGTTATAGTGTTTGTTCCTTCATCGGCTCCGAGCAAGTGAAATGATCATTATAAATTTCACTGTTTTAGAGGTACTTCATTCCAATGTTACGATGACATGTCAAATCGAGTAACCAAAAGTCATAAAAAAATGTTAGCCCTTTGCATCATTTATGGCAGAAAATATAAATAATTTAATACATAAATACAATCCGACAGCAATCTTTGAATCAAAATTAAAATCGACAGAAATTTTTGATATTTATTTTGAATCATGTGACTAAATCAACGTAATTAAATCATTTCGAATATCTTGTTGTTTTTCTATTTTTGACAGCCTTCCAAATACACAGGAGAGTGGTGACTAAAAATTTTAGTCTCAGTAGTTTCATTTATAAGGTCGATGGTGGAGATATTTTACATGTCCGTGTATATACAGACGGAAAGTTATTAATTAAAGACATTAAAACGCCTGTACGTAAATTAATAACGCCAAGTCTTATTTTCGTAAGATTGCTAATAATGGTTTTGCAATCACTTTCTAAATTTAACGTTAATTTATAGGAGCTGTCATAGCTTTTTAATGAAGCTTCTTACAGTTGTGTAAAATATATATGTTAAGGTACCAAATAGGTAGTAAATATTTACATTAACAACGCGGTTAATACAACTCTAAAACTATGTGAACTTGGAAGTGGTCAGCCAACCTGAAGTCAGAATGGCTGACCATTTTATTTGTTTGATATATTTCTTAACGCAGAGGTAGCAAAAATTTCACAAGAGGTAGTAAATAGTAGCAAATAGGTAGTAAACAGTGCACATGGTCTCAAGGACATATCTCGTTTGGTCCAGTCATCCTGACGGTCACTACGATTGTGGTATCAGTACCTACAATAAATATGATACAAAACAGCATGATAAGTCTCATTTATTTATTTTTTACAAAATTGGTAGGCAGATAATATATTGTTCTTTAACATATATTAAAACACAGTCCTCCTTCATCTGCACATATGCAATGGCACCGACCCTGGCTAATATTGTTTTCCTTCGGAGGCTCTTCGATGGCTAGCAAAGCCTTTGGTCTTGAATTGAAAACCCAGGTCACTCATTACAAATTTTATCACAAAAGTCCATATTTGTTGGTAAATCACAATTGCAATCAGATTCCAATGCAGATGCACGAATTCTGTGTGTGTCGGTTCTCTTCCCTCTTGAGAGATCTTATGAAATTCTGAGTAAAATATTCTGTAGTTCTATGAGGTATCACAAGAACCATCAACTGCTCGCTCTGAACACATTCACTTTTAGTAATTATAAGCTTAAATTCTTGATTTTGGCAATAACAAATTATATTAGATATTATTTTCTTTCGATAAGACATCTTTGACAAAATAAATACGGTTGCTATGACAATCTTGAAGTAATTGACTAGTGCCTACGATCCATTTCATAGATTCATAATAAGGTTGTATACATTTCATATAGGTATCTATTAAATTGCTTAGTTATGAAAAATCTAGTAATTAGAGATTATAACATATTTAATAACTTGTTTTTTTAAATCTTGAATGAAGTAATATAATACTAACGTGCTTTTTATAGCTATATAAAATTTATATTAGTAAATTTTATGCAATCTTGTGATGTCTCTGATTTCTATTGTAAAATGGAACGTAAGGGTGAAAGAGAAAGTGAACGCTTTCGCGTTTGAGTTTTTTACGTCATCTTTGACAGTTCCATACTTATGTAGGTACTTAGGTACTTACTTAACTGAGCTAAGTAGATACTCAATTGTGAAACGTAAAAAACTCAAACGGTTCCTAAATTATTTGACACTGATTTGACAATACTCAACTGATTATTGCTGCTTTACTCAAATCAGAAACCAGCCATTAGTTTACTTAGGTACTTACTTAACTGAGCTAGGTAGATTCTCAATTGTGAAACGTAAATAAACTCAAACGCTTCCTAAATTATTTGACACTGATTGGACAATACTCAACTGATTATTGCTGCTTTACTCAAATCAGAAACCAGCCATTAGTCCATTAAACCAGCCCTTCGCGCCATCACAATTTGTCTAGAAATTAGTCATGAAAAAAAAGGAGGAAGCCACCAGCATTTTGATGGTATCACTGTAGATGTTGACAGAAAAGTGTTGATACTTTGTATTTTTTTAATAAATAGTAATTTTTGATATATAATATGAAAAAACCATAATTATAAGACACTAGCTTTTGCCCGCGGCTTCGTCTGCGTAGCATTAGAACTTCGAAAAGCCTATTTTTTATATCGTGCAGTAATATTGTAGGTGTGTGGGCCAGTTCACCATACACACTTCCAGGATGATTTCCAGGACAAAGACTAACCAACAGACAGACATAATAACATGTATGCATAACATGCATGCATGCATGTATGCATGCTTTCGCATGTATAATATTAGTATGGATTGTCAAGATGCAAAACTAAAAAGAAAATATGTTGAGAGTTTATTTATTAATCAGAATCTAAAACATCTGACTCCAAATATTCCACTACCGAAACGTTGCCTGAAACTCCTGTTTCAACGTTTTGGGAGTGGAGCGGATCTATACCTACAAAAGTTTTGAGAAATGTTCTATGTCTTACTAGAATCCAAATATAATGTGTTAATTATTATGTTATCTTGTTCTAATTTAGTATTAGATTCGTATTAATATCTTACTTTGATCATTACAGACTGAGATAAGTATTTTTTTTATGGGAAATTTCGAGCAAGTTGACATTGTTGTATAATTACGTAACTTGAAAACATGATTTTTTGTTTATGGAGATATATTCATTATTGTATTCTCAAATGATAGATATAGGCTTAAAACTAATATTTCTGACGAGTTATGATAATCGGTCAACGCATTTAAGATATATTTACTGAAGAATACGTTTTTGTTCTACAAAGTTTTTTAGTGTTTGTAAATATATAATATAGGTATTAGTGTTTAATATTATAGAGATATGTAAATAATGGGAATTACCGAACATTTTAAGGATTTTGTGCAAATATAAATATAAATAAAGGCTGCACAGATTTCGGGTTGTATCATATCAAATGTCGAAGTTTCGCGCCAATCGTGTTTGTTTACTTTTTATTTTACACCAATATCATCTACCCATATGTGAAAACGATTATGTTATGACAATTCTGTTTCTAAATGTACCTGGTAAATAACAATAACAAACACCGGTCCACTAACACGTAACCACTACTTTATTTATGCTCAAAACTGCCAAATGATCCATCACGTGGGTATATTATCGAAATCAGCCTTTAAAAATCCTTTATTACACATGACTAAATAAAATTTGCTGTTATAAATAATATTTTTGCAGAAATTTTCGGATATTTTAGTCAATTCACATGTAGTTGACACTGTAGTACAAAATTCCTTGAACGTTATGACGTCACCAACATGGCGACCAATCATGGCCCGTTCGTAGACAGGTGGCTCTTTTGAAAATTTTATCGATTTTCAATTGCTTATAATAAATTGAAGAAAAATATTTCAGAGATTTTGGAAACGCCTGAAACCATGAAAGGCATGTTTAATTAACATAAATACCATATTCATTAAAAGTATATTTCTTAAATAAATTAATTATAGAAGGATCAAAACAGTTCATTGTGTAGTATTAATCGGAGGTACCTAAATTTTATTACCTCAACGAAGCATAAATAAAGCTATTATAAGATAAACGATGGGTACACTACATAAATACGAAAAAAAAAAATCCGTCAGTCACAAAAACGAATTTCAAAATACCGATTTTCATCATTCCGAATGGTTCAAAATTCTGAATATAACAACTCCGACTTATCATTACTCCTATTTTTATAATTCCCAAATTTCAATATTTCTAACGTTTATAATTACTATTCTCAAAATACCGAGTTTCAATAGGTCGAATAACAAAAAGTCCGACTTAATGATATTTCGAAACATCAAAAATACGAATTCCGATTATTAAAATACCGGTTAATACAACATGCAAGCATGCAACATACAAGCAGGCATGCAACATGCAAGCAGGCATGCAACATGCAGCAAGCATTGGGCCTTCAAACCACCTGCTCCTCAGCTCGCGGGCCGCCTCACCCCTCCGCGCCTACGCGGTCTTAAATTACACTCTAGAGTAGCGCAGACAAGACTGCGTGAAGTCGGTTTTGCAGCGATTCGTTTCTGTCACTAAATTTTGTAGCACAACATGTTGACTTTTAGTTTATTCGAAGTATTGAAAATCGGAATGTCGTTTTTCGAACCGAGAACCCTTCGAGCATTTGATTCTTCGAACGTATGAAAATTAGAAAACTAACAAATCGCATTTACGAATTTCGGTAAAATAAATTTCGTGATTTTTAATAATAGACATTATAATTCTTAGGTATTATGAAATTCGGCCTTTTGAAAATCTGAACATCGAATATCTGAATAAAATATTTCGGAGTATTTGGGTTCTCCTATAACGATACTTACCCTCAGTTTCCCACCTAAAAATTATCGCAGAATTAATGTGACAAATTGTCAAGCACGCGTTAGCTGCTGTGATTGGCTGTCGAAAATTCATTCATCCAATCACAGCAGCTAACGCGTGCTTGACAATTTGTCACATTAATTCTGCGATAATTTTAAGCTGGGAAACTGAGGGTTACAAACACAAGATTGACAAGAGATTACATTTCCTTTACCGTGTTTAACATTATAAATGAATCTACATCCAGTTAAATTGCTGTTCGACAACTTCGACCGTAATCATCGTGGAAAACATCTTTCCCGCTTGGAATTCGGTCATACACTCTTTTGAGTTTGAGTTATCGTGGTGAAAGGATTAGTCAGCTAGACCCTGCGTTACCGGGTGCTAGCTGTCCAGGGTGCGCGCGGGTGTTTAGGATCGCAAGAGAATATGTTTAACGCCGCTCGGGGAGGTTCCTTTCATTTTTTTTTCCTTTACACTCTTGAAAAACTGTCTATACGATTTGTCTCGTACCGTTATTATAAACTTTGCGATCCACGATGGTCACAAGATAAGAAATCTCGTATTAACATTAAATAAAACTAGACAAGTTTACAAAAAAAAGCTACGACCTGGGGGGTGACCACAAGCTCTTAGAGTAAGGTTATTTTGAGATCGAGTAAGGGACAGATGTATATGACGTGTATACATCTGTCACTTACTCGATCTCAAAATAACTTTACTCTAAGAGCTTGTGGTCACCCCCCTGACAGTTGAGGTACTTAGTTTGATAGAAATTCGGTGTTGCCAATATAATCAAAAGCAGTAGTTCCCAACATATTATTTTCATGACTTTATTCTAGACAGACTGTAGGTAAAATTCATCGACAAAGTTCTGTCTAGATCTTGTATTCACAATCGAAAGCGACTATTAAATGACTGGCAATGCCTTATATGGACATCCCCACTGCTTGGTATGGCTTGACTGGAGGGAAGGCGTCAATATGGCGGCTTGGCTTTGGCAGGCTCGGCGGGGATTGGGTCGGTTGTACGAAGGCTGATGTCACTTCCGTTACAATAAGTAAAACGTTTTTTATTTAAAACTCTGGCTTCTATAGTTTAGTAGAAATGGCAATTTTGAAAGTGTGGTACTAAGGCCGGTTTCTCAACGCTTAATTATCGCAAAATAAATGTGACAAATTGTCAAGCACGCGTTATCTGCTGATGGGTCGGGTGGGGATTAGCTCTCTTCCTCCTATTATTTTGAAAGGTACCGTTATCGCCATCAGACCTAGTGTAAAAGATCTCGGTCTACATTTTGACTCGACGCTTGGCTGGCAAAGTCAGGTTTCAAGTGTCAGTCAAAGAGTCAACGGGACCTTGCGTTGCTTGTATCGTCTGAGGAACTTTCTGCCCGTAAAAATGAAGACTATGCTTGTACAGACTTTAATCTTCCCTATAATCGACTATTGTGGCGTGTGCTACTTTAACCTGAACGCGGTATTATATATATTCTGATAAGCTTGATAGGCTCCTTAACAACTGCATCAGGTTCATATTCAACCTGAGGAAATATGACCACGTGTCGAGCTGTAGATCTCAGCTCAAATGGATGCCCATTCGGCAGAGGCAAAATTTACGCGCTTTGACCACGCTTTTCTCTCTACTTAAATCGCCCACCCCTCCGTCTTATCTCATCTCTCTCTTTCAATATCTGTGTACATCTCACGAATTATGGTTATTGGGCAATCGGCGAGCTTTCATAAAGAAACAACTTTTCAGACAATAAAAATATAATAACTTTTAGTACATGTTGTCGAATGAACAAGGTAGGAGAGTCTGCTTAAAAACTAGCTTACATGCTACGCGGCCGGAGCGACGCCTACGTACACACACACTTACACATATGCACTACCGACACACACTATAACACCCCCCGCACTAGTTCGAAGCCCTTTCTTCTCCCAAGAAGAAGGGTTGAGTGCGGCCTCCGTCTGTTGCTTGGACTACTGACGTTTCCTGGTTCCTCTTATGTCTTTTTATTGAATATAATATTCCAGCAACCAATCCAATAATACACAGTACCGTATATATAGGTACGGTCCAATAGTGATAACTTTTATCTTGCAGGGCATCCAGGTTTAGAATATTCTCCTTCTCAATTAAATTCTGTAATTTATTGATTTGTTCTAGTGGGACATTTTCCAATAACAACGGCTTTTCTTTGTTTTCAATATTGATTTTAAATACCGGAAAAGACAAAAGTTTTATAGGTGTACCTTTTATCAGATTTTTGTAATTCTTTATGTGGTTTAACTTTGTAGAAACAGTGCATCCCTCAGGCACCTCAAATAAGTAAGTGCCGAGTAAAGATTGGTACTCTTCCTGATCGCACTTATACTCGATCCTTGTTTCTTTTATAAATGACAGAATATAATGAAAATCGTCCAGCTTTTGAATTATCTCTGTTCCTGTTTTAAATCGTACCAAGCTGCAGCTGCTGCATATTTCTTGTTTCAATATCAGTTGGTAAATGCAATCGTTTGGTTTCGAAGTGGCTATTAGGTCGGCTTCTGGGCAATAATATATTTCCTGGAACCTTTTACATTCTCCATCCATATAGTGATAAATATTACTATTCATTGCCAGATATGGTTTAGGTGGAATTAATATTGTATTATTAAATGTTGGAGTAGAAAATAGATGATAATAAGTGAAAGTATCTAAATGCAAAATAGGGAACTTCAGAATAAATACAATTACATTATCTACATAGTAGGAACCACACTCAATAATATCATAATAGTCTCTTATCTCAGTGTTCTCATGTACAAGCAACTCAGAAGGTTCATATTGGTTTCTTAGAATATTAAACATGAAATTAATATTTTGTGAACTGATTACACTGTGATGAGTTACTGATAATTTGGAAAAACTCAAAGCATTTTCTAATGTTGTAATACAATTCAAAATATTTTGTAAATTGATTTTTAACAAATTAAACAAACTGTTTATTTTAATAAAATCTCATAACCTAAAATTAGTCATATTAACATTAGACATGGTTTCATTTAGTTTAATATGTATTTTGAACTCATTTGATACAATAGTAGACAAGGTCATATTGAAAGTTTGCAAAATTTGTTTATTCAAGGTAATGCGAGCATTATATTTATCTTTCAAACTATTCTGATTATTTTGCAAAATGTTTATGGCTTTACTATAAAATAATGCGTCTTCGTGATCGAGATTACCGGTGATACCTTTTATGATGGAATAAATTTAACATCTGGTAGATATATACCATATTTAATATTTGGTGTTAGCTGTTCTTTGAATAAAGTAACAATATTTTTTTCTAAATCATTTTCATTTATTTGAGCTAATATTCTTTTTTTTCCGGGAAAGATATTAACGGTTTTAGTATTTGTGGGCGAATGATGTACGAAATCTAAAAATAGCTGATTATCAAAGGTATTTACATTTTTATCAGAGATAGGGATTTCTAAGACAGGGTTTTCTAATTCAGTATGGATGGTGCTATCGTCATCGATTTCAGTGTTAGGTTCTTTTTTTGACTGATTCACAAACATTGATAACGGTAAGTCATCGTCATCACTGTAAGACGTAGATTCAATTTCATTATTGTGTATTTCTATTCTAGATAGAGCGTCGGCATTTGTATTACTTTTTCCTTTTTGGTATATGATGTTATATTCAAATTCTTCTAAACGCAACCTCCACCTCGTTAAACGACTATTGGGTTCTTTTATATTCATCAAATACTGTAGAGGCTTGTGATCCGTAATAATGTAAAACTTCCTTCCATATAGATACGGTCGGAAATATTTGGTGGCCCATACAATAGCCAGCAGCTCTTTTTCTATGGTGCTGTATTTTGTTTCGGTATCGTTTAGAGTCCGCGATGCATATGCAATCGGCTTATCAGCTCCTATAGGCCCTTGTGATAGTATGGCGCCTAGGGCAACGTTTGAGGCGTCTGTACGCAAATTAAAATCTTTTTCAAAGTTAGGGTATTGAAGAATAGGATCATTAATGAGTAAATTTTGACAATGTTTAAAACAATTAACGTATTCAGGGGTAAGTTGAATTTTAGCTCCTTTTTTTAAACAAGATGTTAGTGGTTTAACAAGATGGGCAAAATTCGGTATAAACTTCCGATAGTAACCAACTAACCCAAGGAAGGACTTAATTTCCTTGGTAGTTTGTGGTATAGGAAATTGTTGAATGACTTTAATTTTATTTGGATCCGGTTTTACGCCGTCGGCTGTTACAATATGACCTAGGAAGGGAGTTTCCCTTTTTAAAAACTCAGTTTTGTCAAGCTGTATTTTAAAATTAGATTCTCTAAGACGTTGGAAAACGGCTTCTAAATTAAGGATATGTTCTTGTAATGATGAACTGTATACTATTATGTCATCCATATAAACTGTCACATTTTTGAGCCCACGCAAAACATTATCCATGACCCGTTGAAAAGTCGATGGGGCGTTTTTTAAGCCAAAAGGCATGCGTAAAAATTCGTAATGACCGCGATAACCATCATCAATACTAAAGGCGGTTTTTGGGATGTCCTTGGGATGTAATTCAATCTGATGAAAGCCTGATTTTAGATCTAAAACAGTGAAATACTGACTTTTGCCTAATTTATCTAAAATATCGCTGATATTTGGAATTGGATATCTATCACTCACAGTTTTCTCATTGAGTTTTCTAAAATCAATCACCAAACGCCATTTTGTTTTGCCAGAGGCGTCTTGTTTTTTCGGTACTATCCAAATAGGTGAAGACCAAGGGCTATTTGAAGGTCTTATAATTTTTTGACGTAACATTTCAGTTATTTGTTTTTCTACTTCCTGTTTGTGAACATGAGGATACCTGTAGGATCGTGTAAAAATAGGAATATCATCTTTAGTATTTATCTGATGTTTAATCTGGTTAGTGAAAGTTAAAGGACTATTTTCGGTGTAAAATATGTCATTGTAACTGCGGCATAGTTTTAGTAAATTAAACTTTTCTTCCAAATTTAAATGACCAGTGCGAACCAAAGAATCAATGTCTTGTTCATTTTTATTGATAGATTCAAAATTAAATATATCATAATTATTGTGAAGTGTCTGCGCCTTAAGTGGCGAAACTAAGCTTACGATGATATCATTCTTAGTAGGATTCACTATCTCGAGGTATGCGTAACCTGACTCCGACTGTGTTATCGTCGCGGGAATATAACAATTGTTTATATAAGTCTCGGGTATGAATATATCATCACGCTGAATATTAACGGGTACCTTTACACATATCGTCGAATTTGACCTAACTAGAGCTTCAAAAAGATTATTAATTCCGGAATTTAGAACTTTTATAGGTATTTCCGCGTTCGGCGTAATTAACTTTTTATTGTGCAGGTCAACGTTTGCTTCCAATTTTTCCAGCATTCTATAGCCAATTAAACCATCAAAAACATTATGAAATTTATAAATATAAAACTTTGAGGGGTATTTTTCATTGAATTCAGGAAAGCTTGGTATTTCTATCGAGTAGTTATTGTCAGTGGTACAATTTAAGTTTGTTACAGAAAATGGTTCATAAATTAAGGGTGTATTTTGAAAATGTTTTTCAATTACCTTCGGAGACAAAAATGACTGATTGGCACCAGTATCGATTAATAACTTAAGGGGTGGCTCATTAATTTCGATAAACGGCAATTGTCTTTTTGTATGAATATTTATTTCCATCAAGTTTTGGGGTTGGCACTCGAACCCTGGTGAAAATTTGGATCATCTTGTTTAGGCCAATATTGATTGTGTGAATTGTCATTATCAAGTTCATTATATTCATTATTATTCCCATAGGAATAATTTGCATACGGATCATCCTTATCAATACAAGGTACGTCGCAACTGTGCTCGGCGTGGGAGTTGTTTGGATTAGTCTCGAGCATGTGTAATTCTTCGAATTGATTGCACATTGTTGCCTCCGGATACTGTGTACTGTGATAATTAGGTACTGATGGTCTTAATGGAATATTTGCGGCATTATAGGATATTCCACTCATGGGTACAGGTTTAGATTGGGTATCCGGTGTATTGTTAGTATTAGATTTATTAAAGTTTTGCTGCAACGCTTGGTATGGGTTATGTGGTCTATTCCAGGTATTATTGTTAAAGTTTGGCTTATTAAAATAAGGTTTCGATGCGACAAAACTATTACTATTATTCCTGTTAAAATAAGGTGTAAACGGTTTGAAAGGTTGTGGATTATTGAACTTGAAATTTTGATGAGGTTGTAAGGGTTTGTTTAAATTTGGAAAAGGCAAATTTCTAGAATTATTATTATTATTCTGGAAAGGCTTGTTGTTATTTACCATGGAAAAATTGTTACTTTTCTGTTCATACCTAATATTTTCTTCATCTTTAATGTAATTAAGAGCTGTGGGTAAATCTACAGGGCGCATGGCTCTTATAGTCGTGCCAAAAGGTTCCTTAAGCCCTGCTAGAAAAGTTTTAAGGGTTTGAGATTGGAAAAAGTTCCTTTTGCAATCCTTTACAGCATCAACTGTTTTGTGAAGGTTTACGTAATTAATAATAGTGTTCAAGATGTTCATGCAACGGTTGTAATATTCCTGAGCAGATTCGTTTTCTTGCTTCATATTAACTAAATCACGGTTCAGCGAATTTTCATCCCTTTGGTCCCCAAAATTTTTTAGCAATACGGCTTTTATGTGTTCCCATGATGAAACACCGTTAATATTAACTATTTCCTCGGCTTTGCCTTCCAATTTGTTTAAAATATTGTGTAAAATAATGGAATTGTTAAAACAATCCGGGGCAGTTCTGTCATAAAATTGTGTTAATATAGTTTCGGATGTTTCTATAAATCTGTGTAATTGATTCGGGTTCCCATCATATTTAGGGATAATCATTAAAGCGGTTTTAATACAAGATAACTTTTGCAAATCCATTTTGCAAAATATATTATTCGCCTTGCGATATTTTATAAACAACGACAACACACACAAATACACAGTATAAAAAATAAAATTCAATAAAAAAATAAAAAATTGAGATCTCTCCTATTCAATACAAAAATAAACAAAACAAAAATTATTACTTTTTCTGAAGTTCTCTAAAAAAAATATAATAAAAGGTATATTAAATCCACCAACAATCAAAAGAATCTGGACTTACGATGTGATGAAGGCCCAGGTCCACAACTTCATGATTGAAGCCACTTCCGTTCTTCTCGCCGAAAACCACAGTAGGAACACGGTTTCAAATGTTGAGAAAAGTCTTTGTTTTTGATTTTTGAAAAACGCGGTTTTTCTTCAACTTTATCCTGTCGACTGCGCCAATTATGGTTATTGGGCAATCGGCGAGCTTTCATAAAGAAACAACTTTTCAGACAATAAAAATATAATAACTTTTAGTACATGTTGTCGAATGAACAAGGTAGGAGAGTCTGCTTAAAAACTAGCTTACATGCTACGCGGCCGGAGCGACGCCTACGTACACACACACTTACACATATGCACTACCGACACACACTATAACACACGCTAAGAATCTGCGTTCGTCTTACAATCTTCTCTTGCTTTGTGCTTCTCATACTTCTGATTTTATTCATTCTTCCTTTCATATTCAGTCCATTCTTCTCTGGAATGCACTTCCTCTCGATATCAGGACGGCCAGTCAATATGCATTTAAGCGGAAGCTGCGACATTATTTTCTACACCATTAGCAGAGTCGTCTCAATCACCTTTCTATTAATTTATATATGTATATAAAGGTATTTATTATAGTAAATATATATGTATGTTTATTTTTACTACAATATATATATATTGTTATTCAATTTTACATTAGTTTCTTTTTTAAAATTTTATGCACCTGCCATGTTATCTCTCCACCACCCGTGGTTGACTGGTAAATAATGCCTCAGGCATTAAGTCCGCCTATGTATCTGTATGTTGCATGAAGTTTTAAATAAATAAATAAATCTGCTGTGATTGGTTGAATGAATTTTCAACAGAAAATCACAGCAGATAACCGGCAATTATCCGTCGATTACGTTAACAGCCCGATAATCGAGTGTTGAGAAACCGGGGGTAAGCGTTGAAGGCCAGTGTGTACGCAGTAGCTCTGCTTGTTCTTTTTAGGCAACAATAAAATTAAAACTACATAATTAGTTACTAGTTTTTTTTGCATAGCTTATTAGCTAAAATAACACTCTTGACAAAGTCACCTTTCTACCAAAAAAACTAAATCAAAATCGGTTCATCTGTGTGGGAGCTATGCTGTCACAGACATACACGCACATACTTAAGTCGATCTTATAACAGCCCTCTTTTTCCGTCGGCGATTTAAAATACTCGCCAGTCTCTATGATAGCCCGCGTGAGGCGCACATTCACTTATGTTTCAGCGAACTAGATAATTATTAAAAAAGATTGATTTAAATGAAATACAATGTTTACTTTAGGATTAGAACTACAAGACTAAAATTAAGATTACAATTATTCTATAAACTAAACTTATTGCTAAATCAGTAAAACTGCAATCGTGCAGTTTACGCAATGCTTCACGCGTGGATCCGGTGCATGATCAGCAGTGACGCACGCTAGGCGATTGCCTAACTCCTCTCTCCTCAAGATAGAAGCGCGTCCCGCAGCTTCCAGCAGTGTCCTCAGTGCCAGCTCCAGTGCGTCGTTTTCGCTGCCACAGCTTCCAGATGATGCCAGCTACCAGGATGAGGTAAAGTCCTAGTGTTGACCAGCTTGGAGTTGCCATCATCGTCTGCCAATCAGTGGTAGTTTCTTCTATGCTTTCAGCCCGATCCATGAGTTCGTGAATGCTGTCCAGTGATATGTCTTCAAGTTGTAGGTTATAGTGGATATTCTCCTCCAGGATGTTAGTTTTGCTGGGAAGTGGTATGATTTCGTCGGCTGTAACAGTATTGGTGCTTGTCTTCAATGTTCGGTTGAATATTAATATTTGGCAATCGCTTGTATTTTTTTTTTTTATCCATTATAGGCTCGCGCTTGACCACTATCTCACCTGATAGTAAGCGATGATGTGGTCGATGGTGGAGCACGCTTGCCTAGAAGTAACCTATTTACTCTTGACTTAAAGACCCCTAGATTGTAGCTATCGGGAAACACAGACTCCGGCAGGGAATTCCACTCCTTAGCTGTACGCATAATAAAAGTATTCCCAAAACGTTTAGTGCGTATGGGTGGGATGTCCACCATATACCGATGACGCATCGCCGTACGTCTGGTAGTCCGATGATGGAACGGGCTGGGTGGAATTAAATCATGCAATTCCATCGCACACTCCCCGAAATGTAACCGATAAAAAACCGACAAGCTGGCAACTCGGCGACGATGTTCAAGGCTCTGGAGCTTTGACTTAACCAGTGCCTCATCGCTGATGAGTCTCTTGGCCCGCTTTTCGATCGACTCCAGTGCATCAAGCTGGTATTTGGCAGATCCGTCCCAGAGATGAGAACAGTACTCCATGCATGATTGAACTTGCGCTTGATACAAGCTGAGCAGCTGTTCTGGCGTGAAATACCTTCTCACCTTTGCAAGGATCCCCAGCTTTTTGGCGGCCAGCTGAGCCTTTGCCTCAATGTATGGCCCAAAATTGAGAGTCGATGTCAACGTAACGCCAAAAAGCTCAAGATGGTCAGCTATTGGCACGCTCACATCTCGGAAAGTTGGAGCCGGGTAATGCTGGCGATATGTTTGCCTGTTATCCTTTTGTAGTCGGATTTCCTTCCGCAACGAGTTCTTAGGATTTGCTCGTCCTTTAGAATGATAAGCAATTTGTTTTCGTGTAGTTTTTGGACCATCCCTTGCTTCAGCTCCATTCTGGCTCGTGTGCAGTTCTTGCTCTCATGTTCTATAAGAGCTATTATACAGGATTCGGATTTCTCCATGGGCTGGGTGTTCAATGATGTGCAGATCTGGACATCTTGCGTGATCTTCTTGCAGTCTTCTTCTAGGTATGAGTACAGGTTGGTTCCCAGTGCAAGGTATTTGGATTTAGGGATAATGGTAAGGTTTTGTTTGTCAGGTATAGAGTATAGATGGATAAGGTCATAAGAGTTTGGGTCAGTGGAAGGGATCTCCAGTATAAACGTCAACGTGTTGTCTGTACTATAAGCTTTTACGCAAATAGACTTCTCTATACTATGAATATTGCTTATGCTGATATTATTAACGGGTCTGAATTTGTTAAATTTTTGAATAGTTAACATTTCCTTAATAAGACTATGGGGGGATATTATACTAGGATGCATTACTTCTAACTGTGCCAAAGTCGTAGCGTCTTCTAAAATATCTAGCTTATCTAAAAGTAATTGCAAACTAAACTCTATTTGAATGAATAAATCTAAGAAGTGCATTTTGCCTAATAACTAAGTAATTTCTAAAAGTGGCATTTTTCAACATAGCAGCAATTTTTTTCTGGTTTGTATCTAAGAGTTCAACCTGTTTACTAAATACTTCAACTGCATGTTTTCCTATAAATAAAGTTTGTTTTTTATATGAATCTATACTATGAACCGAATTGCGTAAGTTAGATATTTTATTTTAAATCTAATAGCATCTTCATAATCTAAGTTGCCTGTAATAGTTTTGACAATGGAACCTAATTAATTAAGCCACGTCTTAATCTATGCCGCGGTGCAATAAATACTGTTTTCACATCTAAAAATTTGAAAAAAAATCTATTTGATATTTATAAGAATTATTTAACTCTTCATTATTTTCAGCAGCTTGAGACATAAGCTTGAGAGTCATTTCATGTATATAAGGTACATTATATACACAAGCTAAACTAAAGGTATCTACATGCTTCAAGATCGAAGATTTCGCAATCCGCATGACAATTGACACAAAGAAATCTAGGTGGTTTACATGTTGATCTATTAGCATGCTTTTACTGTACAATTTATCAATATGTTTACCTACAACATTAAATGTTTCTAGTATTAACCGCAAATGTTGACCAAATGACTCAGCGTCCTCATTTTTAATTCGACGCAAATGTAGCAACGCTTGTATCACTTGGATTTCATTGCGCGGTATACCCAATCTGCGCGTCAGCGCAATTTTAATAGCTTGCCAGGTGTCTAATGTCTCTTCGGAAGCTATTGCAACAATTGCATCACCACTTAACTTACTTTTAATTAAGGTAGCAAGAGCGGGGTTTACCCTAACTGGTGGTTCTAGTAATGGTATTATATTTTCTACTTCCCTAATGTAATGATTTAGTGTTTTGGGGTTGCCATCGTACTTTGGCAACAGTTCCTAAATAAACTTTAAGGTTGCTAACTCGATGCCTGCCATGACCATTGGCCATAAACTTTAATTGAGGCTATTAGCTACTAATCTGCTTACTACCTATGTAAGGAGAAAGCGTGAAATGTTAAACGTGTTATATGAGTCGCGATTTAAATAAACGATTTAGAATTAATTAATTTAAACAAACTTAATTAGAACAAATAAACACGTATGATTAAATAATATATTAGCTTGCTAAACGAATTAGAAACGTTTTCCTAGCTGGTGATAATATATCTATAGCGATTTTAGCTTAAACACAAACACACATATAACATTTAAACTGTAACGACAGGAAATATAGCATGGAAACTGGGAAGACAACTTGCACTCACCCCAATATCCTCTGCATCTCCAGCCGGGCCTTGTAGTTCAGCAGGACTCCCAATTCTCCGGGTCTCCCGCAGGTTGCTCGCCGTCGTAGATGTAGATACAATAATGTTATCGCGATGATAACGATAGAAATCTTTCACTCAGGCCAAAGGGTTCTATTTGAAACAGAGTGTCGCGATCCTACCGACTGCGCCAGTTATGTTTCAGCGAACAAGATAATTATTAAAAAAGATTTATTTAATTAAAATACAATGTTTACTTTAGGATTAGAACTACAAGACTAAAATTAAGATTACAATTATTCTATAAACTAAACTTATTGCTAAATCAGTAAAACTGCAATCGTGCAGTTTACGCAATGCTTCACGCGCGGATCCGGTGCATGATCAGCAGTGACGCACGCTAGGCGATTGCCTAACTTCAGTAGATACATTTTGTCTCTGTCTGAAGTATACGTGAATGAAGTAAGAAGGCTAGGAAGATCATCCATAACGAAAAAAGTTGGTACCTACCAAAGACACCGACTTCCAAAAAGAAAGTTATTTTCACTTTGTAGTGTTTTTATTTGGAAGTCGGTAGTATATTTTTGTAAAAAGTTTTCTTATTTTTCACTTTTTAGTTGTACCTACCTAAGAGAGGTAAAAAAAATTGAGATTTTATCTCCATAGTTAGTTACATAATTATTTCACAAATGATTAAATTTAACTTCAATCTGTTGAAATGTAAGAACCGAGTTTAGTTTTTGTTCATCTGGTGCGACAGACAAAAGGCACCATAATGCTGATGACGACTACGCGATGCAACGAGTGTGGGGTTAATTCCAGGAGAGGAAGGACCTAGCTGCCATCTTACTAGTGATAATGCGACGCATGAGAATATCCAAGCTGGTTTAAATTGATGCAAAATTAATGAACTTTAAAAAAAATACATACAGTCAAACATAGAACCTCCTCCTTTTTGGGCAGTCGGTTGAAATGTGGCACTTTCCGTGTAGCTAATACATTTTGTTGTTTTCCTTATTCGGAACAGGAATGTACCTATGTTATTTACTTGCAAAATTGCAAATGGGCAAAAATGGTTCAAGAGCCTCCACTGATGAGACTTGTGGGTAACGAAAGTACATACTTGTCATATAATTCTGACAAAAAATCCGTCCGAGAATTAGACTTTTCAACGTAAAAACGTACGCACAAAACGTTTTGGGGACACTTTTGTTATGCGTACAGCTAAGGAGTGGAATTCCCTGCCGGAGTCTGTGTTTCCCGATAGCTACAATCTAGGGGTCTTTAAGTCAAGAGTGAATGGGTTTTTTCTAGGCAAGCGTGCTTCACCGTCGACCACATCATCGCTTTACATCAGGTGAGATAGTGGTCAAGCGCGAGCATATTGATAATAAAAAAAAAAAAAAAAAAAAGTAAAGTATTTTTTTGTGCTTGGCCAATGTGAAGAAGCGCACACAGGGCGGGCGTTTTTGTGGAGCGGAGGCGAAGCGCGCGCGCTCTGGCTCTCCAGAGTGAACTCGCACACCGCGGTCTACACGCACCACTATGGATACTTCTATGAAGCTTCATATTTCTTGTAGAAGAGTTAACATGATCATAATAATCCTCGAATGGATTTTGATAATCTTTTGTCAGAATCATAATTATGACAAGTATGTACTTTCGTTTCGCTCTTGGACCAAGTTCCATACATTTTTGCCCATTATCCCTTGATTGATTGAATAATTCAATAAGGTTTTATAAGGAAAATGTGTGGAAGAAAATGTTATAACTAATACTATTTAATAGCTTTGAATAGGGTTCAATTTTTAGAAAAAAGGCAGTCATTGGGTCTGCCGATAGAAGTGAAAACTTAAGTTTACCCTGACGCAACACGTCACATTAGCATATCAGTGAGACGGTCTCATCAGCACGTCATTAACGCAAACTCACAAATTTGTTTCTACCAAAAATCGGCCAACGCGCCTACAAGGATATTTCACTTACTCACAAAAATAAAACTGGTATTGTACGAAAAAACTTAATTTAAATTATCATACACTAGCGGACGCGTCGCGGTTTCACCCAAGTAGTTCCCGTTCCCGTGGGAATACAGGGATAAAAAGTAGCCGATGTCAACCGGGGGCAGTGTAGCTTCCCAACGATGAAAGAATTTTTGAGATCGGTTTAGTAGTTTTAAAGTTTATTCGTTACATCCAAAAATACAAAATACAAATCTTTCCTCTTTATAATATTAGTATAGATAAATGTACATACACTCACATCTCTTGCTTATGGGAATAGGCAGAAACAAGCAAAACAAATAGGTACCTAAATAACATAACTTATTAGGCCCCCTGCCTTTATTGAATTATGATTCACAATAATTACACATAACTAAACAGGATACACTAAATTATAGATACTTACTCATTGTGCTTTGATTTCCCCATGAATCCTTCACTGTCAAATACCACTGCGGTTTATTTAGTGTTCGAGTATGGAACATCGTTATAATTGCGTGAAAAACAGCAACGTGGTATAGAGTGTGCTTAGTAGAGCTACTATAATCAGAATGAATTCTATTATGTATTGATGCTACATTTTGGTAGTTCTGATGGGACATGTTTCTAGTAATAATTATATTTTGCCGAGTAAAACTAAAATATTTTAAAAAGGTTTAAGCAGTTCACTTAGGGTTAACTTAGAGTTTAATCGTGAACTAAATAAATACTATAGACAGCGTGCTAAATACTTTCTTGATCAGACGTATACTGAGTCTATCCGACGGACAGAGACGGATATAAAAAGGGATCCGAAACGTTTTTGGAAATTTGTAAAGGGTCAGCAGGCTTCTAGGCAAACATGCAATGAGTTTGTATACTATGCGCGGATTGTATCAGGGGTGGACGCAGCAAATGCATATGCGCAATATTTTAGCTCTGTGTTTCTGCCGCATGATCCCGTTCTATTTGCAGTGTAGAGCCGCTGTGCTCCACGCGGGTCACCGTAAATGTAGTTGACTATTAAGTCTTCTCAAAGCCCATTCACCTGCAGGGCCTGAAGGAATCCCGCCGTTTATTCTTAAGGACTGCTCAGATATTTTTAGTAAACCGCTCCTATATGTTTACAATTTTGCCTTAAAACAGCTATTTATCCAGTAATATGGAAAAATTTACGGGTTACTCCTGTACCCAAGGGTGGCGACAGGTCAAAAGTCAACAACTACAGGCTTATTGCGGTACTGTCGGACTTAGGCAAGGTATTCTAAAGTCAAAGCTATTTATTTGCATTAAATGCGGTACAAAAGACGGTATAAATAAGTTATAAGTTGGCATGCAAATATTAAGATATTTGTTAATGTACAAATTCCCAAAAAAGTCTGAGGAGCCTTCACGGCAGTTTACAGTTTGCACCAAGAAAACGCCGCGCTCAGAACGAGAAAACCTTTATTTATGATATATACAAGGGGGGTCATGAAATCCCTGAAAATCTTAACACCGCGATGTAGCGGAGAGTCAAAAATGTACAGCGCCATCTATTGGTTTGAAGCGAATTTAATAAAAAAAGTGACATTTCTTGATGTTAGAATCTTAACATTCCGCCCACCATGGACAGAGTGTCCATAAATTAACACATTAAAGACAAAACAATTTATCCGCCCACCATGAGAACAGTTTAGCTACTACCAACAACAAATAAAAATATCAAAACTTAAATTAACACTTCATAACATGTTAAGTGATAGGTAGTAAAATACATAAAGCAATACCAAAACTTAAGTCTAGATGGTGACAGGTAAAATAATGAGCTTAGACACTGGTCTCTTTATAATAGAACCCTTACATTTTAATGAAACAACGCGCGTAAGTTTGTCCACTCCAATATGCTTGTCAGTTATTATGCCATACAACCATCTTGCCGGTGGTAGATTATCCTCTTTAACCAGCACTATATCTCCCACCTTAGGTTCCGGCGTTATTTGTGTCCATTTATAACGATGCTGGAGTTGTGTAAGGTATTCGTTTGACCATCTACGCCAAAAGTCCTGCACAAGCCGTTGTGTGAAATGCCATCTTTTGAGAGTACTCAAGGTAGAATTTTCGTAATTAGCATTCGGTACCAGTACTAAAGGCTCACCCACAAGAAAATGTCCCGGGGTAAGTGGGTACGGATCTTCTGGATTGGAACTTATTTGTGTTATCGGTCTTGAGTTAAGACATGCCTCTATTTGGCACAAAAGAGTCGTCATCTCCTCGAAAGTGAGTGTGCTGTTGCCGATAACTCTTTTTAGGTGATGTTTTGTGGATTTCACTCCAGCTTCCCAGAGCCCACCAAAGTTTGGTGAATGGGGTGGAATGAAATGCCAGTTGGTGCCGTTTGTTGCAAGCCAGTCAGCTATGTCATTCGCTACTACCGAACTTTCCCGTGGTACTAATTTTTTGAGCTCTTTATTCGCTCCAACAAAATTAGTGCCATTATCACTCCACAATTCTGCACAATGACCTCTGCGTGCAACAAAACGCTTAAAAGCAGTCAAAAATGCTTCTGAGGTTAGATCGCTCACGACCTCTAGATGAATTCCACGAGTGGCCATGCAGATGAATAAACAAATATAACCTTTAGTGGAGTGATGACCACGTCCCTTTGTGGTTCTGACTGCGATAGGCCCTGCGTAATCAACACCACTTTTATGAAAAGGGCGGCAAGCAGTGACACGAGCTGATGGCAATTGGCCCATCAATTGTTGGTTCGTTTGAGCCGCATAACGAATACAAACGACACATTTACGAAAATGCTGCCTTATAAGACTCTTTGCGTTCATGATCCAATACCGAGTTCTTATATAACTCAGCATGGACTGAGGGCCCCCATGAATAGTACGCTCATGGGCATCTGCAACAATCAAATTTGCAAGATGTGAATTAGGAGGAATCAGTATGGGATGTTTCATTTCATCCACAACGTTAGCCTTCTGCAATCGCCCACCAACTCTAAGGATGCCTCCGCCATCGAGGAATGGATTAAGCGAGGTAAGTTTACTCTCTTTATTTACAATACCTAATCCCCGTAAACTCTTTATTTCGTTCAGGAATTTTTCCCTTTGGTCCAACCGGATACAGGTAAGTAATGACTCCTTCATTTCCTTAGACGTTAGCCAACGTGTGGTTGTAGAGCTAGTGCTAACCCTATTTAAGGTTTTAAGAAACCTTCTACAATATGAAATTACTCTTGTCATCCTATTTAGACTTGAAAACCTTGACATTATATCAATGTCTTCAAATGTAACATGACATAATACCTTATTTTTCTTTTCTTCTAAGTCAATTTGTTTAAACATTCCTTTACTGTAGTGAACTGTATTTTCTTGTAGCCACTTAGGGCCCTTTTTCCAAATGGTAATTTCAGAAATATCCCTCGGATTTATGCCCCGCGATACGCAATCTGCTGGGTTCTCATCGGACTTGACATGCGCCCACTGACTATTGTCCATTATGGTCAAAATTTCCGAGACCCTGTTTGCGACAAACGTTTTCCACTTGCTAGGATGACTACTCAGCCAAGCAAGAACAACACTAGAGTCAATCCAAGCGTGGGTATTTTCTTTTGTGATACCCAATACTTCCGAGACTTCTTGGAGCAATTTAGCTAATAAAACCGCTCCACAAAGCTCCAAGCGAGGTATTGATACTTGTTTTACAGGAGCAATCCTTGATTTGGAAGCGACCAGATTCACATGAACCTTACCGTTACAATCTACTGTTCTAACGTAGACAACGGCTGCATACGCTGCATTAGAAGCATCACAAAACCCTTGTAGTTCCATGTGAACATTGTGTCTGCTTGTCCCCGTCCATCTCGGCAGTTGAAAACTAGTGAGATGAACGAGATCCTTACGATATGAAAGCCAATCTTTGAGTATGTCAATTGGTATTTCGTCATCCCACCCTATACCAGCAAGCCATATTCTCTGAATAAAAATCTTGGCTGTTGTTATGACGGGCGCAATCCAACCAAGTGGATCAAATAATTTGGCTACATCCGAAATTACCTTACGTTTGGTCACAGCTGTTTCAAGCGGCGGAAGTTGGACAGTATATTGAAACTCATCGTTAGATCTGTTCCAGGTTAATCCTAGAATTTTCATAACAGAATCTAATTTCAATTCTAGGTTTTCCTTGCTATCCTTACTGTCTGTATCAACTTCTTGCAATAACCCATTGGTATTACAAGACCACTTCTGAAGCTCAAATCCGCCACAATTAAGAAGGTCTTTTAATTGATGTATGATTTTAATACCTTCTTCAACGTTTTCGCAACCTGTCATGAGATCGTCGACGTAGAACTCCTTTAAAACCCTGTCTGCTGCTAAAGGGTATTTATCACCATCATCATGCGCAAGCTGTTGCAGAGCTCGTACAGCTAAGTAAGGTGCTGAAGATGTACCAAATGTTACACGCAGTAACCTTAGATGTTAAAGTTCTGAGTTCACATCTTTACGCCACAACAGGCGTTGAAAATCAACATCTTCTCCAGATACCTTTACTTGTCTATACATTTTTACTATGTCTGCAACAAGACATATAGGATAACAGCGCCAACGCATGATGATGTGCCTCAGTTCAGGTTGTAGCCTTGGACCAATCATCATGTCTCTATTTAACGATGATCCATTGTTTAGAACACATGACGCGTCGAATACAACCCTCACCTTTGTTGTGGTTCTATCATTTTTGATGACTGCGTGGTGTGGCAGATAGATGGCATTATGATTCTCTTTCTCTAATTCTGGAACCACCTCCATATGACCTAACGTCAAATACTCCTCAATAACTTCAGAATATTTTATTGCAAATTCAGGATTCTTAACAAACCGTTTCTCGAGCAAATAAAATCGTTTCCGAGCAATATCGAAAGAGTTGCCAAATTTACACTCGGGATTCTTTGACTTGAAAGGCAATCTTACCACATAGCGACCTTCTGAATCTCTTTTAACAGTTTCTGCAAAGAAGTCCTCACAGGCCTGCTCTTCCTCTGATAAAAACCTTTTGTCAGAAGAAGGTTCCTCTAACTCCCAGAACTTCTTTAACAGATCGTCAGTTAAATGAGTGTGCATGTTCACAATTTTATTTCTTTGCGGAGAACCTTGCTTGATTTGTGAATGTATACAGCCAGAGAGAATCCATCCAAGTCTGGTATTCTGAGCCACAGGCAACCCAGGTGAACCCTTGATAACGCCATCCGTTATAATCTGGCAATATACTTCTGCTCCTAGTAAAATATCAATTTTATTCGGAGTATTAAATGAAGGATCAGCTAGCTTTAGATCCGACATTTGAGGTAACAACGATGTCAAAACAATCTTCCTCTCAGGAAGAAGTGATGTGATGTTCTTTAGAACATGAGCCTTCACAACAACTTTAAAGTTGGGATCGTGGCGTGACTGAATCCTTATGTTTACAAAACATTTAGAGTGCAATGTTGCGCTCTGGTCACTGCCAAGTCCTGAAATAAAGCTCTTGTCTGTAATCTTCTTCAGACCAAGCATTTGTACCGAGGATTCGGTAATAAACGATGCTTGAGATCCTTGGTCTAAGAGAGATCTTAAAACGAAAGTGCCTGTTCTCGCTTCTACCTGCACTAAGGCAGTGGCCAATAGCACTTGGCTGTTCACACTGGAGAAACAAGACACAACATTAATTGGAATCTCGGTCTGTGGAGTAGATGGTGGAGATTTATCCGTACCATCATCCTCTTGATCACGTGAGTTGTGACCTTTAGGGATTGATTTCTGATGAAGGAGAGAGTGATGCCTCTTCCTACAAATACGACAATTGGTTGACTGACGACATGAAAATACCGAATGATTTGAACCGAAACAGTTAAAACACAACTTATTGGTTTGGATAAACTTACGACGTGTTTCAACGTCTTCCCTTGCAAACTTTTTGCAATTCATCAATTTATGGTCGTCATCACAAAACTCACATTTTGAATTTGAAGTGACATGCATAACCTTAGTTGCGCGAGTACTATTATTCGACTTGTTTACCTTATTATCCAAAAACTCAAGAGATCTGAATCGCTGCTCTAAGAATTCTTGCAAGTAACTTATCTTAGGTAGTTCGTCATTGAACGTACAGATTTTAACTTCCCATAACTTTCTAGATTCAGTATCAAGTTTCAGACTCACAATGTAAATTACAATAATATCCCAAGAAGAAATATCAATATCTAAATTTTTGAGGGCGTTTAAACATTCATTTGTGGTATCAAGTAATTCTTTAATGGCACTGGATGATTCTGACTGTATGTTCTTTTGATTCATGAAACGTTTTAAAATACAAATAGCAAGGTGTAATTTATTATTATAGCGATGTTCTAATTGATCCCAACAGACTTTGTAATTATTGGCCGTGATAGGAATTTGCCGTAAAAGTTGCTCGGCCTCACCTGTTAAATAGCCTTTGAGATAGTGAAGCCGTTGAACGTCGTCCAATGCTTTGTTGCTATGTATTAACGATATGAATAAATCACGAAAACTTGTCCATTCGGTGTATTTTCCGCTAAAAGTAGGAATGGAAATCTTGGGTAATCTAACACTAAAGGATTGACCGACGTTTGATTCATTAACCTTAGAACTAGACAATGCAACAGTATTAGAATCGATCTTAAACTTAAGCAAACAATCCTTTATTTCCGTTTTATAATCCGTGTATAGTTCTTCAGTTACGTCACAACTGATGCGTTGTGTAATAAGTAGACTTAACCAATTCCTTTTGATTAAATTCCGAAACGATGACTCTATGTGTTTCGCGATATGAAGTCCAATAATTTTCCAGTGTTTCAAGACGAGTTTCCAAATAGGATTGTGTTAACCTTTCCTTTGGAGATTTCTTACAATTTACTCTGGCTTTTTGTATCTTTGATTTCACATCATCTTGAAATGCAAAATACTTATCCATTTTTATATGAATGTATAGTTAAATTTTCAATTAACTTGAATCACCAATCTCAAATAAATTGCAAGTCAATGAACTTTTTCCACAAAATTTTCTAAGTGTTTGGCAGTTCTGGGGAAAAACCGGCGTGGATTCCCCGTCTGTTCACTTTTTGCGAAACTATTCTAAGTCCAAACAACTTCTAAATTTTCTAAGTCTATTTCTTCTTGTATTGAAGGTTCTAATTTGCTTGAATTTTCTCAAAGATAATATTGCAAAGAGTACTCACAGTTTCACTTCTTTATACTTTACTGAAATCGGTTCCAAACTATCCGCTCCTTCCGATACCGTTCCAGTACTGGATATGTCGCTGCGTGGTTCAACTTCAATCAACCAACTTATCGTCCATCCGGCTCGAAGGACCATGTACAAATTCCCAAAAAAGTCTGAGGAGCCTTCACGGCAGTTTACAGTTTGCACCAAGAAAACGCCGCGCTCAGAACGAGAAAACCTTTATTTATGATATATACAAGGGGGGTCATGAAATCCCTGAAAATCTTAACACCGCGATGTAGCGGAGAGTCAAAAATGTACAGCGCCATCTATTGGTTTGAAGCGAATTTAATAAAAAAAGTGACATTTCTTGATGTTAGAATCTTAACAGTTAAGGTGCTTACAATAAGCAGATCTCTAATAATCTATTAACACATTTTTATTAGGTATTTAACCTGTTAAGTTTAAGTTTAATAAACTCTTCAAAATACTTAGTTTACTTACTAAAGTAGACTACGAAATTATATGGTTAACAAAAAACACACACGCAAAAAAAACACTAGGAATTACAACGACTAATAAGATAATCTACAATGCATTCCTGTAATGATAAGATTGACATGGAGATTTTTTAGAAATTCGTTTATAGAATAAAAAAGTGTGAGAAATGAGCCACTTTTTTAAAACTATACAGAATTTTCTGTAAGGGAGGTCGGTTTTAAAGGATGGTATAGAATTATAAATAAGAGGGGCCATGTAAACACAACTGCGCCTAATTAATTCGATTCTGGGTACAGGCAATTCTAATAAACACATCAACACGGTCTAGGGATATTTTTAAAAAAGCGAATTACTATCAATGTGTTAATTATTTATATGACATCTATATATTTAAAAGATACGTTATTTAATATTCTACCATTTTTTAATAATCATTAAGGTACTTCGATTAAAATTTCTGGATTTTATGGTAAAAAAATTAAGCATAGACGGAAACCGTATATGAATTAACTTTTAATTTATGACTAAAAACTGAAAAAAATAGAAAAATCATTTAATTTGTGTTTATAAACTTGAAGTTAGTAGTCTGAGAAAGCGCCCATGATGTTCATAACACATCGGCAACGATTCGGCATGCTCAGAACAAGGTTGTCAATGTCTTGCTGCGGAATATTGTCCCATGTCCTTCTGAGGTGCGCAAAAGGTTGATCTTCTGTAGCCAGATTTTCAGGAACTTCCTTCAGAGCTCTTCTCTGCAGCATATCCCACGCATGCTCAATGGGATTTAGATCTGGCGATTGAGCAGGCCAGTCTAAGGCCCTAACATTGTGTGTATGTAACCAAGCTGCTACCGTTCTCGCCGTGTGTGCCCGGGCATTGTCGTGCATGAGCAGGAAATCTTGCCCCATTTGTGTTCTGTGGGGCAAGATTACGGGCCCCAGCACCTGTTGGACGTATCGTTCTGCCGTCATATTGCCCCGCACCCAAACGAGATCCGTCCGTCCTCCAAGACGAATTCCTGCCCAAACCATAATTGTTCCTCCTTGGTATGGGTGAGCTTCCTGCGAGTTCTGAAGACGGCTCCATCGTCCAGGAACTCGCCAAACACGCGTCCTTCGTGAATCTGGATGGAAGCCGAACCTGGATTCATCCGTGAACAGCACATTGGACCATTGCTCACGGCCCCAGTCCACGTGGTTCCGAACCCATTCTAATCGACGTCCACGATTGCCTCTCCGTAAAGGTGGGACCCGGAGTGGTCTACGAGAGCGTAGATTGCTTTCATGCAGTCACCTTCTTACAGTTTGGTCACTCACAAGCACTTGGTGTTCCACTCGCAGCCTTTGGACCAATTGAGTCGCCGTTGCATTTGGTTGAGCTCGCGCAGTAATTTGCAAAAATCGGTCTTGTCTGGGGGTAGTGATGCGACTTGCCCCCCGGTGCCTCTCCGCTACTTCACTTGTGGCACGATAGCGTGTCCACAATCTTGAAATTACATTTTGGTGGGTCCCTATGGCCTCAGCAACATTACGCTGAACAGACCCAGCTTTCAGCATTCCCACAGCTCGTAACATCTCCGCCCTCGTCAAATGTTGGCGTTGCATGGCTACAATACCTCAATTTTAACTTTATCTTTCGTTTAAAAATAAAAAAAAACTGTAACTAAACGTAATTCGTATTGTTTTCTAAATTTCGCACAAATGAAAATTCCCTCTCCTACACATCAAGACATTTTTATGCCACCGAAACAAAAGATTTTTCAAAAAATTGAATTTGGAATTAGTCTGAGATAAATTACAAACAAATCGGTGTATAAAAGATTCCAATGCGGCCAGTACTTTTCGAGTTATTTAATTGAGTATGAAATATCCCTAGACCGTGTTGATGTGTGTACATACTGTGCAACTTTTCGTTTATTATTGTTATTTTTAATATTAGAAGTGAATAATTAGTTTTTACAAATTTAGCGATTTCATATATATACATACAAGGAACGGTAAGGAGATTGTGTTCTTTATATACTGGTCTGCAAGAATCAGTCCAGTCTATATATATATATATATATCTGTTCTACTATTTGGTCCCTATGTTTTATTTTAAGATGGATATTTTTAGACTTCTGTGTTTTAAAATTTAATATTTTAGTTTTATCAACGTTCACTTTTAAAGCATTTATATCTAACCATGTGACTATTTTATTCAAACTGGTATTTCTATTAGTCTCATGTGCTTCATGATTTTTACCATCTAGGATAACTGTTGTGTCATCAAGATCATTGATGACACAACAAGGAATAATGGAGGGCCCAAGATGCTTCCCTGTGGAACTCCAAAGTAATTTTGCCGAGGCTGAGAGTTGAAGTTGATGAGACTGTTCACTTTGTCATCAAATTTTGTAATTCGGGTAGTCTAAGTTCTATTTAATAAATAATATTTAAACCATTCCAGGGCTGGTCCCGTAATACCAATTCTAAATAATTTATCGATAAGAATGGAATGATTTACAAAGTCGAAGGCTTTACTAAGGTCTAAAAACAAAGCAGAGGTTACACTTTTAGAGTTAATGTTATTTATCATAGATTTGACTACACTAAATGCTGCTAGTGAGGTAGATTTATTTTTCCTAAAACCGTATTGCTCTTTTGTCTAAGAAAGAAAGGACTCTTCTGTACATGACTCTTTTTTCAAAGACCTTGGATAGAATTGGAATTAGAGCAATTGGTCGGTAGTAGTTTTTATTAGTTTTAGAGCCTTTTTTATGCAATGGTTCTATTATAGATATTTTGAGTTTATCTGGGAAGCAGCCTTGTTCTAAAGATAAATTAATAATAAATATATTAAAGTGGTTCTGCAATGAATGGGGATATATTTTTTCAAAGTCTGTAGTTATGTCATCAAACTCCACTGAGTTTGTGTTTTTTAATGATTTTAAGATACTAAAAATTTCACAGGATTTGTAAGATTAAAAAAAAATGCTATTGTCATTGTTTTTAATATCTTGGTTATATGTGCTGTTCTTTAAAGTAGTGCTGTTTTCAACAATATCAATGAAAAAGTTGTTAAATATATTTGCTGTAACCTGAACCTGATGTAGCAGTAACACCATTATCTATTATACCATTAATATACTCTCGAGACCGTTCGTTACCTGTGCAGCTTTTTACAATATCCCAAGAAGCTCTACCTTTATTTTTTAAGTATGCAATGTGCTTAAGATTACATAGGGATTGCATATTATGAATACATTTCCTTAATATTTTCGTGTACATCTTAAATCTAGTTTTGTTTTCATGTGTTCTGTTTACATAGGTATAATATTTATATCTTAATGTTCGTTTAGTGTTACTACTAATTTTAACTCCTTTTGTTATCCATTTATTTTTTTATCTTTGAACTGTTTTTTTACTTTAATCAGAGGGAAAGATAGTTTATAAAATAATGTTAAATTGTAATGAAAGGAATCGAAAGCATTATTCGTGACTGAAATTTTGTAAATATATATAATTTACTTACGTGTTCAATAAATTTGCTAATATTGTCTTTACTCAGGTGATTTACGGTCATGAAGTAAAAGCCTGATATGGGTTTTTGATTGTATTCGAAATTGAAGACCTGAGCAGTGTTGTGATCAGATAAACAAACATTGTGAGTTTTGCCTATTACGTTTGGATTATTACTAATGATGTTATCAATACATGTATTCAACCTGGTGGCTTCATGAATATGACATCTCATACCATAATTTGAGATATTTTAAAAATTTTGTTCAATTATTATCATTTTTTAGAAGATTTATATTAAAATCCCCAGCTATTATTATTTTGCTTTTTTATTTTGTAATTTAAGTAAGGTTTTGTGTAAGTTTTCAAAAAATGCACACACATTCTGTTACTTCTTGCAATTCGGTAGCTACTTTGAACATGGTTTTTGCATAGTATACATGTTCTCCCTCGCCGCTGATCAGGTTTTGAATAAATCGCACCGACGTAAAAGTTGTTAAGATTAAGATGTTTTTCTTCACCTCTTATAACAAAATGTCTCTTATCACTCAGGCGTAAAACGTCAATGTTTATATTATTATTAATAATCCATTTAATTCAGGCGACAGGGCCCATAAAAAATAATTTAAACATAAACATATATAAGAATGGTGTTAGTAACAATACAAACTTATACCTATGTTAGTAGCAATTTTAACAACTATCAAAGATTCAATGATCATTGCTTCAGCATTCCAGCTGAAATACTGGAGCAACGATTCATATGAACACAGTCCAGCCTGTCAGCAATCATGGCCAGGATGCCGTTGGAGCTGGCCCGCACCCTGCGCACCAAGGATGCACATATTTTACGCATCAATGCATAAAAGCAATCAACGCGCATTTCCGCAAACATCCCTGATGCGCTACAGAAGTGAGGCAGCCCCATTAGCACCCTGAAGGCATTATTATACTGAACGCGAAGGGTGCTGTACGATTTTTGCGTGAAATGAACCCTATGGGCTACAGGCGTAAAACGAGGTAAAGAAGGCCCTAAACAGAGTCATCTTAACCCCCGCAGAAGTACGTGAAAACCTGCGGGCAATCATATTCGCTCTGACCGACAGCGCCCTCCGCTCTCTCTCAATATCGTCATCGTCCCTGAGGCCAGCGGTTAATACGTGCCCAACGTACTTAAAGGCCTGTACCCTCGACAAAGGTACACCATTCACTTTAACGTGAGGTACCGTTTCTGGATATTTTCCAGCAGCCCCAAACACCATAACGACACTCTTCCGCACATTATACAAAAGGCCGTGGGCACTGGCGTAACTTTCACACAGACTCACCACCTTTCTAAGACTGAGGCACTGAGCAGCACCATGTCTTCTCCGTAGCTAATGTAGTTGACGCATATGCCATCAATATTAGAGTCACGCATATCATTAATAGTTAAATCAATATATTGTAGTTTATTTAAAGTCCCTACAATATTTTGATGCATTATTGAATAAATATTCTACTATGTTTTTTACTACTACTATTGCTAAGTTTATTATTAGTTACAAAAAAATGGTTCTTTACTTACCACAACGTTGTCACTAGAAGTATTTATGGGTGACATTTGTGGTTTGACAATCTTAGAAAAATAGTAAGGAATGGTACCTTTAAGTGGACCTTTTAAATGTTCCAACGTGCTGATTACTTGAAGTGATGAAGTTTTAGAAGTTTCAAGTTTAATATGTTCTGAATCATTAGGTTTGCCGATTATTCCTACATTATTATTATGAAATAGGTACTTGTCATAGTAATTTACATCGTTAATTTTGTGTACAATTTGTTGGATAACGCTATTGTAGCTATTTGCTTCGATGAAGTTACAATTGTGATAGTTTTGGGAAAGCATTTTTTTTTAATTCATAGTTAAGTTTAGGCTCATTCAGGAATGCATTATATTTAACATTTACAATAAATATATTACAGTTTTTTAATAGCCTAACTGCTGCAGCCATTTCAGCCATAAATTAAATAGGGTTTGAGTCATTTCTACCGGTCATTATGATCACGCTGTCATTTTTTGTAAAGTGTTCGGATAATTTATCACAACACAACAACACTTCTTCTGTAGTTGCACCTGTGCTTATACCCGTTATGGCGTAGTTCTTTAAGATAAATCTGTTTTCTTTTTCCTTCTCCAGTAGTCCTTGAACTCCTTTCCCTTGGTCATCTGACAGAATAAGTATGTTTCCATTTCGAGATTGGCAACTTACTTTGTGTGATGTACCTTCGTCGTGCAAGTTTAGTTTTTTGATTTATCCTCCGTTTTACCATGCGTAATTGCAATGCAATCGGATGCTATTGCAAGTTTAGTGTTGGACTCTTTAGTTTCATTTTCTTCTCTAAGACTGTCAGTAACAATACTGCTGCAAGCAGGTTCGGGGGTATGGAAGTCGATGTCCAAGTCTAGTTTTCTAGCCGATAGTCTGTTTTTATTTGGAAAATATTTTTTGTAGATTCCTGTGTTGCACGAAGAGGTACTTAGTAGAGGTACGACTTTTGGGATTTTGGCTCGTAATGTACTTTTTCTTAAAATATTCAGTGTTGATCTTTTGATCAGCTAACTGTTGTTTCAATGAAACATTCTCTAAGCCAAGTGTTTCAATTTCAAGATTTGTACTCAATATCTGCTCCTTATGATTCTCAATCGTATTTTTTAAGTGAAATGTTTCATCACTTTTAAGGTGTGTACTTAGGTCTATCGATACTTTTGACGCTTAAGTTTAATGCCAAACTGTCAAAGGATTCATTGGACAGACGAGAAAGAGAGCGTCGCATGCGCCTTTTCCTGAAAGTTACGTTACTGCGGGTTACCATGTTTTCTGAGAATATTTGTTAAAAATAAATATTTCTTAAAATTGTAGAAAAGTATATAGAGCAGAAAATAAGTCACAAAAGCAGCAAACTTTAAAATAAACTGTTCAATGTAAAAAAGTGATAAAATAAAAAGTTCCAAAAGGAGTTTGTGTTAACGCCTTACGCAGTCAGCTATACTGTCACTTGCCAAATAATGCGAAAGTGGTGCATGTATTGTGCGTTTCTTTAAATGAAACAAAGTGTGTTATTCTTTGTTTTGATTGGTTGTTAAAATAAATAGCACAAAACCTGGACAAACGGTCCAGTTGGGTAGGTCTAACTTCAAGAAAGAGGTCAACCGTCGAATCCGACTCGGCTGGGTGGCGTTCGGGAAGTTGCGTGGTATCTTTTCGTCCAATTTACTATAATACAAACAAAAGTCTATGATCAGTGTGTGTTGCCAGTGATCACCTATGGGACCGAGACGTGGTCGCTCACAATGGGCCTTATCAGAAAGCTTAAAGTCACCCAAAGGGAGGGGGCTATGCTCGTCGTTTCCTTGCGTGATTATGTTAGAAATGAGGATATTCGCAGGAGAACCAAGGTTACCGACATAGCCCGAAGAAATGCAAAACTTAAGTGGCAGTGGGCAGGGCACATTGCTCGCAGAACGGATGGCCGATGGGGCCGAAATGTTCTGGAATGGCGACCGTGAACCGGAAGACGATACGTTGGAAGGCCTCCCACTAGGTGGACCGATGACCTGGTAAAGGTTGCGGGAAGGCACTGGATGTGAGACGCACGGGATCGGTCAATGTGGTGACGCCTGGGTGAGGCCTATATCCAGCAGTGGACGTCTTTCGGCTGAAAAGATGATGACATTTTTTGAAAATAATTTATAGCCTTTGTTCCTTGGGCATAATGTAGCTTTCCATAGTTAAAAGATTTTTTTAAATCGGTCAAGTAGTTTCGGAGCCTAGTCTGTACAAACAAACACACAAAAAAAAAATCTTTCCTCTTTATAATATTGGTATAGATGATAGAATGGGTTCAACGCAAATTTGCTCGATACCTATATAAAAAGTTGTATGAGTACTATCCCTATTTGTATCCATCCCTGTTTGTTGCGGGAATGGTGGGCATCAACACACTGGAACTGCGACGGAAGTGTGCGCTATTGATGCTTTACTTCTTTTTGCTGAACAATAGGATCGATGACTCGTCCACGCTAGCTCGCTGTTCACTGTTTTCCCCAGAGGCTGTCGCGCGCCAGTGCCCCGCAGTGCCTTTTCGCGGCTCCTTCCTCGCGTACCCTGACAGCGCGATATACCTCTACAAACCAGGCCCTCAATCTGCTGAACGCCCTTATTGCTCAGGAACCTGGCGTCGTCATATTTATGTATAAGGATAAAGCTATGTTAAATGTTTGTGTAAAGTTCTTTAGTTCTTCTCTGCTGCCTCCTGCTCAGCATTCACTGTAGATAGAACGGGATTATGCGGCAGAAACAGAGCTAAAATATTGTGCGAATGCATTTGCTGCGTCTATCTCTGTCACAATCTGTCCCCCAAACTCCAAACTCAGTGCAACATCCACTGAGTTTGGAGTATTGGTATTTCGGATTTCGAACTCCATGAATATATGTAATCGGTTATATACACACATCATCACGGTCTAGGGATATTTCATACTCAATTAAATAACTCGAAAAGTACTGGCCGCATTGGAATCTTTTATACACCGATTTGTTTGTAATTTATCTCATACTAATTCCAAATTAAAATTTTTGAAAAATCTTTTGTTTCGGTGGCATAAAAATGTTTTGATGTGTAGGAGAGGGAATTTTCATTTGTGCGAAATTTAGAAAACAATACGAATTACGTTTAGTTACAGTTTTTTTTTCATTTTTAAACGAAAGATAAAGTTAAAATTGAGGTATTGTAGCCATGCAACGCCAACATTTGACGAGGGCGGAGATGTTACGAGCTGTGGGAATGCTGGAAGCTGGGTCTGTTCAGCGTAATGTTGCTGAGGCCATAGGGACCCACCAAAATGTAATTTCAAGATTGTGGACACGCTATCGTGCCACAGGTGAAGTAGCGGAGAGGCACCGGGGGCCAAGTCGCATCACTACCCACAGACAAGACCGATTTTTGCAAATTACTGCGCGAGCTCAACCAAATGCAACGGCGACTCAATTGGTCCAAAGGCTGCGAGTGGAACACCAAGTGCTTGTGAGTGACCAAACTGTAAGAAGGTGACTGCATGAAAGCAATCTACGCTCTCGTAGACCACTCCGGGTCCCACCTTTACGGAGAGGCAATCGTGGACGACGATTAGAATAGGTTCGGAACCACGTGGACTGGGGCCGTGAGCAATGGTCCAATGTGCTGTTCACGGATGAATCCAGGTTCGGCTTCCATCCAGATTCACGAAGGACGCGTGTTTGGCGAGTTCCTGGACGATGGAGCCGTCTTCAGAACCCGCAGGAAGTTCACCCATACCAAGGAGGAACAATTATGGTTTGGGCAGGAATTCGTCTTGGAGGACGGACGGATCTCGTTTGGGTGCGGGGCAATATGACGGCAGAACGATACGTCCAACAGGTGCTGGGGCCCGTAATCTTGCCCCACAGAACACAAATGGGGCAAGATTTCCTGCTCATGCACGACAATGCCCGGGCACACACGGCGAGAACGGTAGCAGCTTGGTTACATACACACAATGTTAGGGCCTTAGACTGGCCTGCTCAATCGCCAGATCTAAATCCCATTGAGCATGCGTGGGATATGCTGCAAAGAAGAGCTCTGAAGGAAGTTCCTGAAAATCTGGCTACAGAAGATCAACTTTTTGCCCACCTCAGAAGGACATGGGACAATATTCCGCAGCAAGACATTGACAACCTTGTTCTGAGCATGCCGAATCGTTGCCGATGTGTTATGAACATCATGGGCGCTTTCTCAGACTACTAACTTCAAGTTTATAAACACAAATTAAATGATTTTTCTATTTTTTTCAGTTTTTAGTCATGAATTAAAAGTTAATTCATATACGATTTCCGTCTATGCTTCATTTTTTTCCATAAAATCCTGAAATTTTAATCGAAGTACCTTAACGATTATTAAAAAATGGTAGAATATTAAATAACGTATCTTTTAAATATATACATGTCCTATAAATAATGAACACATTGATAGTAATTCGCTTTTTTAAAAATATCCCTAGACCGTGTTGATGTGTTAAGTTTCATAACTTAATTTAACTTTTCTCGCTTCCTAGATAGAAACATGGTACTGTGTTTTGTGATTTCCTTTAGAAAAATATAACTGATTTTTTAATACACATTTCAACTAGTTAACTGCTGGGCCCAGGATTGCCCGTCTCCTTTTTGTTGGAGTCAAGCGTCCCCACCCCCCTGCCAGCGAAATGGTTGCTCTTGGCTATGTAAAAAAATCACGGCAGTAGTAAATATAACTAAATTAAAAGGAAAACTATCACAGATAAGTAGGCTTTACAAGTAACGAGTAATAGTCGACCATCATCATCATCTTCCTGCCCTTGTCCCATGTTACTTGGGGTCGGCGCAACACGTTTTCCTCTTCCATACCGTCCTGTCCCCAGTCACGCTATCACTGACACACTTTTCTTTCATATCACTCCTCACACAGTCCATCCATCTTTTCTTTGGCCGTCCCCTCCCTCTCCATCCATCCACATTTATATTCATAACTCTTTTAGTAACATGCGCTTCATCCCTCCTCATCACATGACCATACCAGGACAAACGGTTTCCTTTCAACTTTTCTGTCACTGGCGCCACTTTCAAACTTCCTCTAATATACTCATTTCTCACTTTATCCATTCTCGTCACTCCGCACATCCATCTCAGCATTCTCATCTCTGCTACATGCAATCTCTTTTCATCCATCTTTTTCACAGCCCAACATTCTGATCCATACAGTACGACAGGTCTAATCACGGACTTGTAAATTTTCCCCTTTAACTTGAGGGGCATCCGTGGGTCGTGGTTTTGGCGGTCTCTTCAGTTCCGTGCCTCTAGCTCTCGCTGGGACACCCATACCGATATGCTCCGACTTCCGGTACCTAGGGTCGCTTTTCCAAGGGGATGGCGAGGTAGACCGAGCCGTAACGCACCGGATCGGCTCGGGATGGATGAAATGGCGACAACTCACTGCAACAACGAGTAAAAGTCGACCAACTTATAAAATGTACTTGGCTCAGTAAAATTTTTGTACAAATGCCATTGAAAAATTACTTAAATAACGTTGTTAGCTGTGTAAAACAGATAGTAAATATATGCTTATGAACGATTTAAAATATACAAAATTATACTTAATAATAATGATTTCTAAATTAATAATGTTTAAGCTCGAATAACGCATTGGAGTGGCCGGACAGTCGTTGGCAGTACTGGTACGTAGTATTATATAGTATAGTAGTCTATTTTGTGTTAGTTCAGAAGTATATTCGACGTTTTGTAATTTAAAGTAAAATTAGATTCGATTGCCAAGCAAATTACTTATTTTGTTGTTTGATATCCACCTGTAAAGTCAATATTCGACCCGACTACATCACTAATTGAGTAGCGTAAAACTTTCCATAACGAAGTAGTGAATACCGCAGATTAGAGGTGAATACATACGAAATTATTCAAATTACGAAAGAGAAATAAACTAGGAGCGTGCGCGCTAGGATCCAGGAACGAACCATACCATTCCCCGTGGCACTACCGCGCGCTCGTAACGGCTCTTTTCGCAATTCGCACCCGCGGTGGTACTCAAATAGATAATATTTTTCTAACTTCAGTTGCGAAGTTGGATTTTATAACTCCTTCTTTAGTTACCAGTTAGTCCTTATTTAGTTTAACTCAAGAGTGAATAGGTTACTTCTAGGCAAGCGTGCTTCACCGTAGACCATATCATCGCTTACCATCAGGCGAGATAGTGGTCAAACACGAGCATATAAATTAAAAAAAAACATCATCCTATGTGGGCCCGTTTTTAGACGTTGTGTGTCGCTGAAACCATTTTAATGTTCATGTTACAACAACAAAACCCTCTTCTTAGTCCGCATTATTATGTAACTTCGGCACCCTATTATTGCGCGTGGTCCGACACGCACTTGGCCGGTTTTTTAAATTAACTAAGTGAGAGCAAGAAAATACCTTCTTGATGGTGGATGTACTCCTAACTATTTCTTTATTGGTAACTTTCTTTCTCCTACAAACTAGTATAAACTATAAATATTAATAGCAGAAGTGCTAAACTTAGAATAAAACTTCTCTCGGCAAGCCGTCAGTACTCTAAGACTCGACGAACATCAAATTACATTTCACAACCAATTAATTACAATTTATATATTATTTTTACGTAAATCGATTATCAAATAAAATTTTAAATAACCTAACATATCACAATGCAGTGTTGCTATTTGTGAGGACAAAAAAGCAACATTGCTTTTAATTTTGTTCATATTTTTTTATGCTTATTACCTACGCTATCGAATACGATATTTGATGCGATACGATTTGGGATTTTGCCAATGTTTCGAGAAATTATCTTGGCATTCGGTATTTTATATTAGTCTTTGTAAATAGGATACTGGCGGCGATTCTGTGTGCATTCGCCGTCAGGCCCCTATCGTGAGCGCACGCTTGTTCGTCTAAAGAGAAATTCCAGTGTTACTCAAACTTTTCGCATCATGTTCACCTGCGCTAGTTGTGGTTCTGAGCATACCGACGGCCCTGTCTGTAGTGGCTGCAAACAACACTATGACTATCAGTGTGCCGGAGTCACTGAAGCCGGATACCGAAGACTCGGTGACAGTAGGAAGAGTGCTTGGCGCTGCCCAAAATGTAAGTCAGGCTCAACTCGTTCTCCTCTGGCAGTATCACCCCAGCCCAGCCAGCTAGACAAAATGCAGGAGCAGCTCAACAAGATTGCCTTCGACCTGGCTCCGCTGGCTACGTTGGTCGCTGACGTGAAATCTATCAAGTCGGAGCTGTCCGGACTCAAGGATTCCATCGAAATGGCACACAACATCATAAACGGTTTCTCCGAAAAGGTAAACACTGTCGAGACTAAGGTGACTGAACTGGAGAGGATGGTGGGTCAAATACCGATTCTTCAGGATCATATTGATAGAATAAACCGGGAGTCGCGAGACAGAGACCAATGGGCTAGAGCTAACAATGCCGAGATCAAAGGCATACTTCAGAAGAAAAATGAGAATCTGTACGATGTAGCCCAGAAAATCGGTAACCTATGCAACATTACGGTAAGAAAGGAAGACATAAGCTATATTGCGCGTATACCTACTCGTATCCCCAATGCAGATAAGCCGATTGTGGTTGCCTTCAACAGTCGATATACCAAGGAGGAGTTTGTAGCTTCGTCGCGTAAAAGTAAACAGCTCAACTTATCCAACTTGGGATTTTCTACGTCTGCAAACTTCTACGTCAACGACCACTTGACTCCGTCTAACAAGTCACTTTTAAGCAAGGCAAGAGCCCTTGCGAAAGAAAATAATTTCAAATACATTTGGGTGAAACACTCCAAGATCATGGCAAAAAGATCGGACACTGCACCTACATTTTTTATAAAGTGCGACAAAGATCTTTTAAAAATCACAAATCACCAGCAATAATCATTTCATATCTATTAACAAAACATGTACACAGTTTGAGAACCATATTCAAGTTTAAATTACCGCCTAATTTACACTTATGTTTTACGTACCGTGTGAGTCACAACAGATTAGTCGAACAACAAGTTGAGCGTTATTATTTGTTGCAGCGTGCGCTATTACCACTCGCTTGCGCGTACTTGCACCGCGACGTACGGTAGGCTTATTACGTATCGTTTGCAAGAGCAAAACAATAGCGATCAAACGCTTTTTGTCATAAAAGTCGTAATTACCTACGGTGTAGGTATGGTAGGTTCTACACAATCGTTTGCTAATCGCTCGCTGTTTGTCAAATGCAATTATTTAAAAAAAAATCGCCAAAAACTCTAAAACTTTTGTATGGAAGAAGAATTATTGCGCAAAAATCGCTATCGTTTTGCTCTTGCAAAAGATACGTAATAAGCCTGCCGGGTGGGTCGTCGCGGTGCAAGTACGCGCAAGCGAGTGGTAATAGCGCACGCTGCAACAAATAATAACGCTCAACTTGTTGCTCGACTAATCTGTTGTGACTCACACGGTACGTAAAACATAAGTGTAAATTAGGAGGTAATTTAAACTTGAATATGGTTCTCAAACTGTGTACATGTTTTGTTAATAGATATGAAATGATGATTGCTGGTGATTTGTGATTTCTAAAAGATCTTTGTCGCACTTTATAAAAAATGTAGGTGCAGTGTCCGATCTTTTTGCCATGATCTTGCAGTGTTTCCTTTCCTTTCTTTTTAAATACAATTGTGTAGTTCGTGACGAAGTTTACTCAATTCTACCTAATTTGCGCGTATAATTTTTTGTGCTCGCTCTGATTTGTGGCTGTGGTGTTGCATTTAATTATTGTTGCTTGGGATGTTTTTCTAAAATGATTATTTATTTCATCAATCAGGGGGCGGATGCTATCAATCTATTTATTGCGTCTAGCTTAATAATCTTTATATTATTATTTTATAGTTTTTATTTTGTTATATATAGAAATGGCGTTATTTAACATTTATTACCAGAATGCGCGGGGTTTACGAACGAAGACGCATACTTTCAAACGTAATGTACTTCTGAACTCTTACGATGTTATTGCAGTAACAGAAACCTGGTTGGTAGATAGTATTAGCGACAATGAACTTTTTGGCAGTGAGTACTTAGTTTGGCGTAGGGATAGGGATTATAGAAAAACAAAACAAACCATGGGTGGCGGTGTGATGTTGACCGTGCGACGTGAACTATCAGCTGAAGTTCGTTCGGACTGGTCATCATCAGCTGAAGATCTTTGGGTTACGATTGGTTACAAAAAAAAAGGACCGCACTATACACAAATTTAACATTTGCATTCATTACCTTTGTAAGGAAAATCTGGGGAACTCGTACGAGACGCAGTTGCGTAATTTTACTAACAGTCTTTTACTTATTATAAACACAAACCCTGATGACACTTTTGTAGTACTAGGTGATTTTAACATGCCCAATATTGAGTGGTCAAGTGTCGACACATGCTTGCAACCCTCTGGTATAACTGGCGAATCTCAAACATATTTTTTTGATATTCTTTCTGAATGTAACTTAATTCAGTACAATAATTGTTGCAACAAATCAAAGGGTAGAATATTGGACTTAGTGTTATCTAATATTGATTTATGTATTAGCGCCTGTGTTCCTCTTGTTCCTGAGGACGATCATCATAAATCTCTCGACATCGCACTTCATTACCATCTTGAGGTACCGTTAAAACCCTATCCCAGGATGAAATGGTATTATGAGTCTGGGGACTACGATAATATTAATAAATTATTGAACGAATATGTTTGGGAAGACCACTTGCTTGGCAATTCATTAGACGACGCGGTTGATATTTTTTATAACTACCTTGAGAAATTAATTAATGTTTACATACCCCACAAAATTATTTATCCTTTAAACTACCCACCATGGTATAACTCAAGTTTAAAAAAAATACTTAAGGAAAAATACAAATATTTACGTAAATACCATACTTATAGCAACACATCGGATTACGACACTTTTGTACTACTTCGCACTAGAGCCAAAGCTGCTGAGGAAGAATGTTACAAATCTTACATTGCCAAAACTGAAGATTCTATTTTAAAATGTTCTGGTCCTTCATAAAAGCGAACAAAAAGGGCACTAACACTCTCCCCTCCACTATGTCATTGGAAGGTCGATGCTACAATACAAGTGAAGAAATTAGTGATGCTTTCGCAGCGTACTTCCAATCAAACTTCCTCTCTACTTCAGATCGAAATTCGAGTACCCCAAGTCCAACAAATGCCCCTCCTACTGACTCTGCACTAAACATAGGTGAGATTGAAATTAATCCAAACCACCTGCTTAGTCTCTTAGAATCCTTAGATCTCAATAAAGGTGCGGGTCCTGAAAACATTCCGCCATTATTTATAGTCAAGTGTGCCAAAGGACTAATTAGGCCACTAACGATTATTTTTATTCGTTCTGTTAAGGAGGGAATTGTTCCTAGTATATGGAAGTACGCGTACATAACATAAAGTGGGAATAAGGGTGATATTAATAATTACAGACCCATATCCAAATTATGCCTGTTTGGTAAAATACTTGAACGTATCATCTACACGCAAGTTTACAGCACTTTTTCTACGGCCTTCATTCCTGAACAGCACGGCTTTCTTAAAAACCGATCGACCACTACTAACCTACTGTCTTTTGTCGACTTCACCACATCCTGTATGGACGATGGCGGTCAGGTAGACTGTATTTTTACAGACTACAGTAAATGTTTCAACCGTATTGACCATAATATACTTTTACAGAAGATTCTTTATGCAGGTATTCATGGTAACTTATACCGGTGGATAACATCTTACATAAAGAATCGTTCCCAGGCTGTCGTAATCAACGGTGCTGTGTCGAACCGGCATGTAGTCCCTTCAGGAGTTCCCCAGGGATCGCTTCTTGGGCCCTTATTATTTAATATTTTTATAAATGACATTCACACATGCTTTCAAAATTCATTATTTCTACTTTACGTAGACGACATGAAAATCTTCAAGCATATAAACAATGTCGAAGATTGCGACGCGTTGCAACAAGATCTCGAAAGACTAGAAAACTATTGTCAGCTGAATAATCTGGAACTCAATGTATCTAAATGTTACACAATTACGTTCACTCGCAAGACCAGCAGCATATCCCGCTCATACACTCTAAAGAATGCCCATCTAAAACGAGTAGATTTCATACGAGATTTAGGTGTGGTGCACGACTCCAAACTTACCTACGAGAAGCACATAGATCAAATAGTTAATAAAGCTAACAAAGCTATGGGGTTTTTAAAAAGATCTTGCTCTCAGTTCACGGATGTCAAAATAATTAAAATATTGTACTGTTCCTTCGTCCGTAGCTCACTTGAATATTGTTCACAAGTTTGGAATCCCATGTATGATGTTTATATCTCAAGATTGGAATCTGTCCAGCGAAACTTTACAATATACCTGCAGTACAAATGTAACACCCGCGATCATAATTACGAGTCAAGATGCAAAAGGTACCATTTACTTCCACTTAGGGAGAGAAGGAGTATATCAGATATTCCTCGTTAAGTTAGCGCAATCTTTCATCGACGCCCCGCAACTTCTCTCTAAGGTTAATTTACGCGCCCCTACCAGATCCGCTAGAATACCGTTTCTTTTTCTTGACGTCCTCCGCTGCTGCACAAATTACAGACAGAATTCGTTCTTTATAAGATGCGCTAAGTCCTACAATAAAATGGTTGACTTTTCTGAATTTGACTTATTCACTACTAAGCCGCATGTATTCATTCGAATACTTACTAAACATTGGTTCGAATTGGTTCAATAACTGGTTTTATTGCACCTCATGACGAGGTAATATTGTGATTTATGTTATTGTTTAAAGTACATACCACCATTGTAATTCAATATTATTATTTTTTTTCTCTCTATAACAGGCATGCTTTTCATAGTAAATTAAATGCGAAAACATGTAATTGGTTACTAGTTGGTTAATTTGATGTTAATTTTTATTAGTTGTTAATACTGTTTGTTTTCCGATTACAATAAAAAAAAATTAAAAAAAATAAAAGTAAAACTGAACTGTATTTTTTAAAGCCTCTAAATTATTGTCGTTATCGACAATCGTCGTCGTTTTCAAACAAAAAGTTAATTAGTAATTTACTGTTGTTAAATAATGCCGGACCAAATAACTAAGTTAGTGATTATTTTCCTGTAAATGTTTGGTACATAAACAAAGTGCTGCATTAATAACCTGGTCATCAATTTAAATGCTGGGTATCCGTAACGTAATGTCATAACAATAAGGAGGAAAATATAACATCTGCAGGAAAACCAAAAGCGGAACTTTGTTACTCATATCCCAGTAAAATATTAATGGGAAGAGTGCGCCAAGTTCGATAGTAACACAAAAAAATCACTTGTACAGATCGCACTCCAAAGAGATGTTTTCAGTTTTTTACTATCTATACTTCTAAACTAAATCAATCTGCCTAGCCTTTTCCCAAGTATCTTGGGGTCGGCTTCCAGTCGAAACTATATAATAATATTATAGAGAGGAAAGATTTGATTGTTTGTAAACTTGTTTATTTGTAATGGATAAACTCAAAAACAACTTAATTGATTTTGAAAATTCTTTCAACAGTAGAAAGCAATATTATTCCTGAGTGACATAGGATATTTCTTTTAATTCCGAAAACGGGTTCTGTGGGGTGGGCCAAGGGAGCTAAGGCGCGGGCAAAAGCTAATGTATGATAATCTAACTCGATGCCAGTTTTCAGGATGCCATGCCTAGAAATGGTCTATATTTTAGAACACATAGTATTAAAAACTGAATAAGAAATATGCATGTCAGTTTTTTGTTTGCTTAATAAAATACTTATAAGCTCTAGTAAACTGTAAACAACTGTTAACTGTAAGGTAGTCGTAGAAATAATTAAAAAAACGGTATAAACGCAAACTCTTATATATTCTTGATGGCGGCGACTAACACCCCCCACTTAGGCCTCGTGGTAGGATGTCACGTCATGGCAATGGCGGCTGGCTGGCAATATAGTGGCGACATCTTTGGGAGGCGTTACAAAACAATTTTTTTTTTTGATATTTTCGTCAGCGACGAAGTAATAAATGTTCAAAGTTGACAGTTAGAATGAGAAGTTAGACGTGGTATCTGATGTTAACGGCTTTGAAGCCCGCTCAGCTGCTATAGGAAAGGGCAAGAGGGGTAGATATAATTATTTGTTTGATAAAATTGGTATATCAAAAGGTTTGATAAAATTGGTGCCAAGTTTCAAATTATTTTATTTCACATAGTGAGGCAGAAGCTCATTTTTGTTTCGAGCTCATACTCTTTTCCCAACAAAAACTTGGTTGCTCTCTTTTACAATGTTTATATAATGCACACTCGAGTGTATTTGTGTGATTTAAACTTAAACCTCAAAAATTAAGAATGCATTCTTATACTAAGTACACAATACTACTACAATTAATTATAATAAAAAGTGTATTTTTGAAAATTGGTATATCTCGATTGTTTTTTTTTTATCAATTTCGATTCTGTTTTCACAGTTTGTATGCTATTTTTATACTAATGATTAATTGGTGTTTTAATTCATATTACTACTTGAACATAAATATCATTAAAAATATTATTCAACATGCACCATACAAGACCTATGTGAGGCCAGCGCTACGGCTATCGACGTGGCTGAATACTGGTCCAAGAAAATTTTGTAAAAGGAATCATCGACACGAAGAATATTTTAAGACAGGTTGGTATTGTAGAATCTTACTAATATAACTAGTGGCTCTAAGAGCTGTATACCTCGCGAGTATGTCTTTGCATATCTTAAACCTGAATAAATATTAAAAGAAGAAAATCGACAATAAAATTCAATACATTTATCAAACCTGCTCATAAAATTTCAAAAAAATCGGTTGAGAAATGCGACCTTTAGAGGAGAACAGCTGGACATCCGGACAGACATACCAAAGCATTTTATCCAAGCCGAAACAGAGACGATTCGCTCGCGCTTTGCACTCGCTCGGTCAATAAATGCAAAAGTTTGGATAAATGGATAGATGGAGGTTTGTTACTCAATCACCCCAGAACGGCTGAACGGATCTGGATGAATTATGTCAAATATCTAGATTATTATTTATATATATATACGCTATTTTTATCGCGGTTTAATGTTCTCCTGGTATAATAAAACACTTTTCACGCGGGCGAAGTCGCTGGCAGAAGCTAGCAATTACATAAAACTAGATTTGAGTAGTTAGATAAAATAGACTTGTGTTCTGGAGTAGTTTTTTTTTTTTTTTTTTTTTTTATTAAATATTCTACCGCGGACATGTGGCAGTCCGCGCTCTTTTTTATTGTGTATATTTTGTTTGTTATTTTTTTTTTTCTTAATTATTACAATTGTTGGATTCCTACGTCGGACATTATTTTAAGGCTTACTTAACTAACTTAAATTTACGTGAGTTCATCCCTCAACAAATACTATATATATATTACACACTGGCATTACAATTTTATGTTTCTATTATTCTTATCTTTATGTTATTAACTATTTTGTTTACTTATTTCTATTGATACACTGCTTATGTTATTACTATATCTATTGGTACACTCTGTGGGAAGATGCATGGCAGTGCGAGTAGACCAGCCCCGGCCGACGGTTCCGGTTATAGAACCCCGTCGTTAGGACGTTAAGGTGAGTATGACTGACTCACTCTACCATGCAGCTTCACATGTATATATATAGTTTTCTTTAGACAGGGTGATGGTTTGGGTGTTTGGGTTGGAGTTTTTGGATGGGACTTGTTAGGTGGTGTTTTGGCTGCTGACCAGGGACTTCGCTAGCGTGAGCAAGGCCTCTATGACGACTACGTCTCGATGCTGCATGGCCGTCTTAAGATTGTAGTTGACGACCGTTTTAGTCGGCGCATCCATCGCCCTCTTAGCAAGGCGGCCTGCGGCGTCATCGGCGTCGTCGGTGTAATAGACGCAACTGACTGTATGTCTGGACACCGCCACTACCGCGTGGGAGATGCTGTCGTGGACCTGAAGCCTCCTGGACTTGGTGTTGATGATGATAACGCTGTCGTAGGTCGACCCCTGAGCCTCATGTATGGTTAGCAGGCGCGACCCCTCGCCAGACCCATATCCCTGAATCGCAAGAGAGGCTTTCTCCCCCTGCGTATGAACCAGGAACAGGGTGTTTTGGGCAGTACCCGGTATTTGCGCCCCTGTGTAACCTTTCACCTTCAGGGAGTGGACCCGCGACAGCGACGACTTGGAGGAGTATATACCGGGGTATATCTCACTCAGTGCAAACGCCACGTCCATTGGATTGCGGTGTGTGCAGAGAAACTCCTGGGTGATGCCAGCCACCAGGTCTGGACGGGTATACCTAAGCTCGAAAAGATTCTCCCTGTCCAAAAATGGAAGCTGGTTAACGTCTCCGACGAGGACAAGCTCGCTCGCTCCAGACAACTTTACTGCCATGACTATGGCCCCAAAGTGGTTCATAAGAGCCTCGTCTACCGTAAGACGGTAGCATTTGTCTTGGCTCTTGAAACCGTTTGCTAGGATTGAGGCCATAGTGCGCACTTTGGTCTTTGCTCGGTTTCCTAAGCGGCGCGCAAGCTTTTCTCTAAGATCTTTGGCAGCTTCTGTTGTCGTGGTTGCTATCACGTCCCTGTCCTCTTCGAAGTGCTTTACCAGCCAGGTTGTCTTACCGCAACCCGGAACTCCGTTAATCCACCTGATATTGGGTACCGCCCAACTTTCCTGTGATGCCTGGATACCGAAGATCCCCGAAATGGAGTGTGCCATTTCCAGGATCTTATCGTCCGGCATGATTTTGGTACATTTGGCGGTAACCACTATCGGGTCGTCATTTGGCACACTGAACTTGAGTTTGCCTGAGCGCTCCGTCTCCTCCTTGTCCAGGGCCACAAAGCCACTCCTCGCGCTGTAGGCTGCCATATATGACCCCGTCATTTCCCCTTTGATGACTTGGGATGTGACGTTGTCATACACCGCTGCCCCTGCTTCCTCGAGCAGTACCCTTAACAGACCCTCTGTGTCTCTCTGGAAGGTCTGCAGGATCTTCCTGCATGTCGTAAGATTGACCTCTCTGGTCGCTTTTACGATTGCTACGTACTCGAGGAACGCGCTCTTTACGTGGTCCGTGGTACCCGACTTTACTGCGAGGGTCGGCGGGCTGACTTGCCCTTTGTCGGCTCGTGTTGGCTTAGGCTTTTGCTGGGTTGGTTCCTTTGGTGTTTTTCTGAAGAACCTCTCCAGTGCTGTCTCCTGCTTGTGAGATGGTGATGCGTAGCTGGTGCTTGGGCGCAGTGCACTGAGGAAAGTGCCAAACGCTTTCAGGCGACTCCTCGACCGGGCCCGGTCCTCCGGGTTTATGGTGTTACACTGCACCTTTGCGGCTTTTTCGGCTGCTGCCTTCTGCTGGGCCCTCTCCGATCCGCTTTGAGTGGTGGGGCTTGTTTTGGGGCTCATTGCGCTGGCTATTAGTTGTCTGGGGGCTTTGAGGAAACTCAGGGTTTCCCCTCTGTCCTCGTAGACAACAACCTCATGATGTTCTGAGGCCTTTAAACAGCCAAAGCGGTCTGCGACGTCTCCTCTCTCTCCTCCCACCACCATTGCGTCCACACTTATGGTTCGGGCCGTGGCTGACGTGTAGTCTCCTACCTCCCTAATCTTCTGAAGCAATGAGCTTGCCTGAGCAAATGGAGTAACCTCTCCCCACTCGAGTAATGCGATTGTTTTCCCTTTAAATCGCATTAGACGGCATCGGTGAGTGGCCACTTCCATTTGAGGTAGTGCAGCATACTTGCTGCCTGTTATGCTCGTTTTGGTGGTGCTTCCGTTAATCAGGGCGGCAAGGCCCGGTGAAAGGTCTATTCGGGCCGCAGCTTGACTTGAGCCTATGCAGAAGCCTATGCCTAACTTCTCTTGTTCCCTGTTCATGAACAGAGCGACGCCTCGCAGTCTGATGCCAGGGACTCCGTCTTCTCCGCTTGCCAGGAATTGTGTGGTAGTCATGCTAGGGGCTGGTTGTAGGCTGGCTGTTGCTGCTACCGCTGCTGCTACCGTTGGTAATGGCCGTTGGTTGGATTGTGTGTGTGTAATTTGTGTATCAGTCAATGGTGTACTTGTTGTTGTTTGTGTAGTTGTGGTTGTTGTTTGTGTGGTTGTGGTTGTTTGTGTTCGATTGTGTGGTCGACTTCGCAAGGTTACGTCCGTTTTGTTGGCCTTTGCTGCGATTGTGGCGACTTTGCTCGCGAATGCCAAGAATGGAATCCTAGTAGCCGGTCTCCCCATGATGGTGTGGAGTGTGGACTGGCTAAGCTGGGTTTCGAATTTTACCTCGAGCTCCATTCTGTCTTGGCTGAACCTTGGGCATTCGAACAGCAGATGCCAGACTGTCTCTTCACAACTCGGGTCACAGACGCACGAGGGACTATCTTTGAGATGGAAGCGGTGGAGATACGCTGAGAATCCGCCGTGTCCTGTAAGGACTTGTACGTGGACCGGTGTGAGCACTGCGTCTCTGAGTGTCCTTTTCGCCGCTAGGACGTCAGGAAAGAACGCTTTCGTGACCGATCCTGTACTCGAAGACTCGTACCGCGCTTGCCACTTCCTTATAGTCCCCTCCCGAATCTTCTTCCTCACGAACGAAACGGGGACCTTGCTGTATTCTGATGTGAGTTTTGTTAGGGCTGCCTCCTTGGCCAGCTCATCCGCCCTCTCATTCCCGGCAGTTCCCACATGGGCCTTGAGCCAAAAGAGCCTCACTTCTCTGCCCTCCTCCCTGATTTCACGGACGCTTCTCTTGATTTGGAGTGCCAGGTGGTGAGTGACAGACGGTCTCCTCAGCAGGTCAAGTGACGATCTCGAGTCACTTAAGATGCTTACGGAGGCCGCCTTGGATTCTCTTGCCATCCTGACAGCTCTGAAGAGAGCGTACATTTCCGATTGGAAGACTGTGTTGTGAGGCTCCAAGCCAAAGGTGCTGAACCTTGACTCCTTCCCGTTTTCCCACCAAGTTAGGGCAGCTCCGACTTTCCCCTCTATCTTGCTGCCATCGGTGTATATTTGGGGGCCGATTACTTGGTGGGTTGCCAGGGTTTCGGGAGTCAAGTTCTCTAGGCATTCATACTCGGTTGTTGTGAGTTGCGCCGGGTGGGGGTTTTTGGAGTGGTGCACGTTGCACTCCAGCACGCGGCCCAGCGGTATAAACTCTTGGGAATGTCCCTTTTTGATCTTGAAAAGGGTTGCCGCCTCGATTACCCGGAGGTCTAGGGGGAGTTGGCCTGACAGGATAAGTGCCGATGTCAGAGACACCGTGCGGTATGCTTTGCAGATTTTCTGCGCGAAGCCCCTCTGCAGTGAGTCAAACTTTTTCCTTGTCATCAGTTTCTCAGCTGCGGGGGCCCACGCACTCGCTGCATACATCACGATGGGCTCTATCACCGACACGTATATTGTCCTGATTATTTCTCTGTTCAGACCCCAAGTCACCCTCGCCGCACATGCCAACTGCTTATAGATGTCTGCGGCCTTTCTACAGGTCGCAGACACGTGCGCATTGAAGGTGAGTTTGGAGTCTATCGTGAGACCCAACAGTTTCACTTCCTCAACCAGGTTTAGCCGCGTGCCCGACATATGAAGTACCGGAACGTCGTACTTTCGCTTCCTCGTTAACACCATCGCATTAGTCTTGTGCGCGGCGAAACGTAGCTTATTTTGGACGCCCCATTCCGATACCTTGGCTAACGTGCTGTTGGCTGATTGCTGCAGGGGACCGGCTGTGAAGTCAGAGAAAACCAGGACAACGTCGTCCGCGAAGGCTTGGCAGTATACCCCCATACTAGCCATTTTGTGTAGGAGTGGATCTAGGATAAGGTTCCAAAACGTCGGTCCGGCAATTGAGCCCTGGACGCATCCTTTCGTGGTTCCCTTCTCGCTAGTCGCTCTGGCGTAGTTGACCCTGACGTTTCGGTCTTCCAGGTATGAGGCGACGAGAGTGTAGATATTAGCTGGACAACTCTTGGCTACCATCTGCTTCTTGAGTGCGGGCCACCACGCGTTGTCAAAGGCTCCCTCTATGTCCAGTGATATCAAAGTACGATCTTTTTGGCTTTGATTTCAGCTCGTAAGTGGCCCACTAGAGCATAGAGGGCGTCCTCAGTCCCGCGCTGTGGCATGAAGCCGTATTGGTTTGTGTGTAGTGTTGGAAAGAAGTGCCACTGTAGTCGGCCCACTAGTAGTTTCTCGACGATTTTTCCTAGGACCGAGAGCAGACCTATAGGCCTGTACGACTTAGGGCTGGTGTAGTCGTCCTTTCCTGGCTTGCGGAGAATGCACACATGGGCGACCTTCCACTGCTTCGGGAAGTGTGACAGCGACAGACACTTGTTTGCTATCGCTAAGAACACCTCCCTATCGCAGTTTATTGCCGCTATGCAGATGTCTGCTGTTAATCCGTCGGGACCGGGGGCTTTTTTCGGATTTTGGTTCTGGAGAACCATTTCCAGCTCCGCGGTCGTGAAGGGCGGATCGTCTGCAGACAGACCTTGGGGGTTTTTCTCCTCCGCTAGCCTCCTTAACGCAGTGTGGTAGGGTTGTTCGGCATCCGTTGAGTCGTCGGGGTAGAAGGTTTTTGCCAGAAGATCCGCAGATTGCTCTGGACTGAGCGTCTCGCCTGCGTTGTTTCTCAGGAGTGCGTCTTCCTTTCTTCTGGCTGTCTTCCTTATTACCCTGTAGATACCGTCCCACATGCTCTCTCGGTCCTGCTTCGTGCAGAACTCCTTCCAGTTGGCTGTGGCTGCTTCCGTTGCTGCTGTCGTGTAAGTTTGTTTGGCCAGCACGTACTCTTGGATGGTGAAGTGTCTCCGGCTTGCGGCTGCGTTCCGGATCCTTCTCTTCTTCGTCATGGCGTCTTTTTTGAGACGGTCTAGAGAAGGACTCCACCATGGGGGTTTGGCGTTGTGTTTGGGTGACCCGAGTTTTGGAATCGCTTCCTCGCATGAGCGGTGGATGTTCTGAGTATAGTTTGAAATGATTGTCTCCAGATCTTCTGGGTTCGATGCGTTCGAGACTCTGACTTGGGTGATGTCACTGTCTGCTAGGCTAGTCTTGAAGTGGGTGTTGAAGTCGGACCACTTGGCCTTCTTGGTGTTGTAGATACGCGTCGAAATCGGCCGTAAGGGTTCCAGGGCCTTTTCTAGGCGCATCGAGAAGGTTATAGCGTTGTGGTCTGAAGTTGTTAGACTTCTTTCTACCTGCCACTCCTCGACCTTACCTAGTAGCGACGAACTGCAAGCTGTCACGTCAACGATGCTTGTGCACCACCTGTCATTTCTGTATGTCTCGAACGTTGGTATTTGGCCCGTATTTAGGATGTGGAGATCCCGCTCATTGAGGAAAGAACTGTACGCCGCCCCGCGATGGTTTTCGGAAACACTTCCCCACCAATGGCTCCAGGCGTTCACGTCTCCTCCCACCACGATGTTGTTTGTGTTCAATTTGTGTGTCTTGTATTGTGTTTCGGATAGGTAAGGTTCGATGTCCTGGTCACCCTCAAAATAGACCGACAGTACTCCAAAGCTGAGCTGACCCGCCTTTAGCAAGACAGCAGCAACGTTCTCGGTCACAAGCTAGGGGTCTTGGATAACCTCCAGGTTGTCACCGAAAACAACAATCGCTGCCTTAACTGGCTTTTTGCGGTTGAGGCTGCACTGGATGACTTGTGTGCCGGGTTTTTGTTTCATCACACCTGTTCTTCCTACGTAGGGCTCTTGAACAAGTGCTACTGAAATTCCCCTTGCCTGGGCCGCCATGTGGAGTTCTTCTGTGGCCAGCTTGCTTCTGGAGTAGTTGAAAAGGCTCGAAATAGTTCTTTGAAGTAAGTTTTTTTTATCACATAGTCATTGGGGTCATCCGTTCTCTCCGAACTTGGCTGCTACACTACCGTGTATTCACAATGTACAAGCTGTGTATTACAGAACGTATTATTCATTTTAAATATCAATTTATTGAAATTTGTGCTCACAATTTTAACAATTTAATTAAATTATTTAAATTGAAGGTTCGATAAAATGATTTCGATTATTTGTTACATTTCATTATTTTCAATTGTTCTTGCATTTAATGTGACTGTGTATCGTGGTTTAGATTATTATAACAACGGTTTGTATTCTTACTTTATTATTTATTGATGATATTATAATATGCTTGATAACTCATCGCCATCGACAAAATGACTTCATTATACAATTCTATATTTATATTTTAGACATAAATAAACTTTCGGATGTGCCTAAGTGTTGCCTCACCCTTGAAACCAATTGTTATCCTAGAATATTTGATTGTGAGCTATCATTATTGTGCCAAGTTTCAATAGAATTTACGACATTTCATAGTTATTTCACGCATTATAGTAAATCAGGCAGAAGTTCATTTTTGTTCCAAGCCCATACTCTTTTCCCAACAAAAACTTGGCTGCTCTCTCTTACATTATTTTATTTATATAATGTACACTCGAGTGTATATGTGTGATTATTTATACTTAAACCTCAAAAATTAAGAATGCTTTCTTATTCTACAATTGATTATGAAAAGTATTTTTGCAAACCAATTGCGTAATTTTTAAGAAAGCCCAAAGCACGTGCGCACGCTTATATTTTGGCAATTCAACAGTGTTCATTGCGTATTTACGTTGGCCAGTAGATGGTTTTTTTTGTTTGTTGCATAGACGGTTATTAATTTTTTGTTGTATACTATAATACATAAAAGATAAGACGGTACAATCAATTATTATTACTTTTTTTTTTCAACGTCCAAAAGTGCCGCTTAATGGCCTAATTGAATAAAGAAATTTTGATTTTGATAGCTTGATCTCTGCGACATATGTCAAACTGACGTATACGTTATTGTTAGCCTGTCAAGCGCTATTGTTACTGTATTGATACTGACAGCTGTAGCAGATATCAAGCTATCTTTTATGAATTATAGATGGATTTTTAAACATATTATGAAGCAATGAATAATACCAACGCACGTGCGCGCGTTCTATGATCTTTCAGTAAAGTTTCGCAATAAAGGTGCTGATTCTTTGCTCTAGAAAATTTTAGACACTAGAAAGATTATAATGTACAATTTGTCGTGGTCAGTTGTAGCAGCAGTACTGGCACAGTTGTAAATTGTAAAGGCAAGGCAGTCGATTTACTTTGTGTAAGTTATTTCATCCCTACTGCTCTTAAATACGGTGAAGGAAAACATCGTGAGGAAACCGTCATGTCCTGTCGGCACTGGGCTCGCGTGGTGGATAGAAGCCATTCTCTCTCTCAGAGAGGAGGCTTTTGTCACAGCAAAATTAAAAGGCTTTTGATGTTGAGTTGTGAATTGAATCATTGTCTTTAACAATGAATACAATTATTTATTTCGGTTATTATATATTTTTTAGGTTTTAGTCATCCTGTGCAGATTTTCAAGAATAAACATAAATTTGCATATCATTTGGAAGACAAATTAAATATGAAAATAAAATTAAAAAATCAAGCTCCTAATGTCACCGGGGCTGCCTTTATAACACTTTCTTCTACACCACCCTCACAAGTACTCGAAGTTGCAAGAAAAAGTAAGTCTGAGATTTCTTTTACTTAACATTTAGGTCTCTAGATTTGATGTATCTGCCGACTGCACAACATGTTTTTTTTTTATCTTGGCTACAAGGTTGTGTCTATGCCAATAGTCTCCGTTAGCTAGACTAGAACAACCGAAGATAATGTGACAGATTGATCGGCCGGTGACATGCCCGACAGATGTCATCCGTGCCGTCCTTCACAGTGTATTTCCGGTAGTTGTTCGTCATCATAACTTCGTCCTTAATAGCAAAGACAAACCTTCGGTTTCCCCGAAAAGGTCAGTAGGCCACGGACGCTAAAAGATCTACATCGGGCTCATGTAGGACCCGGTGGAATCGTCCGTTAAGTTCCTTGCTCTGCCAAACCTGTTTTTTTTTTTATGGTGGCGGAATGCTCTTGTATACTGCGCTTCCACGGGGAGATAGCGCAGTTATGTGGGACTTGAACCCACTAAAACACCACGGTGTCCTCCTGTGCCGCTTATGGCGGGAACACGGGCATGCGTTAGCTCTCACCGCGAGCCCGCCGCGGCTGTCCGTCACCGGACCCTCCTCTGGGGTGTACCCCCCGTCACCGGTGCACCAGAACACATTGTACGGCGTGACCGCCCTAGGGAGCAAACAAGCACATAGGTGCCAGACGACCCCGTGTATGGCACCCTTGGTCCCTCTGTGACGGGCGGTCATTAGTATCTAAAAACAATCTACCGGTATCCAAAAATAATCTACCGGCACAGACGTGGGGATCATTGAAGCGCGCAAGCCCCAACACTACGTCAACGTAGAGATACTGCGATGGGGCATGATGATTTTTGATGATTTTATTTTTACTATGTCCTTTAATAAACTTTTTTTCTTTTCTTATTTGTTAAATTTTAAATATTTTTACAAAACACATACAAAATGAAAAATAGAAGCCCACTGCCACCCACCGTATCGGGAATAGGGTCCAAGCTACCGGCGGTCAGGGCTCCAGAGAGAGGAACCTAACAATGCGAGCCGTGTCCAGCAGTACTGCTTTCTGGATCAGGCCCTTGACCCAGCCGCCTAACGAGAGCCTCCCAAATATCGAAGTACAGAGTATCGAATGTCCTGAATCCCATTTTGAACTGGATGAAATAGGTTAGGTTAGGCCCCCTAAATGGGTCCAGGGGCGACGGACACGCGGACATCCGTTGCCCGTCACACATCAGGACCCGAGATGGCCGCGCGTAGTGTTCCACGCGCGCCCCTTTTAGACGTCGCGGGGAGAGTCTAACACCTCACTCGCCCCCCCAGGGCGGAGGACATCCAATGCGGATTTTCTACCCCGGTTCCAAAAAAGTTTAGAACTGTAACTAACCGCGCGCGAGCCGAGCGAGCGAAGTGAGCGGTGCCGCGGCCGCGGCTGTCAAGCGCTTGAAGACTTCTAATCCGTGTTCCAACATGATAATATTCGCTAAACAAAACGTTAAATGTTTGCAATTCTAATGAGACAATTTCAAATCTACCTACATTTCTTCCACTCATACCACATAATCAAAATTTGTTCGATATTTTAACGAGTAGGTATTTTAACTTAAATATAATAAACTTAGGTGTATTAAATGTTGACATTTTGAACATAGGTATATTGACTGTCGACATTTTGAATCAGTTGATATTTTAAACACTCGTCATTTTATGTTTAGGTATAACAATTTTCGATATTTCGATACATTCGTTATTTAAATTTTCGATGTTTTGAATAGTGGCATTTTATCCGTAGGTATTTTAATTTTCAATGTTTTGAACAGTGGCTTTTTATCCGTAGGTATTTTAATTTTCGACGCTCAAATATGTACCCATTGTAGGTATTCTATACAAACGTCCACCCCCCCCTCTCCACCCCCCTTGAGGTTGATTTCCGGGATAAAAACTATCCTATATCCTTCCCAGCGTGTCAAACTATCTCCAAATCAAATTTCATCTTAATTAGTTCAGCGTTTTAAGCGTGAAAAGTTTCTAGGCAGACAGACAGAGTTACTTTCGCATTTATTATAACGGAGCGTCCTCACTGAGAGCATTCACGTGTAATGAGCATTCGACGTCGAATATTCGAGTGGTGTGGACTTTGAGCCGAGCGTTACAAAGCTTGCACGCAAGCGCGAACTTCGGCCGGTGTGAATGTCACAACGATTTTAGCCGAAACGGCTCGCATTCGAATGTTCACGCAAATTAAACGCTCGAAAGCGAGCACTCAGATAATGAAATAAATGAGTATATATGTAGGAATATTACTGCCCACTTGTAAGCAAGGAACAGTTCCTTGATCCTAAGGGTTTGCGATCTTCTTGGTCAATCGATATCGTATTCGAATGCTCCTAGCTCGCAAGGGAATGGTTCGACACGAACGTTCATATTTTTGCTCGAAAGTGAATGCTGGGCTCGCTGGGAAGCATTTGTTGCTCGCCTACGATTGCGCGTTTACAAATGCTCGCGAAAGAATGCTCCCAGTAAGGACGCTCCTTAATATATACTAGCGGACGCCTCGCGGTTTCACCCGCGTAGTACCCGTTCCCGTGGGAATATAGGGATAAAAAGTAGCCTATGTCAGCCGACGATAGTGTAGTGTGGGGGGAAACTTAGCCAGCGCACATACGGGTATTTGATACAAAAAACTGGCCAAAAGTCATTTTTACAATAGTAACCGCGCAGCTATCCTTTGTTATGTTTTAACAATGGGACACTCTATTCATTAAGAAACCGGTACCCAGAAGGGGCTAGAGCGCTCCATGCGCCCTCAACGTCAGTCGGAACTCATCTGTTGTGCTAGTGACACGTTTGTTTTCTCGGCGCTCGCAAATTTCAATTGCTGTTTAAGACTAATCATACTGTTGTGTTTAGTGCAAACCCCAAAAACCATCATGGAATCTTCAGGCACAGGTATGAACTTTATTTTGAATCTATTGTGCTACTGTTAGGATCACTTTTTCATTCTTTAATTGTACCATAAAGTCATGAGTATTTTTATGCAAAAAAAAACACGTAAAATAGGTTTCCTTCGTCAAATTAAGTATCAGATAAACATAGTTAAGCTAAAGTTTATACATAATCGTGTTCTTTGAACCTTCTAGATTTCATATCAAGAGAAAAACCTTCCGCCTCCTCCGCCCCTATGAATTATAGCCTCTGAACAAAAATAGGTTTTTTTCGAAAAAAAAACAGTTACAGTTTGTACATAGCTTTTCATTTATGTATTTTGTAAGGTTATGTAAAAAGTAAGCGTTATTTTTAAATCATTGTGTATTTTTAAATGCTTTTTTTATTAGTTATTGTACAAATAAATCACCATAATGCTTGAAATAGAAAATAATGTTTTATTTTATTTCGATTTTATTTCACACGTAAGTCCCTTTGGAGAAAAGGGTATAGAAATGATTGGGTTATACTAAAATTAATATGAAAAATAACTAGGAGGCACAATTGACCCAAAATTACCAAAAAAAAGGTTTTGGCCAGTTTTTTGTATCAAATACCCGTATGTGCAGCGGCTAATAAATTAACTCGGCAATTACTTTTATATTTTATATATTTAGCAAGAATTCCACAATATGCCTGCCTTTAGGCGGCTCCTACCCAATTCTGACATACATGTTTAACAAAAAACATCTTCAGCTATTTTCTGTTCGAAATTCATTTCCCTTTCAAGTAACACCAATTGCCAGTGTTTTTTATAGGCAAGTAGGTTGCCTTCTAGTTAAGCAGAGTCTTCACAGTAGCTTCCCAACGGTGAAAGAATTTTTTAAATCGGTCCAGTAGTTTTTATGTTTATTCGTTACATACAAAAATGCAAACATACAAAAATACAAATCTTTCCTCTTTATAATAATAAATCATAAGTACCTAGTATAATATTCGTCTAGGACACTTGTAACATAGTGTACTGAAAATTGCGATATCTATCCCGAAATTACCCTAATTTTATTATTGGAAATAAATATTTACCTATACTAATATTACAAAGAGGTAAAGTTTGTAAGTTTGGATGTAGTAGGAAATCTGCGCCACTACTCATCCGATTTAAAACCTTTATGGTAGAGAGTTATACATACGTTATTGCCGAGTGTCATAGGATATTTTTATATCCCGGAAAAATAACGAGCCCTAAATGACCACAGGAGTGAAACCGCAAACAAACAGCTAGTACAATACGTTTTTAATAAAAAAATATTTAAAATTCAAAGTCAATGCACATATTGAACAAATTGGATTTTTTCATTCCAGGTTCATTCCAGAGGAAAAATATGACAAACTGTACTGAAGGAGACTGTTTAAGTATCAGTACTTTTAAATTAAATTTGGCATATACATCTATTGGATTACAATTTAGTAAAGGAACTGTCCTGTGTGATGTTACACAAATACTTATGGAAGGCACAGCAGAAACTAACAGGACAGATGATGGTAAGATAATGTGACAAATGCACCTTTCTTTGGACTAAGGAACATTATACCATCGAAAGCGATTGTCGAATCGCCAAAATGTTTAGGATTGACCACGTTACTATCCAATAGCGCATTTCAATCACAGACATGTTAACTTTTCGAAAACCATTTTAAAATACAATAAATAATTTATAATAAATAACAAAACATTTAAATGGTGGCATTGCATCCACCAACCCGCACTGGGCCCGCGTGGTGGATTATGGCCCATCCAGAGAGGAAGCCTGTGTCCCAGCAGTGGGAACATTAATAGGCTGATGATGTGATGTGTGTGCATTAAGAAAAATTCCGACGAATTGATAACCGCCTCCTTTTTTTGAAATCGGTTAAAAATACTGCGAGATGGGTAAACTAAATTGTTTCTGTCTTTTTAAATCGATAACTTATATTGATAAACCAAATAAAAATGTATATTTAAGCTTAATCCGACGTTATTGTATTAAAATGTCTGTAATAAAATACGCTTAAAGGTTGGTGCAATCATTTCAACTCGGAAACGGAACGTCACTGCCTCGCCTTTTGCCTCGCTATCAGCCTAACGTAAACATGTTACGAAATCGGATCAGCAGCTCCGGAATGTCAACGTTGCGCTTAGAGCTAGTCTCACCCGGCGGACAACTTGATCTCAACGAGTATACTTTCAATCAGTTTGAAGTCGAACTGAAAGGGTAACTCGGTGCTAGTATGTCCCATTTCACAATACGCGAGATAGCTATCACAGACATAGCACTTTATGAAGAGCATAAATCTTAAGCGTGGTAACGGATAAACGTAAGCGCGGAGGACTCCTAGTTGACAACGCACCGCTTGAGCTTTGCGAGCTTGTCCTGAAGTGAAGCAATGCCCTTACGGTGCTGATTAGTGTGTGTTGCATTTGTGTAAATTTCCTAATTTACACAAATAATACAGAAAGACTCGAGTTGATACGGTGATAATCCGTTTCCGAGTTGATACGTGTGCGTCAATCCCCCTTAAGCGGGCCGGCCCGCGCGCGGCATGTTGCCTATACGTGAGCGCCGGCTGTGATTTTCTTTATTTTTGGGTGGGCCTTCATAAAAACTGAGAAACCGGCAATTTATGGCCATGAATCAGGATAAATGATAAATGATTTTGTTTCTGTAAGTTGTAGTACAATCCGTACAAACACTTTTACATGTCAATCATATTTATTTAAACCTAAAGGCCGAAGCAAAATCAGAGGTCCCAGTCTCTTTTAAAGTCCAGACAAAATCTTGGTTGATTCATGTAAAGACCATGTAGACTGATGTGTGAATGGTCATCATATTCACAATAATTAAAATAAAATAATATAATACTTTAAAAAGTAAATATTCTAGTCATTGCAAGAAAACAAAAAAAAAAACAAAATATAACAAAATTCACGGTGCAAAATATAAAAAAAAACAAAACTAATTGGAGCAGCTCAATCCCAAGCTTTTTTGTCCTCAACGTAATCTTTAATGGTATAAAACGCTTTCTCGGACAACAAACGTTTAATGAATGATTTTAATTTATTAAGACTTAGATCTTGTACTTGGCTTGGAAGTTTATTATAAAAGCGTACACATTGACATCTAAACGAGCCACCTATTTTCTTGAGCCTTGTTAGAGCCATGTTATATTATTATATCTTCCTGGCTTCGTTATGAGTTTACCTAACTATTTATACTATTCAATAAGCAAATAAAACTGACCGTATCTCGCAGTGATGAAATACGGTAGCAACTTATCACTTTTATAGTTTTCGCTTATCTTAAACTCTTGCCATAAAACTTTACTACAATATATCGAATTGACACACATATTCACAATAAAAAAACACTTGATTACGATAAAACAATATATCGTCGGGTTTTTTGAATTATACTTGTTTATTACATTTTATTATTGTTGAGTGGTGTTTATTTGGAATTGCTTATCTAAACATTTCCTAAACATATTGTAATATTCAAAATTTTTAGATAAAGCTGACGTTTCGTTTTGCTAGACTTTTTAAGGCCTTTCGTTATCCAGTTTTGTTTATTAACTGGTTCCTTGTTAACCCTAATCAACGGAAAGCACAAACCGTAAACTAATGTAAATGTTTCATAAAACAAATTAAAGGCCTTAAGGGTTAGATTGTCTGACTTAAATATTACCGAAAACGAAAGAGAAGATATGCAGTCGCAAATTTTTTTGATGTAATCTGAATAGTAGTCACGTTTTAACTCAAACCAACAAGTTATTGTTTTAAGTTTATTCGCTTTTATAGTAAGCGTGTGTGCTGTTTCGTGATCTGACAAGCCGAGGTGATGAATTTCAGACTGAACGCTCTTTATGTTACTGGTTATTTGGTCAATGCAAGACTTTGCACGAGTTGGTGATCTTATAATATGTTCTTCAAAATTGTAATTTTATTCTCTTGTTTTTATAGTTTTTGTAATTTTATTCTTTATTTTTTTGTTCTCTTGAAATCGTTCGTCAAGTAATTCAGCAAATTGTCTACTTTATGAAGAAATATACCTACTTGCCTCTTTCTCTGATCGGGTATTCTGTATATAGTGACAACTATCAGGCGCAGGCCAATAATCTCAACACCACAACATTCAAAGTAAAATTTTGTAGCTAGATTTATGGGAATATCTAAACTTTTTGTGTCAAATTCGTTATTTGTTAAAATACAAGTACCCCCTCTACATTTATCTCGACAAAATGCTGCAGCCAATTTAAAATGATTAAGTTTGATATTAGCCTCCGTACCCGGCTTAACAAAAGTCTCACTAAAACGTAGTGTATCTCCCTCCTTTTCTTTTCCACTAATTCAAATAAAGTTATTTCTAATGACTGTCAAGTTTTTGCAGACGCCGGCTATATTTTGGTGTAAAATTCTCAATTTACTATGTTGACTATCTTGTTTTGGTTTTTCATAATTAACGGAAGCTTTGTGAATGGGGGACTTAGTAACGAAAAGATGTCATGTAATTATTACTAGTGCCATGAAGCGAGTTTCGTTCACTTAAATTTAGTCTCGTAGAACCACTTTCAAGTTGCATTCAATCAATTTCCATATTAAATTTATAGGTAATTAAATCTAATTCTTAAAGTTTTTTGTAAACAATTTTAATTTTTTAACATTAATATTTGGGTAGCTTCTATATAGTTCTGGATTACTTTTTAAAGTATGCGACAAAACATCTTATCTTCATCCAGAGGTAGAATAGAATAGAAATATATTTATTCGACACAGGCACAACACAACAGCAACAAACATGGAGTAAAAGACAAAAAAGGAGTGCAAAGACAAATTGCGCTGAACGTGCCCATACCGAAAGGGTTACCAACTCAGCATTTGCTGGGCGTCAGACACCCAGCGCTGGTTTTCAGTTGGTAAAGACTCGAAGGAGTTTTCAGTAGATATATTTGCCCCCATCAATTTATGGGGATGCTGGTATTTGAGATGTATTCTCACTTAAAAATAAATTACAAGTTAGTCGCGGAACAAAGTAGAGTTGCGGTTCTCAGTAAATTCTTCGAAAAGTTAATGCTCAACGAATTGTTGCGTCATTTTATTCCATCTTACATGATCAACAGTACTGTTTCACCAAAGGGCTTTGCTCAACTGACGCTGGCGTCACTCTAATAAAGAAAATCTTTAACACCTGGGAAGAAGCATAAGACGCCATTAGAATGTTTTGCGACCTCTCGAAAGCGTTCGATTGCGTTCACCATGAGACACTTTTGTTGAATCTCGAATACTATGGGATTAGACATACGGCCCTTCAGTTACTTAAATCATTATTTGAAAGTCAGACAAGTTAAAGTTCAGGTAAACGTGGTCTGAAATGACAATGGGCGTTCCTCAATGCTCTATATTGTTTTCTTGTAATTGTTTATAATTTTATGGTGTACAATAAAGTATATTCTATTCTATTCTATTCTATATTGGGTCCATTCCTCTTTTTACCCGACTACGGCGAAGCAAAAGGGAGGGTAATGTATTTGACCGGTACATGTGTATGTATGTATGTATGTCCATCTGTTCCCTTATAACATCTACACTACTTATCATAATTTAACAAATGAGAATGGAAGCGTCTTTTTGACCGTCTAATTTTCATCTGTAATTCGCTACGTATCGGGTATTAAATAAACAACTTGTACATGTATTTTTTTTTTGATAGTCTTGCGCTTGACCACTATCTCATCTGATGATAAACGATGATGATATTTTTATTGTATTGCATACTTATTCCTGAGGATGACAATTACAGTGTTGTCCTCTATTTAACATGTGCCCGGCACCCGGAGCCATTACTTGAGACTGGCCAATCATGGACGCGAGTAGGTGTGTGATCAGTTTTCAGTTTTTATGGGGAGTCTCTGAGTGTCGCATTTTATGACTACTTTTGTTACCTTGGGTTCTATCTGTAAAATAATAGTATGTGTAATTGAATAAATAAACAAATATTCCTACTAGTGTTCAGGGGATAATCGTGGTCGTATGACACTTTGCAGAATGTATTGTTTTGTTACGGTAGGTGGCATACAACCACACTTATACTCTGTACACCACTAAGAATATCTATGAAATACAATAAAATATAGATTACATGCAAGTTGTTTATTTAATACCCGATACATATCGAATAGTTTGCACATAACAATTTCAGATGAGAATATTTTCTTGTTTCATTCATTTTATAGCGTGATTTTACAGGCGGGTTTTAGTTTTTGAACTTATTTTTTTAGTTTACATTAACGATTTGCCCTAATTATTACAAAATCAACCGAAGACGGTGTTATTTGCTAATGACACATCTTTGATATTTAAAAAAGATCGGCGATCACAAAATCTTGATGATGTGAATAACTCTATTAATCATGTCCAAAATTGGTTCACGGCAAACAATTTGGTACTCAATGAAAAAAAACAAATGTATTAGATTCAGATTGCCGAATGTTACAAGTAGCGATTGTGACTTCATATTGAATGGAAAAAAGATGGCCTTTATAAATTAAACTGTTTTACTAGGAATCACTCAAACCGACAAATTGCAATGGGGGCCTCACTCATTAGCTCTCTTGCGGGTCTGTTAAGCTCAGCTTCTTATGCTCTTAGAAAGATAAGACAGTTAACGGACGTAGAAACCGCTCGTTTGGTCTATTTTATTTACTTTCATAGCATTGTGTCATACGGTATTTTGCTGTGGGGTCGGGCGGCTGACATTTAATCAATATTTATATTGCAAAAGAGAGCTGTCAGAGCCATATATAAGTTAAGTCACCAATAATCTCTTTGGGAACTATATATTTAAAAAGATCAATATTATAACAGTTTCTTGCCAATTCATTTATGAAAAAAAAATGTATGTAAGTAAAAATATACATCTCTTTAGTAAAGATAGTGATAGACACAATTGTAATACTAGAAATAAATATAAGTTAGATCAACCATCTTATAGGTTAGGTAAAGTACACACATCTTTCATGGGGTACTGTGTTCAATTCTATAACAAAACTACCTTGTGATAACATTAAAATTAAAAACAACTGAAAATTTAAAACAATAGTTACTATTACAAATTAGATGATTATATTCAAGATAAGAATGCTTGGAAACATGCTGGTCCTGCTCCATAGAGCAATCTTTAGTGTAGACAAAATGATATATGGTAAATGATTTTATTTCTGAAAGTTGGTTTGTACAAACACTTTTACATGTCGATCATATTTTTAAAACTAGATGTGGTTGGCGTTTCCTATCTAACTACTCTGAGAAGAAAGGCCGAAACAAACTCAGAGGTCACCGTATATTTGAAGTCCAGACAAAATCTTGGTTAGATCATGTGAAGACCATGTAGATTGATGTCTTAAATGGTCTTTTGAGGAAAGAAACAGCCAGATTGAGTGGACCTGTCCAGTCAGTGCACGCATTTGTCAATAACCGTGCAGCTTAACTCAGATATTAAGGAGCTCATCGATTCGACGAAGAATACCAAAGCAAGGACATTTGGGTAGGACGTATAAATTACTCAAACTGCCCGACCAAGATTAAAACAAACTGAGAAAAATTAAAAAGAAAAAGATTTACCCACATAGTCTTTACATAATAAAATAATTATAATAAAATAATATAATACTTTAAAAAGTAAATATTCTTGTCATTGCAAGAAAAACAAAAAATACAAAATTCAGGATGCAAACAATAAAAAATAAACATTAATTTGAGCAGATCAATCCCAACCCAAGCCTGTTTGTCCTCAACGTAATCTTTAACGGTATAAAACGCTTCCTGGCACAACTTACGTTTAATAAATGATTTGAATTTATTAAGGCTTAGGTCCTGTACGTGGCTTGAAAGCTTATTATAAAAGCGTACCTATACATTGATATCTAAACGAGCCACCTATTTTCTTGAGCCTTGTTGTAGGTACTACAAATTTGTGTTTGTTCCTAGTATTTATGTTATGGATATCACTGTATTTAAAAAAAAAAAATGGGCATATAAAAGAATTTAATAAATATACTGAGAAGGCATAGTCATTACATTAATCTCCTTTAATTTCTCTCTGAGAGAGTGTCTCGGGCTTCATTTATAAATTGATTGAACAGCTCTCTTCTGCAAAACCAAGATAGTCTGAATGTTGAGAGGCTGGCAACACAGCATTAAGTAAACATCGCCGCGTATTTAAAAACTCAAAATAAATAGCAAATTATAGTATAAGTGATGTGTATTGTAGCCGATCTTAACAGACGTATCGAACTACATAAGTAAAATTGTTGGTGACTTCTATAAACCAAGACATGCAATAAAAACATTGTGTTTAATACTTGGACTTTTGAACGTTATTGTGCTTCAAAAAGTGCTAATCACGGACAAAAACAAGTACATTGGACCTACACAAAGGTACTCTCATCATTAGAACATTTAAAAATATAATAAGTGGCGAGTTAATTACTAGCAAATGTTTATAAAATAATAAAACGGTTGAGCACAATGTTTTGTTTCAAAAAGTGAACTTTGTACCATAAGTGGCGCCCCTAGTAGTGAGTAGCGAAACAAATATTGACATTGACGTTTAAAAATTGACACTAACATTAGAGCGCCATCTAGTGTCAAGGAGCGGAACTGAAATTGACACACTACCAGTGTTGCTAATATAATAAAGAACTTGTGATACCAGAATAAGAAAATGAAGTCTTTTGGTAGAAAATAAAAATTATTCACTTATGTGTATTTTTGGAATCACTTAAAATTTAAATTAGGTACAATTTAAGCAAAATAAATTGACTTAAAAGAATGAATTTCTTTGGAAATATAACTCATCGAAGACAACGCACCCAATCGGAACCAGATAAGGATGACAGCGACATAATTTCGCAAACGATGGATTGTACCTCAAATTCTATGCCAGATATATCTGAGGACGAGGATGAAAACCAAATTACTATTTATAAGAAAGAAATAGAAGAACTAAAAAATCAATTGCTAAGTGCGCATAGGGAAATTGAAATATTATCGCTAGAAAATAGTAAGTTGAAGCAAAGTAATGACGACCTATTGGAAAAAAATAAAACATACAAAGTAATTGTCAGTAGTCCACTTAAATCCAGAGTTCAAACACCAAAGAAGAACATTCATACTCCTTATACAAAAACAAAACAGACGCAGACATCGGAAAGTTTGACAAGAGCGCCAAGCGGACATGAAGATAACATTGACGCTGGATGTACTCAAGGTGTCGCCTCATTGAATAATATTATTAGCGCGAAATCTCATGTTGCATCACCTGCACCTGTGAAGAATAACATTTGTATTTTGAGTAGTGAAACATCCAACAGAATACAAACATTGAGTGAAAGAACTCATTTAGGGAACTTTAATATGTGTCATTACCGTACTCCCAGATGCGGAGTGAAATATTTGTTAAAGGACATTGATCTAAAAGTACGTAACTTCTCTCGATTAGATTATTGTATTATATTTATTGGTGAAGACGACTTTACAAAAACGCATAATTATATTGAGTTTGTTACTTATATTAGAGATAAACTATTACCACTTAATCACACTAACTTCATAATATGTCTGCCAACTTTTAAATTTATGGACAATACAAATATAATGTTTAACAGCAGAGTTGATACTTTCAATAATCTAATTTACATGGATGTTGAGACTTACAATTATGCATTTATACTAGATTCAAATCTTAATCTTCCATACACGTGGGATACGTATAACCAACGACATGCACACCTGAATAACGAAGGCTTTGTGAAAGTTCTGTCAGACTTGCATGATTTAATCTTAGACCTAGATATTGTAAATACCAAAGACCATATGCACTCACAGGTTGTTTGCTCTCAAGAGGATAAAACTGAACCCCTTACACTAACAAAAACAATAGACAATCAGTTTTTTCTATAACTACCACCTTACCATTCTCCATCAGAACATAGCAGGGCTTATAAATAAATCAGATTTGTTAGTAGTCAAACTAGACGAGCTTTCTGGTGAGGGAACAAATGTAGATATCATCTGTATAACAGAGCATTTTATAGAGACGGGCTATGAATGTATGTTGCGTATACCTAATTTCTGCCCAGCTGCCTTTTTTACTAGAAGTGTCAAACGTGGAGGAACTTGCATTTTTGTAAGAGCAGGGCTGCAATTTAGAGAATTGACAGATATTGCAAAACAGTCGGTCTCAGGTGTTTTCGAATGTTGCGGTATTGAACTGACATCTTATAATATTGTTATAATATGCATTTACAGGATTCCGAAATATAATTATAATGTATTTTATGAAAAACTGGACAATATATTGAGAAGACTTTGCGTATCTACAAATAAAAAAAATATATTAACCGGAGACTTTAATATTGATGTGTTAAAGAGAAATAAAATCACAATAGAATTTGAAAACTTTCTCTTGCAATATAATCTCAAAATAGAACTTTATAAACCAACCAGATTGGCTAGTAACTCTTGCTTAGATAATTTTGCACATTCTTACCGTAAAGGTTGTAAAGCTAAGATAATAGATTTACTTCTATCTGATCATACATCACAACTACTGCAAGTTCCCATTAAAAAAACCTGTATGATTAAATATTGGAAAACAATTAAACAGGAAATATCAGTAGATAACTTAATGAAATTTAAAAATCATCTAAAAAACCTAACTTTTCGACGAGTATACGAAGCTAAAGACGCAAATGAATCCTACGAAAATTTTATAGATGACTTTATATTGCTATACAAATTGTGTTTCCCAGAAAAAATAGTAACCATTTATACTTGTAAAAAACACAAATGGATTTCGAACGGGATAAAAATATGTAGCAGAAAACAGAGGCAGCTACTTTGGACATATAGGCATAATCCGAACACAAAAAATAGACTTGCTTTTAAAAAATATTCCAAGCTTTATAGAAGAATAGTAAATCTAACCCAGAAGGCCCAAAACGACCACTTCATAAAGACGTCTCAAAATAAATCAAAAGCTGCTTGGCAAGTTATTAACAAATCCAAAGTATGTCTGCCGCAAGAACCAATATTGACCATACAAAATGATAAATCAACTCTTACACATCCCCTTGACATTGCGAATGAATTCAATAAATATTTTATAGAGATTATAGAAAATAATTCAAAAACAAACCTTAATAATACCCCGTTAACAAATTCGTGTAGAAATGTTATTGAAAACTCAACTTCGCAGTCTCTATTTATGCTACCAGTTTCAGACACTGACATTATAAAAGTGATAAGTAGCTTAAAAAATACTAGTACAGTAGGATACGACGGTATTTCAACTAGAGTAATAAAAGATGTTAAGGAGGTCATAGCGACACCGTTATCGCACATAATAAATCTTTGCATTTCTGATGGTATATTCCCTACTAGTCTCAAGAAGGCAATTATTAAACCCATTTACAAAAATAATGACAAGACTGATGTAAAAAATTACAGGCCTATTGCAAAAATACCAGTATTTGCAAAAGTTATTGAAAAAATTTTATATAATTCCATTTACACGTATTTCGAGAAGTTTCAGTTATTTTGCAATGAACAAAAAGGATTTAGGAAAAATACTAATATTAATATGGCACTATTTGACCTGCTGTCAAGTATAATGACATCTGTGGATAAAAAAAATCCTGTGTGCTCGATCTTCACGGATATGTCAAAAGCTTTTGACTTCGTAGATCATCAGATCTACAAAGTCAACACCAAACACCAACTACATTCTATAGGACTAGATCTAAATTTTTCGAAATGTGAGTTATTTTTATCTGACAGTACCGACAGACAAGAGACACTTTCAAAATTCAATAAAATAGCCCCTGAAATCAAAATTATTGAAAAAAGCTCTCTTCGTCTCCTTGGGTCCCCAGTCTTCGATGATTCCTTTCCTAATTTTATTGAGGAAAAAATTCAAAATTTCAACAACATATCGGAAAGATTGCTCCAAATTAACATGCATTCGGCTATCACCATAATTCGCTTTTGTTGTTTTGGCCCCAAATTAACATACTTTCTTCGTGCTTCCCATCTATGGAAGCACCCTCCTCTATTAGAAAAAATGGACCAAATTATCCGTCATACACTAACTTTAATATTAAATGTGGCCATGGACGACCGAGCTTGGGCACAAGCTACTCTTCCCATCCGTATGGGAGGCCTCGGCGTCCGCAAAATTTCTAGTATTAGTTTACCGGCATTTATAGCCTCGGTCCACGGTACTGAGAAATTAATCAGGAATATCCTAGCACCCATACTGATTAATTTTGATGTGCCGTGCTTCACCGAGGCTGTTGATGCTTGGAGACTCGCTTGCCCGAATTGTAATCTCCCCGACTACCCATCATCCCAGAGACAGTGGGATGAGCCGATCTGCAGAGCAGTTCAGGAGCACCAAATTGCCACTTCTGCCACTCCTGCCGAGCGCGCTCGCCTGCTGGCTGTGGGTGAGTGGGAGTCGGGCCTCTGGCTTCACGCACTACCGTCGTCGAACATAGGCACCTTGTTTGACGACACTACTTTCCGCCTCGCTGCTTCCCTACGTCTTGGCGCTCCCTGTTGTACTCCTCATCGTTGTCACTGTGGCGAAGTTGTCAACAGCCTCGGTCACCACGGTCTTTCATGCAGCCGAAGTGCGGGTCGCATAGCGCGTCACGGAAACATAAACGACATCATCCGACGTGCTCTCGTCACCGTTGGCGTTCCGGCCGTATTGGAACCCCATGGCCTGGCACGTGACGATGGCAAAAGACCGGACGGGATGTCCTTGTTTCCATGGAAGTTGGGTAGGCCTTTAGTGTGGGACGCTACTTGTGTCGATACTCTTGCGCCATCCCATCTTCCTAGCTCGTCGTGCTTTGCTGGCGCTGCCGCTGCGGCTGCAGAGAACCTCAAGCGGCGGAAATATAATAACCTCATCGGTAATTATATTTTCGAGCCGTTTGGGGTTGAAACTCTTGGTCCGTGGGGTCCGAGTGCTCACGCTTTGTTTAAAGATCTTTCTAAACGCTTAGTTGACACTTCGCGTGACCCAAGGGCTGGCTTTTACCTTGGTCAGAGAATAAGCATTGCCATACAACGTGGCAATGCTGCCAGCCTTTTGGGCACATTACCAGTGGATAACGATGTGGAGGAGTTTTTCGACGCCATTTTTTCAGTTTAGTATATTTTTAGGTTTAGTTAGTGAGTAGTTTTTGGTTTAAGTGTATATTTTTGCAGTCTTAGTTAATTATTTTTTACATTGTTTATCAGATCTTGCTGCAAAAGTTACACGGGTACGGCATTCGGGGAAACATTCATAAACTCCTAGAATTTGTAATCCCTCCCACATCGCTGTCAACGTGAAAAGTGCCCAGAAGGCTGGCAGCATAGCCACGTTTTATGGGAATGCTGATTCTCTGGCCGAGGAAAAGCCTAGCCTTCTGGCCACGTCAAAAGTCTACAAACATTTGCTTACATCTCAAAATAATCGATGAGCACTGTTTATTGTTTCCTAATTAATATTTACGTACACAATCTAATAAATCTTTAGCAATGAATATTTTATACCAAGAAATAAAGAAAAGCTTACAAAGGCGACATCCAAAAAATTACGATTTTGGAAAGTTTTTTGTCAGTATTAATTTTTGTGTGTCTCGTTATCTCAAAAAGGGGCTCGACAACATCTGCTTATTTTATTTAGGAAGAGAAAACCTTTAACATTGGTTAGTATTTTGCGGGCACATTCATTTAGGGTCCCTTAAATGCTTACCCGAAGCAATGCCCATAAATGTCAAGTTGCCGAGTAATTCGGAGCGAGAGTTCGCTGAACGAGTCTGAATCCCTCAAAAGCGGATTTTTAAATAACTAACTGTTTTGCTCTTAAAATTTCAGGCAGTAAGTACCTAACATTTTATCAGTATTACATTTAATAAGTGTGATATAAATTTAGATAGTTATAATATTGATAATCATAAAAATACAACAACCATGTCGTAAGGGTCGAATCGTTCAAATAGTAGAGGAGCTGTACTAGAAACGACCTTCACCCATCTGTTTAATGGATGAAAAGTATTTTATATCAAATTTAATATATTACAAAATATATCTCGAGTGGGTTGTCTAAAAATTTCCTAGCCAGACTACGATAAAATAAAAATTTAAAAATTACTTTTTATTTAATATTGCACTCATGAGTTTTCGTGTTTTTGAGTGAAGGTCATTCTATGTCATTTTTTAAATCACTTTGTCTGTTCTGTTTCGTGTGAGGATGTGGCCAAATTTAGCCGCCTCAGGGCACCCCACAGGCCTCGGACTTGGGTCTTTCAGACTTTCATTAACTATATAAATACAGATTTCGTCACGATGTTTATCTTCACCGTTGCCTGTGATGTCCAAAATATACATACATATGTATGAATTTGATAAAGTTACATTGATACTTGCCCGGATTTGAACCCACGACCTCTAACACGAGTGGTGAGGTTAGCCACTGGGCCACCGCTACAAATTAAATAGGAGCAAAGCATTTGGACAGCTGTGGACATTATCTATTATTCATAATATCGTTTTTGCCAAAATTTTACACAAAGATTCATTCCATAATGTGATGATATTGATAAGTGGGTACATTGGTAATGTTGGTGTCGATATAGAATCAAACTATACAATATGGCTGTAATTAATGGAGCTTGTTGTTTGACCCACTTCTTTACATGGCACAGTCGGTGATTAATAAAGTACAATAGAATTTGGTTAGCAGGGAGTGAAATAAAGACAATAAAATAGTACAAATACTAAAACAGTGTTAACAAAGCCGTCACCATTTCAACTATAAACTCGATTGTTGTGGCATCAGGCAAGTTGAGTGATAGTTGGGAATGGCAGAATATGGGCTTCACGGTCAATTTTAACGCGTGTGATCGACAAAAACTACAGTGATACAATTCAATATTTTTTTGTATATAGTAGGCGAGCAATGCCGCGAAATATTAGAACAAATTGACGAATCATCTTTAGACGGTGCAAGTAAAAATTTAGATGAACACTTTAAAACGAAGAAAAATTTTACGGTGCAACGGCACAAATTTTTCACACGACATCAGCAGCAAAATGAGACGATATATCAATTATATTTGATTTGCGATAATTGTCCAAGACACGTGAGTTTGGAAATTTAAATGACGATCTCATAAAAGTCCGACTTGTAATAAATGATTTTATTTCTATAAGTTGGTTTGTACAGTCACTTTTACATGTCGATCATATTTTTAAAAACTAGATGAGGTCGGCGTTTCCTATATGGCGACTCTGAGAAGAAAGGCCAAAACAAATTCAGAGGTCACAGCCTCAGTTCCAACCAAGATTTTGTCTGGACTTTCAGACCAGACAAAATCTTGGTTAGATGATGTGAAAACCATGTAGACTGATGTCTGAAATGGTCTTTTGAGGAAAGAACCAGCCAGGTTGAGTGGACCTGTCCAGTCAGTGCAAGCATTTGTCAATAACCGAGCAGCTCAACACATAACTTAAGGAGCTCAACGATTCGACGAACGGACATTCAACAAAGAAAGGACATTCGGGTAGGCCGCATAAACTACTAAAACTGCCAGATCATGATTAAAAACTAAGATAAATGAAAATTAAAACAAAAAAAAAAGAATTATCCACAAAGTCTTCACATTCACAATAATTAAAATAAAATAATATAATACTTTAAAAGTAAATATTCTTGTCATTGCAAGAAAACTAAAAAAGAAATTATATTAATAATTATATAATATAATAAATATAATAATTCACGGTGCAAAATATAAAAAAAAAAACAAAATTAATTGGAGCAGCTCAATCCCGCTTTTCGCACCAGGTAATTAATTGTATAAAACGCTTTCTGGCAAAACTTACGTTTAATGAATGATTTGAATTTATTAAGACTTAGATCTTGTACGTGGCTTGGAGGCTTATTATAAAAGCGTGCACATTGACCACTTAACGAGCCACCTATTTTCTTGAGTCTTGTTGTAGGTACTACAAATTTGTGTTTGTTCCTAGTATTTATATTAGGGATATCACTGTATTTTTTAATTAATTTTATATTTTTACTGGCATATAAAAGATTTTCATAAATATATTGAGAAGGCATAGTCATTACATTAATCTCCTTAAATTTCTGTCTGAGAGAGTGTCTCGGGCTTAACTTATAAATTCATCGAACAGCTCTTTTCTGTAAAACAAAGATAGTCTGGATGTCTGCGGCATTTCCCCACAACAGAATACCGTACGACATTACAGTTTTCATTAGTGCTTAAGATTATTTTATTTTTTGTATATTTTGTTGGTATATCCCAAATTGTTTGTATATTTTTTATATGGTTATTCTACATATTCTTACATACATATATGTTTAGTTGTTAATATGTATACCTTGGAAAGCTGTCGTCTCCCTTCTGGGTGGTGGGCGCTAATGGCCGCGACACAGTATTCCTTACTAATGCGGCTGTTAACGAACTCTAACTTTTGTAAACTGTTTCTCGTTCCAATAAATATATTTGATTTATATTTATTTAGAATTCCCATGATCTCATTGTAAAAGGCACTGTTAAATAGTCTTATTTATTCTAAACATCACTGATTAAAGTAAGTCTATAAATAGCTGGCAATTCTAAAAAAGATAATAAAGCCTACCTACCGTGCAAAATTAAATACTGATTCATGTAGCATGATCTTATTATACGATTGATATCAAAACAATAAAAATGACACCACTATGAAAATAGCTAAAGTATATTTATTTATTTATTATATACTTTATTGTACACCAAGATAAAAACATAACACACGGAAACCTTAAAATAACAACAAACATACAACAGGCGGCCTTATCGCGTTCTGCGATCTCTTCCAGTTAACCCAGAATGGAGAGAGATAGCCTGGACTGACAAGGGGTTGCACTTGGTGCAATTTTAAAATTAAATAAGTTACAAACATAGGAAGCACTAAATATAAAATACTAAAATAGATACATAAATACATACATACATTTATACAGGCAAGAAAACTATATAGCTCCAACAAGAACAAGATCACAGTGACAGGTAGTGCTTCTTTACCAGTCTTTTAAAGATCGGTAGTGATTGCGCGCGTTTTATTGTCACAGGCAATGCATTCCATAGACGAGCGGCCTGGACAGTAAAAGATTTGTCTAGGAAGATAGTGGAATGCATTGGCATTTTAAGTTTCATGTTATCCGATGACCTAAGAACTTTCGTGTGTGAGTCACATAAAAACTGAAATCGGTTTTTGAGGTAAAGAGGGGTAGACGGGAAAAATAGTATATTATACAGGAGGGATAGAATATGAGCATTTCGGCGAAGGCGAATTGGCAACCACTTGAGTTTTTGGCGGAATTCAGAAACATGGTCATATTTGCGCAAACCGAATATGAACCTTATACAAACATTTTGAAGTCATACTCTCAAGTTTATCAAGTTGTACTTCAGTGAGGTCAAGATAGCTGGCATCAGCATAATCAAGGATGGGTAGAAGAAGAGATTGTGCAAGCGCAATCCTGGTAGCAGTCGGCAGAAAATTACGCAGTCTTCTCAGAGATCCAGCAGATGCGAATAGCTTGCGGCTAACTTCCTGTAGCTGGGCAGTCCAAGAGAAGTTCTTGTCAATAAATATCCCCAAGTTCTTCACCTTCACGCTAAAGGGTACAACAGAGTTATCAAAATAAACTTGAGGAAGAGTCGTCCAGTCGATCCTTGAGACCAACCTTGAACTGCCCGCCACCAGAATTTGCAAACGGGAATTTGAACGGGATTTTGAAGTATACTAAACGGGCTGTCTCTATTTCAGTTAAATTACGATTTTTTCTAACAGCATATGCTGCAGAGCTTAGCTTCTTTGACAATTTATCTATATGTGGGCTCCACTGGAGCTTAGCATCCAAAGTTAAGCCTAAGAATATTGTGCTATTTTAAGGGTTCAATACTTCGCCCTTTATTAAAACATCAGTTTTCACCTGCCTAACGTGAGGTAGGGTAAACTTATTGCATTTGGTTTTCTTTTCATTAAGAAGTAAATTGTTAACATTGAACCAGTGAACTACTTTTGAGTTCGCGCTATTTACATCGTCAGTAACCAGCTGCTGACGTTTAAGTTTAAACAAAAGTGAAGTATCATCTGCAAACAACACTATACCATGGTTATCCTTTTTGAGGTAAGGCAAGTCATTAATATAAATAAGAAACAAGAAAGGACCAAGAATTGAGCCCTGCGGAACTCCCTTGTTACTATAGATCCGGGAGATTTTTTTCCATTAAAGTCAACGCTCTGAATCCTATTACTTAAGTATGAAGTAAGAAGATCTAGAGCGCTGTTCCGGATCCCGTAGTGGCGGAGTTTCCTGATTAGCGTTTCATGAAGAACACAATCATGCCTTGGACAAATCTCAAAATATTCCCAAGGCATCGCACTTATCTTCCCATGCATTATAAATATGTCCTAAAAGCTCAACATAGTCAGCATCAGTAGTTGAACGACTCCTTTTAAAACCAAACTGCTTGCTATGTAATAATTTATGTTTATTAAAAAATCTTTGCAATTGCTTTAAAATTAATTTCTCAAATATTTTACTAAACGTAGGTAGTACTGAAATAGGTATATCATTTGTGGGGTCTGATGTACTACCTGATTTACAAATTATTTTACTATTTTTCATTAGGTCAGGTAACTTTCCACAGTCGATACAATTATTAAATATATTAGCTAAACTAGGTGCGACAATGTAAATAATAGACTTAGCAACTTCTACAGAATGACCCCACAGATCTGCAGTCTTTTTAACATTTAAATTGTGACAAGGTTTTAATTATGTGTCTATAAGTAAATGTTCAAAAAAAAAACCGAATCGCAAACATTACCATTTCCTTTAGCAAAGACTCAGCAACAGAAGGTGATGAGTTTAAGGATTTAGTAGTTGAAATGGGAATATCTGAAAATAAATTTATAAATGCCACTGCGAATTGTGCTGACGAAGGGGTGTTATAAGTTTGACGTGTGTTGCTGTGTATCTGTGTGTCTGTGTATCTGTCTATCTGTGTGTCTGTCTGTGGCATCATAGCGCCTCAACGGATGAACCGATTTCAATTTAGTTTTTGAAAGGTGATTGTGTCGAGAGTGTTCTTAGCTATGTTTGAATAAAATCGGTTCAGCCGTTCAAAAGTTATGGGCGTTTTACTGTTTGAATCGGGATGTATTCGCAAGATAAATGTGTCGGAGGCTTTTTTCAATTTTGAATTTTTACTTGTTTGATGTTGTCATTAATAGACAGGCTGTTGTCAATATTTCAGTTACCAGATCTTCCCGTTTCACTATTAATAATATTACAAGTCGTTTTAATAACATTACTACTGTTTTTAATCTTCGAACTCAAATAATGCGACTTGGCCAAACAACAAACTTTTTTAAATAATTTTGAATAATTTCTAACATATAAATTAAATTCAGCAGTGTTTACATAAGTCCTTTTACTGTACAGCTCATAAAGCCGTGTTCTACTTTTATGAATACCAATGGTTTATGAAGTCCTATATATGAATGATACGTTACTATTAACGGAGATAGTCTTTGGAATAAAGGTCGAATTAAATTGTTTACAGTATATACTAAAAAAAACATCATATAGATGATTCAGATCAGCATGAATTTACAAAATGGTAATTTATTAATGAGTTTAACTTTAAAAGCTGCCAAGCGACTTGCAGTTTTGGGATTAACAGTGATATCCTTTTTAGCTACTTTGTTGTTTTGGTTTGGTATAGCAATCCTCTGTCCGCAATCAAAATCAAAATCAATTTTTTTATTTCACATAGGCCTACATGGGCACTTATAAAACGTCGACAAAATGTGCACGGTTCGGGTTGGTCGTTTCCTATGGAGAAGAACCGGCAAGAAACTCCATGTTACTCTTTTAAAAATGGTTTGGTTTTACAATATTTCCATGTTACAGCATTAGTACTTAGATATGGGGGGACAACGTAGGCCCGAATTATGACAATAAGTCGTAAGAAACTAAAAAAAAAGAAAAAGATTATATAAAAAGTTAACAAATGTTAACTAGCATCTAGAAGGCCTACAATGTTCACACATTCACAAAACAATCGGTAAAAGAATCTATACAAAGGTAAAAAATAATAAAAATAAGTATAACAAGACTAAATTTAACATGTTGCACAAATTTTGTTATCAGTGCTGTAACTATTCTTAGCAAAGGGCTTTAAAGATGATTGAAAACCATTTTAAAAAGTCTAATTAAAAGAAGGAAAGAAAAAATGAGATTGAGAATAGTTAGAGACATCCACATATTTGTGCCGTTTACAAGTTACCAGGGAAGCTGCATGCGCAGAAGGAGCTAAGGCCAAATGTTTTTATCTTCAACGTAGTCCTTGATTTTATAATATGCTTTTTTAACAAGGATACGTTTGATGTAGTTTTTGAACCTTCCATCGGTCAGTTCTATAACTGACTTTGGCAACTTGTTATAAAAGCGTATACTGTTTATAAGAAAAGACTTGCTAGTTTTCGTTAATCTGAATTTGGGTATTACAATTTCGTGCTTACTGCGTGTATTTAAATTATGGAAGTCGCTTCTAGTTTTGAAAAGCCCCCGATTTTTACGGACATACAAAATACATTCCAAAATATAAAGTGAAGGTAGAGTCAGTATATCGATCTCTTTAAATTTTTCTCTGAGGGACTCGCGAGGACCCATTTTATAGATTGCGCGGATTGCCCTCTTTTGTAGGATGAAAATTGAGTCAACGTCTGCTGCTGATCCCCACAGCAGAATGCCATAAGACATAATACTGTGGAAATAAGCATAGTATACTAACCTAGCTGTAGCTACATCGGTTAGCTGACTTATTTTCCTTACTGCATATGCAGCCGAACTTAACCTACCCGAAAGAGTTCTAATGTGCGCGCCCCACTGCAATTTTGAATCGATAGTAATCCCTAAGAATACAGTTTCCGTTATAACTTCAAGATTTTTGCCGTCAAGATTTAAGTTTAGGTCATGTTGTGGTACATTTGGTAAAGAGAACTTAAGACATTTTGTTTTTTTCGCATTCAGTAAAAGATTGTTAGCTGCGAACCATTTTGAGAGAACAATTAGACTTTCGTTGACATTTATGACATCCGTATCTTGCCTATCTATTTTAAAAATTAGCGAAGTATCATCAGCAAATAGAATTATATCCGATAATTTGGCCATCAATGCAAGCAATGATCAGAATCTATTCAATTTATAATTTCTTTGTGGACTGGTATAACATTAGTATAAATATTAACTAAGCATGTGGCACTAGTAAGGATTATTCTTGTGGGCTCTAAGAAGAGGTTTACAAGATTAAAGCACTGAAACAGACTTATTATTTTACTACAAGAACCTGAGTTTTCTAATAAAATATCATTAAAATCATCACAAGTGATAATTAATTTATTCGTGTTACAAATCTTGTGTAACACTCATCCATTACCTTTTCAAAGCAGTCATACAATCCTGAAGTGGGTCTTTATACACTTAATACAATAAACTGCTCCAATTATATACAAGCTATTTCAACTGTCCGCTCAACAGATAGGTTCACAATATCATTACGGTCTTTAAATTTAAGCTGGTTACTTACTAAAATCAATGAGCCACCATGTATATCATTAACTCTGCTGAATGAACTACCAACCTGGTGATTGTTAAAATTGAACAATAACTGGTGGCTTTTAAGCCAATGTTCTGTTATACAAAGAATATCAATACTGTTAAAATTCATTAATAATTCTACTTCTAAATCTTTGTTCATAAATCCTTGAATATTTTGATGCACTAGGTTAATACTATTTACTGAATTTAAATTTTTGTTTGATTTTATTTTGCAATTTTCATTTTGTACACTTTTGCAAGAGGTTGTCTCTATTGTCCTAATTTAAATTATTATCAATTTCTGATACCACATTATTGGCTGAATTAAATAACATTTCTTGGCATTGCTCAATAGAAGCAAGTTGTTTAGTCAAATTCTTGGCTGTAATAGAAAAATAATATGATAGTGACAAAGCTATCTGTCTTTTATAATACTTTGAAAGAAAGTACCTATCCGTAATTTTTTTTTCTTTTGTCTAATAAAAGTGATTACCAACATAATTGTTGTTAGTGTCAATTAAATGGAATAAATTATTACTATATGTTAAATTATGCAATGTCCTATGCAATTCATATCTAAGATTGTTTTGTTCCTGTGGCAAACTTTGGCTGTATGGGAATGTCAACATCACATTTTTTTTTAAACTAAGGTCGCACAAAGATCTGTAATGTTGGAGTAATTCTCCTTTGTTCACATTACCCCAATGACGAACAACAATAATTTTGCCCGCGTTAAAGTGTTCATCTGTTTTTTTTTCAATAAACAGCTTTATATTTGGAAGCTAGTTCGAAATTTAAATAAACCTTTGATAAGTTATCTCCTTGTTGCCATGTTTGGGAGTAAAAGATCGTTCCATTTTTAAATTACACTATAAATATGAGTTTACTATGTAATATTTGGCCGCTAAACCACGACAGATATGGCTTTTCATACAAATTTTGCCGGCCGCTGCTCGCGTGTATTTGCAGTACATCAATTTCGATTTATCTCGAAGAAGGTTCTCAAAATAATGTTCAAATTTCCAAGCATGTTTGAGAAATGTTATTTATATCGTGTATTGATTTTTCGGAAGACGTTGCGTTGGAAGGCCTCCCACAAGGTGGACCGATGACCTGATGAAGGTTGCAGGGATCCGCTGGCTGCGAGACGCACGGGACCGGTCAAAGTGGCGACGCGACGCTTGGGAGAGACCTATTTCCACCAGTGGACGTCTTTCGGCTGATATGATGATGATGATGATTGTTTTTTTAATAATATTTACGTACACAATCTAACATCATCATCTGACCATACCCAGAAATAACGAAACAAATAAAAAGGTGAAATCCAAAAAAAACTCGGTTTTTTTGTTTCATTTTTGTTAATCAATCTCAAAACGGGGCTCAACAACTTCTGCTTTCTAAAAAGCAGTTTTTTTTGCCGGAATTCTTTATCATTAGGTAGAATTTTGCGGTGACATCCATTTTGGTACGACTTGAATTAAACTAAACCGAAACAATGCCCCAAAGTGTCGCGTTGCCGAGTTATTCGGCAGTAAAGTTCTCTTGAACGAGAGTTCGCTGAGCGAGTCTAAATCCTTATTAAGCGGATTTTAAAATAACTAACCTACTTTTGATATTTCCAGGCAGTAAGTACCTTACATTTTACCTTTTTTGTACGAAAAATACGCGTTTGGTCATGGAGTTGTTGATACCAACCCGTTTTAACCTAGCCTTAACCTTACATTTAATTTGGGTTTTAATAAGTGTGATAAATTTAGATACTTAAAGTGTTGATAATCATAAAAATATAACAACTGTTTCGATAGGGTTGAATCGTTCATACCTTTGTCCACTTTTAAATCCATTTGTCTTTGAAACAGGACGCATAAAACCTTTTGAATTACAACTCTAAGTACTAAGTTCTATAACAATTTTATTACAATTCTAAGTACTAAGTACAATTATTTATGAAGCAGTCGCTTCATAAATAATTGTACTTAAAACTTAAACTTTACATCAAGATCTTAATGTCATTGCACTAAAACTCTTTTAATGATCTGGCCATTTCGTTTTACATACACCAAATCCCTTTAATTAGATTATTATTGTCATATTTTTAATAAGGAACTGCGTGTCATTCTGTGTCAATGACATCATGAAAAAAGTGACACCAATCTTGCCAAGTCTATAGATAATGTTACCTTGTTACTGCAGTGGCGTGGTGTGGAGGTCAGATAAGCGGTTGCTTTATATGAAATATTGATACTTAGCTCCATCAGGTTAGACTGGTAACCGAGCCACTTATTGTTGGGAAAATGCTAGGCAGGTTGATTGTAATGACATGTATTTGCTATACAGTCGCATGAACATCCTTTTGTTAATATCAATATGTTATAACTGTCAATTTGATAATTCAAGAAGGAGTCAAGTTTGAGAACATGACTTGAAAATTGTAAAATAGGGCTAAATCTTTCTTTTTCTTTCATAACCTTACTAATGCATAAAAATACTAAGCCCGATTCAATGCCCCTGACAAACTGAGTTTTGCGCAAACAATTTTAATATTAGAAGATATCTTCCGAATCGCTTCTAGTTGAATTATTATATCTATATCTATACTAACCTATATCTTTACTATTATTATAAAGAGTAAAGATTTATATTTTTGTATGTAACGAATAAACTTAAAAAATACTGGACCGTTTCAAAAAATATTTCACCGTTGGGAAGCTACACTATCTCCGGGTGATATAGGCTACTCTTAATCACTGTATTCCCACGGGAATGGGCAATACGCGGGTGAAACCGCGAGGCGTCCGCTAGTTTATAATACATTAATGAAAATAATTATGACCATAAAATATTAATCTTATTTCCTTTTGCATTTTCAGGAGGTAAGTTATCGGTGTCTTTCGTACCTCTTGTTTTTATCGTTTTGCAACACCGACTTCCGAAACGAAAGTTATTTTGCACTTTTTATTTTTTTGCGAATAGTTTTTATTTCTCTCTTTTTAGTTTTACTAACAACCGATTTCGATGATGATTAAACTTAAAAACTACTAGACCATTTTCGAAAATTCTTTCACCGTTGTGAAGCTACATTATCTCCGGGTGATATAGGCTACTCTTAATCACTGTATTCCCACGGGAACGGTACTACGCGGATGAAACTGCGAGGCGTCCGCTAGTTTATAATACATTAATGAAAATAATTACGACCATAAAATATTAATCTTATTTCCTTTTGCATTTTCAGGAGGTAAGTTATCGGTGTCTTTCGTACCTCTTGTTTTTATCGTTTTGCAACACCGACTTCCGAAACGAAAGTTATTTTGCACTTTTTATTTTTTTGCGAATAGTTTTTATTTCTCTCTTTTTAGTTTTACTAACAACCGATTTCGATGATGATTAAACTTAAAAACTACTAGACCATTTTCAAAAATTCTTTCACCGTTGTGAAGCTACATTATCTCCGGGTGATATAGGCTACTCTTAATCACTGTATTCCCACGGGAACGCTACTACGCGGATGAAACTGCGAGGCATCCGCTATTTTATAATACATAAATGAAAATAATTTCGGTCACAAAATATTAATCTTATTTCCTTTTGCATTTTCAGGAGGTAAGTTATCGATGTCTTTCGTACCTCTTGTTTTTATCGTTTTGCGACACCGAAAACTTCCGAAATGAAAGTTATTTTGCACTTTTTATTTGTTTGCGAAAAGTTTTCATTTCTCTTTTGCACTGTGACCTAAGTTGAGAGATATTTAATCCAATAAAAATAATGATCATGATCCGATCAATAGTTTCGGAGAAATGCGTGGATAAAAATACATACATGCATATAACGGTTACATGTGGACGACGTCACGGGGTATCCATTTGTTGAAATACTCAACGTTCTCCAGAATGTAACCAATACTTTTCAGAAAGCCGCATTCAAATCGGTTCAGCTAAACGCGAGTAAATTGCGGACAAACAAATAAACATATATATAAATAAACATACGGGGCAAACAGAGATCGAAAGTTTTTTTGAAGTCGGTTAAAACACATTTTACCGGAATTTCAAAACCATTCAACAATGGTTAGCATATTATCTAACCATTGGTTGAGTTAAATAGGGATAAACAACTAGGCCGTGTATTTTAAATGTGCAGGGTAATAACAACTAGTAACAATTTCTTTAAATGTCACAATGTTAATTTTGATGTGAGTCGAATCAGATATTCCACTCACATCAAGTCTGTATAAATTATATCTTTATAATAAACACATTTTCCCAAATGTTTCTACCCACATTTGGGCAAATGTGCCATTGTGATTAGATTCAATTTTGAAATTAGATGCAAGTTTACTTGTCAACCTATTCACCCCATTTACGCAATTGTTCTAAGCTAACAATAAAAAAACGCATTTTACCGAAAATTTAAACCATTGGTTACTATTTTCATTAAGCCTCAATGTTATTTTGTTTTTAATTTTTAGGTGGTAAGTAATAAAGTCAATTTGAGATGTCTTTTCATCAATATCATCACCATTGGATTTGAGCCACATTTGCGAAATAAGGGAAAAAAATATTTTATGATTAAAATAGGGGTTGAAGCATTTGGGTTAATTGATGTATATTTAATGACTTAAACCAAAGGTAAAAAAAATACCATAAGATCTTGTTGTCATTTAGTACTATGTTGTCATTTATTTAAACATTCGTGTGATACTTTTAAAACACCTCGCCTACTCCTCGGTTTCTAAACACACACTCATGTTTTATTATCCCTTATTATGCAACAGTTTCATAAACTACTATTACTGTTCTGTACTTGAAAGCATTGGTTTCTATTTTTAAGCATTAGAATATTAATGATGCAGATTATCAGCAACTTTTAAATGTCACACTGTTAACTTGTTTTTTTTTACTTTTAGACGGTAAGTAATAAAGTTAATATGAAATGTCTTTGCAATAATATCATCGCCATTAGATTTCAATGACATTCGCGAAATTCGGAAAAAAAACATCTGATAGGGGTGGAACATTTGGCTAAATGTGGAAAAAAAAATAGTATTTATAACTAAGGTATGATTTTTTAATCAACAAAAGGCAACAGTGTCAATAGCGTCGAATCGTCCATCCTGTTGTTTGGGGTGGAATCGGCAAGTCTGTCTTACTTTCCCCTAGAGCGTGCACATAGAGCTAATTAATGAAATAAATTATTATTATTATTACCTTCGTCAGTTTTTAGATTCATTCCTCTAGAATGCAGGACACAAAACAACTTTTAAGTTACAGTTCGAAACAGACTGCTTCAAATAAATACTATGTATAATTAATTAAAAAACCTTACAACAAGGTCTTGCTGTCATTTAACAGAAATATTTTATTGTCTTCTCTCTTGTCATTACAAAAACAAGAACAAGTAAAATTTCAAAATTTAAAGAACCTCCGACATATTTTTATTTCATGCTACATAATTTATATAGTACATAGTAAATACGCTTCGATCGGCAATCTATTGAACACGTAATTGTGCCACGATATCTTGCGAAAACACCCCGATTCAAACAGTAAAACGCCCATAAGTTTTGAATGGCTGAACCGATTTTATTCAAACATAGCTAAGAACACTCTCGACAAAGTCACCTTACAAACAAAAAAAACTAATTTCATCAGTTTAGGAGCTATGATGCCACATACAGATACACAACAACACACGTCAAACTAATAACACCCCTCTTTTTCCGTCGGGGTTTAAAAACCGATGTAATTGTGGAAGAAGATCACTCTTTCGTTACAATAACAAGTAAAATTTTGAAATTTTACTTGCTATACAAGGAAAATAACATGCATGAAGTTGACAGCGGATGTAAAAATATTAAAATTAAGCGGGTAATATAAAGTTTAGGCGCAAAACATCAAAATTAAATGGGAAACATCAAAAAGCAAGTTATCTTCATCTGTCATATATATTTACGCCGACTGTAGAGAAATATTTAAAATAAATAAATAGAACGGAAGTTGTCAAAGTAAATTCTTATTTAAGCAAAACTGGAGGTTATAATATTTTAAAGAAGTAAAAAGGAAACAGTCAAATTAAACCCTTATAAAATGTCAACTGGAGATCTGTTCATTTTTTGAGAATTATAAAAGATTTGTTCAAATTAAAGCTTAATATAAATTGAACCGGATATCGCAACAATTAAATAATAAGAAGAAATTTTCAAAATAAATCCTTATTAGCTGTCAACAGAATGTTACAATATTAAAAATAAAACAGAAACATTAAATCGACTAATGGTTTCGCGCCCATATTATATACACAATGTTACAAATCTTTGGCAATGAATATGTTATACCAAGAAATAAAAAAGCATACAAAGGCATCATCCCAAAAATGTCGATTTTGGACAGTTTATAGTCAATACTAGCTGTGCCCGCGGCTTCGCTCCCGTTAACTGCTTATTCTACCGTTATGGACACCGTCTAAAAAACCGTTATGGACACCGAAAAAATTGGCCAAAGACACCGACTTCCAAAAAGAAAGTAATTTGCACTTTGTAGTGTTTTTTTTGGAAGTCGGTAGTATATTTTTTTTTAAACGGACAACGCGTTAGGTCTCTGGAACGCCACATAGGAAAAAACATACATAAATAGACTGATAAACACATTACCCTCCTTCGACAGTAGGGTAAAAAATGATTTTTTTATTTTCAAATTTTTTGTTGTATCTAATAGGCAAGTTCTTTAGTGAGGTACCTATGATGCCAGAATAGATTTCCCGAATATCATGAAACTTGAACATAACCGGTGAAATGAGGGTGTACGTGAAATGTACACATCTGCGTACCCCTTTAGAGCGTACTGGCGTGACGTAATGTTACGAAATGGTACAAACAATAAACAGACATGTGATTGCAGCAATCCCGAGAGATTTGCATTCATTCATTTATTGAAGAGTTCTATTGTATATCTTCGAAGTTCTACATCAGATCTACATCATATTAAAATGGGACCAATTTGGAAACACTCTTTCAAACAAAAAAAGGATTTTTTATATCGGTCCACATTTGACGGAAATATCGGTGAACATAAACAAAACAAAAACATAATGTCGAACATAGAGCCTCCTCCTTTTTGGAATGTCGGTTAAAAAACATATTTCCATAGCTGGGACTCGAACTCGCAACTTTAAGTGTAGTAGGCCACCACTTTTATCATTAGGCTATTCAGACGAGAATAGCAGCAGCGAAATTACGATTCACATTGCACGCACTTTAACGTCATAATTGACATTAGTGTATGATTAGAGACCTAAAATCTCTTAAAACGTATTTTTTTAGTCTCGTGCATTAGGTCCCGAATTATTATTTTTACTCTAGCTTTGTAGTTGATTCGACATAGACGCCCTAATTGCTCAGGAACCTGGTGTCGATATATTTATATATTAGGATAAAGCTATGTTAAATATTTGTGTAAAGTTCTTTAGTTTATAGGTATTTATGTTTTTGGCTTGCTGTACGCTTTGGTGCAAACTGTTAGTACAGCAAGCAATTGTTATGAAATAAATAAATAGAGAATTGACCGTGTACCGCTCAGTCCCCGCGTGGGGGCGCGGCGGGCGGGTTTTAGGGACCCCAACTACCTACCATTTTTTGCTATGGTCATACTTTCGCGGAAAATCTTAACACCGCCTTTCAACAGTCTGAGTATCTGAATTGCGTATGTTGCGATATTTTACTTCTTGTTTTACTCATTTTTTCTTTCCTTCTTTTAATTAGACTTTTTAAAATGGTTTTCAATCATCTTTAAAGCCCTTTGCTAAGAATAGTTACAGCACTGATAACAAAATTTGTGCAACATGTTAAATTTAGTCTTGTTATACTTATTTTTATTATTTTTTACCTTTGTATAGATTCTTTTACCGATTGTTTTGTGAATGTGTGAACATTGTAGGCCTTCTAGATGCTAGTTAACATTTGTTAACTTTTTATATAATCTTTTTCTTTTTTTTTAGTTTCTTACGACTTATTGTCATAATTCGGGCCTACGTTGTCCCCCCATATCTAAGTACTAATGCTGTAACATGGAAATATTGTAAAACCAAACCATTTTTAAAAGAGTAACATGGAGTTTCTTGCCGGTTCTTCTCCATAGGAAACGACCAACCCGAACCGTGCACATTTTGTCGACGTTTTATAAGTGCCCATGTAGGCCTATGTGAAATAAAAAAATTGATTTTGATTTTGATTGCGGACAGAGGATTGCTATACCAAACCAAAACAACAAAGTAGCTAAAAAGGATATCACTGTTAATCCCAAAACTGCAAGTCGCTTGGCAGCTTTTAAAGTTAAACTCATTAATAAATTACCATTTTGTAAATTCATGCTGATCTGAATCATCTATATGATGTTTTTTTTAGTATATACTGTAAACAATTTAATTCGACCTTTATTCCAAAGACTATCTCCGTTAATAGTAACGTATCATTCATATATAGGACTTCATAAACCATTGGTATTCATAAAAGTAGAACACGGCTTTATGAGCTGTACAGTAAAAGGACTTATGTAAACACTGCTGAATTTAATTTATATGTTAGAAATTATTCAAAATTATTTAAAAAAGTTTGTTGTTTGGCCAAGTCGCATTATTTGAGTTCGAAGATTAAAAACAGTAGTAATGTTATTAAAACGACTTGTAATATTATTAATAGTGAAACGGGAAGATCTGGTAACTGAAATATTGACAACAGCCTGTCTATTAATGACAACATCAAACAAGTAAAAATTCAAAATTGAAAAAAGCCTCCGACACATTTATCTTGCGAATACATCCCGATTCAAACAGTAAAACGCCCATAACTTTTGAACGGCTGAACCGATTTTATTCAAACATAGCTAAGAACACTCTCGACACAATCACCTTTCAAAAACTAAATTGAAATCGGTTCATCCGTTGAGGCGCTATGATGCCACAGACAGACACACAGATAGACAGATACACAGACACACAGATACACAGCAACACACGTCAAACTTATAACACCCCTTCGTCAGCACAATTCGCAGTGGCATTTATAAATTTATTTTCAGATATTCCCATTTCAACTACTAAATCCTTAAACTCATCACCTTCTGTTGCTGAGTCTTTGCTAAAGGAAATGGTAATGTTTGCGATTCGGTTTTTTTTTTGAACATTTACTTATAGACACATAATTAAAACCTTGTCACAATTTAAATGTTAAAAAGACTGCAGATCTGTGGGGTCATTCTGTAGAAGTTGCTAAGTCTATTATTTACATTGTCGCACCTAGTTTAGCTAATATATTTAATAATTGTATCGACTGTGGAAAGTTACCTGACCTAATGAAAAATAGTAAAATAATTTGTAAATCAGGTAGTACATCAGACCCCACAAATGATATACCTATTTCAGTACTACCTACGTTTAGTAAAATATTTGAGAAATTAATTTTAAAGCAATTGCAAAGATTTTTTAATAAACATAAATTATTACATAGCAAGCAGTTTGGTTTTAAAAGGAGTCGTTCAACTACTGATGCTGACTATGTTGAGCTTTTAGGACATATTTATAATGCATGGGAAGATAAGTGCGATGCCTTGGGAATATTTTGAGATTTGTCCAAGGCATGATTGTGTTCTTCATGAAACGCTAATCAGGAAACTCCGCCACTACGGGATCCGGAACAGCGCTCTAGATCTTCTTACTTCATACTTAAGTAATAGGATTCAGAGCGTTGACTTTAATGGAAAAAAATCTCCCGGATCTATAGTAACAAGGGAGTTCCGCAGGGCTCAATTCTTGGTCCTTTCTTGTTTCTTATTTATATTAATGACTTGCCTTACCTCAAAAAGGATAACCATGGTATAGTGTTGTTTGCAGATGATACTTCACTTTTGTTTAAACTTAAACGTCAGCAGCTGGTTACTGACGATGTAAATAGCGCGAACTCAAAAGTAGTTCACTGGTTCAATGTTAACAATTTACTTCTTAATGAAAAGAAAACCAAATGCAATAAGTTTACCCTACCTCACGTTAGGCAGGTGAAAACTGATGTTTTAATAAAGGGCGAAGTATTGAACCCTTAAAATAGCACAATATTCTTAGGCTTAACTTTGGATGCTAAGCTCCAGTGGAGCCCACATATAGATAAATTGTCAAAGAAGCTAAGCTCTGCAGCATATGCTGTTAGAAAAAATCGTAATTTAACTGAAATAGAGACAGCCCGTTTAGTATACTTCAAAATCCCGTTCAAATTCCCGTTTGCAAATTCTGGTGGCGGGCAGTTCAAGGTTGGTCTCAAGGATCGACTGGACGACTCTTCCTCAAGTTTATTTTGATAACTCTGTTGTACCCTTTAGCGTGAAGGTGAAGAACTTGGGGATATTTATTGACAAGAACTTCTCTTGGACTGCCCAGCTACAGGAAGTTAGCCGCAAGCTATTCGCATCTGCTGGATCTCTGAGAAGACTGCGTAATTTTCTGCCGACTGCTACCAGGATTGCGCTTGCACAATCTCTTCTTCTACCCATCCTTGATTATGCTGATGCCAGCTATCTTGACCTCACTGAAGTACAACTTGATAAACTTGAGAGTATGACTTCAAAATGTTTGTATAAGGTTCATATTCGGTTTGCGCAAATATGACCATGTTTCTGAATTCCGCCAAAAACTCAAGTGGTTGCCAATTCGCCTTCGCCGAAATGCTCATATTCTATCCCTCCTGTATAATATACTATTTTTCCCGTCTACCCCTCTTTACCTCAAAAACCGATTTCAGTTTTTATGTGACTCACACACGAAAGTTCTTAGGTCATCGGATAACATGAAACTTAAAATGCCAATGCATTCCACTATCTTCCTAGACAAATCTTTTACTGTCCAGGCCGCTCGTCTATGGAATGCATTGCCTGTGACAATAAAACGCGCGCAATCACTACCGATCTTTAAAAGACTGGTAAAGAAGCACTACCTGTCACTGTGATCTTGTTCTTGTTGGAGCTATATAGTTTTCTTGCCTGTATAAATGTATGTATGTATTTATGTATCTATTTTAGTATTTTATATTTAGTGCTTCCTATGTTTGTAACTTATTTAATTTTAAAATTGCACCAAGTGCAACCCCTTGTCAGTCCAGGCTATCTCTCTCCATTCTGGGTTAACTGGAAGAGATCGCAGAACGCGATAAGGCCGCCTGTTGTATGTTTGTTGTTATTTTAAGGTTTCCGTGTGTTATGTTTTTATCTTGGTGTACAATAAAGTATATAATAAATAAATAAATATACTTTAGCTATTTTCATAGTGGTGTCATTTTTATTGTTTTGATATCAATCGTATAATAAGATCATGCTACATGAATCAGTATTTAATTTTGCACGGTAGGTAGGCTTTATTATCTTTTTTAGAATTGCCAGCTATTTATAGACTTACTTTAATCAGTGATGTTTAGAATAAATAAGACTATTTAACAGTGCCTTTTACAATGAGATCATGGGAATTCTAAATAAATATAAATCAAATATATTTATTGGAACGAGAAACAGTTTACAAAAGTTAGAGTTCGTTAACAGCCGCATTAGTAAGGAATACTGTGTCGCGGCCATTAGCGCCCACCACCCAGAAGGGAGACGACAGCTTTCCAAGGTATACATATTAACAACTAAACATATATGTATGTAAGAATATGTAGAATAACCATATAAAAAATATACAAACAATTTGGGATATACCAACAAAATATACAAAAAATAAAATAATCTTAAGCACTAATGAAAACTGTAATGTCGTACGGTATTCTGTTGTGGGGAAATGCCGCAGACATCCAGACTATCTTTGTTTTACAGAAAAGAGCTGTTCGATGAATTTATAAGTTAAGCCCGAGACACTCTCTCAGACAGAAATTTAAGGAGATTAATGTAATGACTATGCCTTCTCAATATATTTATGAAAATCTTTTATATGCCAGTAAAAATATAAAATTAATTAAAAAATACAGTGATATCCCTAATATAAATACTAGGAACAAACACAAATTTGTAGTACCTACAACAAGACTCAAGAAAATAGGTGGCTCGTTAAGTGGTCAATGTGCACGCTTTTATAATAAGCCTCCAAGCCACGTACAAGATCTAAGTCTTAATAAATTCAAATCATTCATTAAACGTAAGTTTTGCCAGAAAGCGTTTTATACAATTAATTACCTGGTGCGAAAAGCGGGATTGAGCTGCTCCAATTAATTTTGTTTTTTTTTTTATATTTTGCACCGTGAATTATTATATTTATTATATTATATAATTATTAATATAATTTCTTTTTTAGTTTTCTTGCAATGACAAGAATATTTACTTTTAAAGTATTATATTATTTTATTTTAATTATTGTGAATGTGAAGACTTTGTGGATAATTCTTTTTTTTTTGTTTTAATTTTCATTTATCTTAGTTTTTAATCATGATCTGGCAGTTTTAGTAGTTTATGCGGCCTACCCGAATGTCCTTTCTTTGTTGAATGTCCGTTCGTCGAATCGTTGAGCTCCTTAAGTTATGTGTTGAGCTGCTCGGTTATTGACAAATGCTTGCACTGACTGGACAGGTCCACTCAACCTGGCTGGTTCTTTCCTCAAAAGACCATTTCAGACATCAGTCTACATGGTTTTCACATCATCTAACCAAGATTTTGTCTGGTCTGAAAGTCCAGACAAAATCTTGGTTGGAACTGAGGCTGTGACCTCTGAATTTGTTTTGGCCTTTCTTCTCAGAGTCGCCATATAGGAAACGCCGACCTCATCTAGTTTTTAAAAATATGATCGACATGTAAAAGTGACTGTACAAACCAACTTATAGAAATAAAATCATTTATTACAAGTCGGACTTTTATGAGATCGTCATTTAAATTTCCAAACTCACGTGTCTTGGACAATTATCGCAAATCAAATATAATTGATATATCGTCTCATTTTGCTGCTGATGTCGTGTGAAAAATTTGTGCCGTTGCACCGTAAAATTTTTCTTCGTTTTAAAGTGTTCATCTAAATTTTTACTTGCACCGTCTAAAGATGATTCGTCAATTTGTTCTAATATTTCGCGGCATTGCTCGCCTACTATATACAAAAAAATATTGAATTGTATCACTGTAGTTTTTGTCGATCACACGCGTTAAAATTGACCGTGAAGCCCATATTCTGCCATTCCCAACTATCACTCAACTTGCCTGATGCCACAACAATCGAGTTTATAGTTGAAATGGTGACGGCTTTGTTAACACTGTTTTAGTATTTGTACTATTTTATTGTCTTTATTTCACTCCCTGCTAACCAAATTCTATTGTACTTTATTAATCACCGACTGTGCCATGTAAAGAAGTGGGTCAAACAACAAGCTCCATTAATTACAGCCATATTGTATAGTTTGATTCTATATCGACACCAACATTACCAATGTACCCACTTATCAATATCATCACATTATGGAATGAATCTTTGTGTAAAATTTTGGCAAAAACGATATTATGAATAATAGATAATGTCCACAGCTGTCCAAATGCTTTGCTCCTATTTAATTTGTAGCGGTGGCCCAGTGGCTAACCTCACCACTCGTGTTAGAGGTCGTGGGTTCAAATCCGGGCAAGTATCAATGTAACTTTATCAAATTCATACATATGTATGTATATTTTGGACATCACAGGCAACGGTGAAGATAAACATCGTGACGAAATCTGTATTTATATAGTTAATGAAAGTCTGAAAGACCCAAGTCCGAGGCCTGTGGGGTGCCCTGAGGCGGCTAAATTTGGCCACATCCTCACACGAAACAGAACAGACAAAGTGATTTAAAAAATGACATAGAATGACCTTCACTCAAAAACACGAAAACTCATGAGTGCAATATTAAATAAAAAGTAATTTTTAAATTTTTATTTTATCGTAGTCTGGCTAGGAAATTTTTAGACAACCCACTCGAGATATATTTTGTAATATATTAAATTTGATATAAAATACTTTTCATCCATTAAACAGATGGGTGAAGGTCGTTTCTAGTACAGCTCCTCTACTATTTGAACGATTCGACCCTTACGACATGGTTGTTGTATTTTTATGATTATCAATATTATAACTATCTAAATTTATATCACACTTATTAAATGTAATACTGATAAAATGTTAGGTACTTACTGCCTGAAATTTTAAGAGCAAAACAGTTAGTTATTTAAAAATCCGCTTTTGAGGGATTCAGACTCGTTCAGCGAACTCTCGCTCCGAATTACTCGGCAACTTGACATTTATGGGCATTGCTTCGGGTAAGCATTTAAGGGACCCTAAATGAATGTGCCCGCAAAATACTAACCAATGTTAAAGGTTTTCTCTTCCTAAATAAAATAAGCAGATGTTGTCGAGCCCCTTTTTGAGATAACGAGACACACAAAAATTAATACTGACAAAAAACTTTCCAAAATCGTAATTTTTTGGATGTCGCCTTTGTAAGCTTTTCTTTATTTCTTGGTATAAAATATTCATTGCTAAAGATTTATTAGATTGTGTACGTAAATATTAATTAGGAAACAATAAACAGTGCTCATCGATTATTTTGAGATGTAAGCAAATGTTTGTAGACTTTTGACGTGGCCAGAAGGCTAGGCTTTTCCTCGGCCAGAGAATCAGCATTCCCATAAAACGTGGCTATGCTGCCAGCCTTCTGGGCACTTTTCACGTTGACAGCGATGTGGATGTATTTTTTGTCGCCCAGCCCCTGCCCTTTTTAAACGCGTTTGTAGTTTTTTTATTATTTAAGTATATATAGGTAGTTATTGTTAAGTATATGGATGTCATTAATATAGGAACAATAAACTATGAATTTCTTAAAAATATATGAAAAAACTTAATTGTAAGTTTGTCTAAAACTATGTCATGAAATGTTAAAAAAAAACATTTGTGGCAACAGTGTTATTTTCTAATAAGCACTTGAAGTGTCATTTGACGTTTAACAGGTAAACTGCCACTCCCGGTACTGGTGACCAGCAAACACTTAATTTTTAATTGTGTCTATTGTGTGGCACCCCGCATCTCATTAGCTGACACGCCCTAAAAAAGACGTTTCGACCATGTTTAAAAAAAATTGTTATTCCAAAATTTATCATCTCAATCGTCGGTCATGTCATTTTTAACCAGTTCTATTATTATAATTATATGCATACCTAACCTCCACAAACCATTTACCATAGCTCTATACCCCTTAACGAAATTGATGTCACTTTTTTCATGCTGTCATTGCCACAAAATTCTAATTTCGCAACGGACGAATAGGCCTTGGCGACAATTTACAAATTCCATGGTCTTTGGGGTCACTAATACTACTATTCTTAAGAGATCAAAACCAAAATCAATGATACATTCGACGAGAATTTGCTAATTAGCGTTTTCGGTTTTTGAGCTTAACATGTGTATAACGGAATGGCTAGTTGATTTACGGTTGGCGAAGTAGTTTTGCAAACGGCTGCTGCGCTGTATCTCGCCGAGTATTCGCACGAAACGAATATTTATATGGTTTACAGATAGTTGTTCCGGATCTGAGTGTCTTGTGTATGCGAGTTAAAATGTTTATAACAGCACCCACGATACGGAAAGAAATTCGTAGTCTAGGGCAAAGATTTTTTTTTTTTTATGAGAACTGTGAAAGACAAAATTAAATATTTCAGTTAAATGACAACAAGAACTTGTTGTAAGGTTTATGTTTTTAAAACTTTGGTTAAATTATTAAATACACATAGTATTTATATGAAGCAGTCTGTTTCCAACTGTAACTTCAAAAAACGTATTACGTGTGCTGCTTTCTGGATGAACGAATCTAAAAACTGACGAAGGTATAGACGATTCGACCCTATCGACACTGTTGTCTTTTTATGATTACAACATTATACCTATTTTATAAATACTGAATATTTTTCCACATTTGCCAAATGTTTTCTTCCCTAATTTAATAGATAAATTAGTTTTTTTTTCCGAATTTTGCGAATGTGACTTAAATTCAATGGTGCTAATATAATTGAAAACACATCTCAAATTCACTTCATTACTTACCAACTAAAAATAATAAGAAAACAAATTATCATTGTTACATTTATAAGTTGTTAGTACCCTGCAACTTAAAATACTAATTAATGCCCATTTTTTTGACAAAGGCAAATTGATCGGTGGTAATTTTGGTAAAATGCGTTTTTTCATCAATTATTAGCCTAGCAATACCGTATATGGCGTGAATAGATTGACAAGTAATCTTGCATCCATTTTCAAAATTGAACCTAATTTCAATGGTTATTTGAGTATTTCTTATTTTGTAATTAGGTTAATTTAAGATTAGTTTTATTACTGATTAAACTTTCAAAATCCTAGCAGTCATTAAAAAACAATCTAATGGTAAATTTCCCTCCTAATCAGAAGGTCTAAGTAGCTAAATGTCCAAAAGCGCGAAACGTTATTTAACCTATTCAAGCCATATACGGAATTAATGATCAACTAAGTTGGATAGTTAATTATTATTCCGAAATTTGAAACCAGTGGTTACCATTTGCTGACTGACTATCTGACCTCCACAACTCAATTACTACCAAGTTACCCCAAACGGCTCAAAATTGTAATAGCCAATTAGTTTTATTAGTACTTGCGCTGCATATTGTGAGTCATTTATTTTATATTAGTTAGATTAAGATTATAACTGTAGCAAGAAATTATAATAATATATTTTCTATGTACATTACTCGAGGGTTTTACCGTTCTCATGGCGACTGAGTCGCATGGAGGTCCTTCAAACTGTCTGAACTGAAAGACTGTCCTGACTTTGAAAGTTGGCCTAAGATTATTATGATAACTTACTTCCTGAAATTGCAAAAATAATATTATTGTAAATATTATAAATATAATCATAATGATAAAATACCGATTAGGACAGATTCGAAAGGTGCGGTATCATCTAATATTGATTTTTTTCGCGTAAAACTCAGTTTGTAAGGGCATTGAACCTAATTGGCCTAGTGTTTGTATAAATAAGAAAGATGGTGATGGTAAATAATTATATTAGTAAGGTAAATATTTCGTCCTATTTTACAATAAATTTTAAGTCATGTTCTCAAACTCGTAACAGGTGACGTTCTGTAGTTTCTGCCTACCCCCATGGAAAAAAAGCGTCAGTTTATATATGTATGTCCTCATACTCGACTCCTTCTTGAATTATCATACTGAAAGTTATAACTTATTGTCTATTGACATAAATCGAGGGATTTTCCGTTTTCATACGACTAACATGCAAACATATGACAAACAACCCATCTAGCATTTTCCCAACAATAAGTAGATCGGTTTCCAATCTTAACAGGTGGAGCTAAATATCAGTATTTTATATAAAACGACCGCCTATCTGACCCTAACACCACGCCACTGCACTAACTGCGTAACACTATATGCCTTGGCAAGATTGGTGTACGTTTTTCATGATGTCATTGACATAGATCATTCAGTGTCAATGCAGTTGCTAATTAAAAATACGACAATAATAATCCAAAGGGATATGATATGATATATAAAAGGGATTATATTATAAGGCAATGGCCCCAGACCATGAAAAGGGTTTTACATAGTGTAATCGTTCTGTACGCTGTCGGAGTTCCGTATGGTGTTGGAGTTTCGTATGTTAACGAACGTTAAGAATTTCAGCATCACTTATCTGCCCGCGGGTGTTGTAAGAGGCGACTAAGGGACATACCAGAGAATGGGCAGCGGCATTCTCTGTGCACTTCATATCAAACTACGATCGCCAACCCGCCTGCCATGCGTGGTGATTACGGCAACGCCCCCCCACACCAAAGAATAGCGCAACAATGAAATGGCCCGTAGTGCCTGACAGACCCGTCTACCCTCGACAGAGAAAGGGGTGCGAAGAATCCCTGGATGGGAATCGGTTACTGGAGCGGAATACAAACCGAAGACTACGACGATTGACAAACGGGCTAAGATGCTTATCGGCGACGATGCACTGGTCGCCTCAAAGCTCCAGTGCCTTGAATATTGACGCCAAGTGGCCAGTCTGTCGGTTTTTTATCGGTTATATTTCGGGGAGTGTGCGATGGAACTGCACAATTTGATTCCGCCTAGCCCTTTCCATCACCGGACAACAAGACGTACGGCAATGCGCTTACCCTTAACAATAGTATAAGTAGTACTTAAATTAAGTTAGTAAAGACGAGAATCAATAACATGTACTACCTACATTTTATATAAAACGAAAGAAATATGGTGGAAAAGATGCCAGGCGTTCCAGTGCGAGGGTAAAAGATAAATAAATGTTGTAATAGTGTCAAGAAGGCTTCCACTCAGCATAATGCTGTGCCGTGGGGGATCCACAGCACGTCGCTGATTTTCAGTGGTCGCCCTACGACGTGACGGACGGAAACCAAATCTGTTGTATAGGTATGTCAAAATAGAAGACGCCTTAAATATTAAGCTGTACATATCTGGACTGATGAGGTCTACGCTCCGTCCAGCAAAGATCCAGATCCAAAACCCCGAAAGCTTTCAGCTCGACTCCCCAGAATCGAGTTCGAGTGCCTAGGGAGATACGTGGACGAATACAGCGATGGGTTCGTGGAAGCTGTCCATACGGTTGGGTCTTTTCTAAGACCCACCGCACAGATATAAACAAAAATCTTTCTGATCCTACTGTCAAGATCATAAAGTAGATGAGTGAGATGATCCTGCAATCTTCAGACGATGCGTTCAAATACCGGCAGCTAAATAGACGGATCTCAAAGTACTTAAAAAGCGATCTGCGCCGCTTTAATATCGAGCGTATTAAAGACGCGATTAAGCGGAATAAAGGCTCAAAGGTCTTTGCAAGAGATCTGACCATTGGGCAGAGCCAGCTCACGAAACTGAAGACCGACGATGGCAGGATCGTATCCGCCAAACCAGAGGTTCTGAGGGAGATCGATGGATTCTACGGGCAGTACACGTCAATCAACAAACCCATTGCGAATCTAACAAACGGCCCATGAACTAGATTGACCTGACACTATACCCAAAATATCCCGGATGTCAGCCTTTACGAGATTAAGATGGCTACGAAACAACTTAAGAATAGCAAGGCGCCAGGTGATGACGGAATTACGGCCGAACTCCTGAAACCAATACTTTAGGCCGTTCAGAAGCTGTTTGTGTGCTCGGAGATTCCTTGCTTGATCGAATCAGAAATGACGACATCCGCAAGAGACACAAGGTTACCGACATAATCCGAAGGATTGCCAAATTTAAGTGGCATTGAGCAGGGCACATTGCTCGCAGAACGGATGGCCATTGGAGCCCAAAAGATCTAGAGTGGCGACCGTGTACTGGAAGATGCAGCTTTGGAATGGTCTCCCTCTAGGTACAGCGACTGCTGTTCAGAGCATGCATGGAGGAGGACGAGAAAGCAGCGCATCTGCTTCTAAGCTGTCCAGTAATCGCTGGTTATAGGGCTAAATACCTCGGTGAACCAGGTACCGTACAGGATGTAGTCAGCAACACGAAGGCGCTGCTGGCTTTCCTCGAGGAGTTGGGATGGATCGAGTGAGGAAGTTGGCAGCAGGTTAATGCCCACCCGTACGCAAAATACGCGCTTGGTCGTGGAGTTGCGGAAAACAGCCCGTTTTAACTTAACCTAACCTAACCTAGGTAAATTACCTAGGCAATCCGTGTGGCGACGCTTGGGGGAGACCTATGCTCAGCAGTGGACATCTTTCGGCGAAAAATGCGAAATTATTATGATGATGATGACATAGAGTAATGACAACAAGGTTTTGATGTAACGTTTAAGTTTTTTAACCTTCAGTTCAACTTATTAAGTACAGTTATTTATGACAAGTCTGCTTGGAACTGTTATTTAAAAGCTACTATGCGTCCTCACTCAAAGAGAAACGAATTTAAAATATGACAAAATATGAACGATTCGACCCTATCAACACGGTTGTTGCCTTTTGATGATTATCTACATTGTAATTAAATAATTCTATATCACACTTATTAAAATACCGATTAAATATTAGGAACTTACTGTCTGGAAATATCAAGAGCAAAACAGTTAGTTTTTTTTAAAGCCGCTTAACAGAGATTGAGACTCCTTCAGCAAACTCTCGCTCAAGAGAACTTTACATCAGAATAACTCGGCAACGCGACACTTTGGAGCATTTGTTTCGGGTAAGTATTAAAAGTCCCATAATTGATGTCCCTGCAAAATACTCTCGAATGTTTAAGAATTTCGAAACCAAATATTTTTATTTTAAAATAAAAACAGATTTTGTCGAGACCCGTTTTGAGAATAAATTACACAAAAATATATGAATAAAAATCTCTATATTTTTGGTTGTTATTGTGTTTTATTTTGGTATAAAATATGAATTGTCACAGATTTGTTTTAATATTGTGTACGTAAATATTAGTAACGAAACAATTCACTATACAGAGGGGACAAAAATCGTGGTTCAAACGAAACAGGGCTATAGTTGGCCAACATGAAGTAAAAAAAAAATGTTTCTTTAGGACCTACTGCAAATAACCATAAATAACGCCACGTTTCGTTTAATCCACGGTTGTTTGCCCACGTGGTGTAAATAACTTAACTCGAGGTTTGTCGAAAACTATGAACAAATTTTGTCGTCATTAGCGGCAACAGTGTTGTTTCTAAGTAGCACGGGAAGTATAATTTGAAGTTTAAGCTAGCACACTCTAAAACGAACCAGATATCAATAATTATATATGCATGGTAAATATTTTTATGTTTCCATGAAGAAGTATTCGAGATCTAATATCGCATACTGCATTTTTCTGTTTCCAACTGCTTATTTACAATTTGTCATTGTTATTCTAGAATTATATTTTAATGATATTCACCATTCCACACCATCAGGGGCGATAGACATGTGACATTCTATCAACGAAAGTATCCCGATAGTTATTTAACGAAAGCTAGAAAAACGTCAAGTATGTATGGAATTTCCAAGCGGAATCGAAATGTCACGTGATCAACCCATTCCACTTTGGTATTTACATCTCCAACGCTTATGGAATGACACTTTGACTAGAGCATCAAGTATCATTTGGCAAGAAAACAATATTATGTATAATGGATTTTTTCCACCGTTGCCTAAATGTTTCAGCCCTATTTTAATTTAGTTATACAATGGTATGGAATCAAAATACTAGGACTTAAAATGACAAAGGTATGAAGGAGTTGACCCTATCGACACAGTTGTCGTTTTTTATTATTATAAACATTATAATCATCTAAATTTATATCACACTTATTTAAATACTGATTAAATGTTAGGTACTTACTTTCTGGAAATTTCAAGAGCAAAACAGTACGTTATTTAGAAATACGCTAATGAGGGATTCAGACAACTCTCACGCCGGATAACTCGACAATGCGAAAATTTAGGCCATTTTTTCTGGTAGGCATTTATGGGTTCCAAAAGGGATGTCCTCGCAAAATACTGACAAAAGACGAAGTGGCGCTGATGACAAATTATTCGCCATAACATAATTTTTATGAACTTTGGGGTCACTAATGCAATTATCAATAAGAGTTTAAAACCAAAATCTAAGATGGTGCCGAAAAAAAAATGTTCTGCTTTCTAGAGGAAAGAATCTTAAAACTGACGAAGGTATGAATGATTTGACCCTTTCGACATAGTTGTCTTTTTATGAGTACCAACATTATACCTTAGTTATAAATAGTCCTTTTTTTTGAGTAGTGATGATATTATTGCAAATACATCTCAAATTAACTTTGTTACTTACCAACTAAAAATAAAATAACAAATTAAGATTGAGACATTTAGAAGTTGTTGGTACCCTGCGACTTTGACATACTAAGGCTAAGTTTTTTGTACATATAAACGAGTAAAATTCAATGGTTTTATTAAAATCCGCTTTTTCCTCAAGTGTTAGCTAACAAATGGCCAAATATGTTGGATAGTCAAATATTTGCCCCAATCAACTGGTATCCACTCTCTTTATTTAACCATTAGTTGCGTTATACCATGGTGGGGGACCAAAATACTAAGCTTAAGCGACGCGATTCGATTTATATAACAGCCATAAGCGATTTTTAAAATGACGAAGGTATGAACGATTTGACCCTATCGTCATGGTTGTCAAGAGCAGTGGTGGCCCAGTGGTATCGGAAGCGACTTACAAGTTGTAGGTCGTGGGTTCGAACCCAGGCAGGCGCCTTACTTTGTGTAAATTATTTCATCACCACTGCTCTCAAAAACGGTGAAGGAAAACATCGTGAGGAAACGTCCTAGAACCAAAAATTCGAAGACATGTGACATCCACCAACCCGCACTGGGCCCGCGTGGTGGATTATGGCCCATCCCCTCTCACAGAGGAGGCCTGTGTCCCAGCAGTGGGAACATTAATAGGCTGATGATGTGATGTGATGTGTCATGGTTGTTGTTTTTTATTATTATCAACAATATAATTATCTAAATTTATATCACACTTATTTAAATACTGTTTAAATGTTAGATACTTACTGCCTGAAATTTTAAAAGCAAATCAGTTAGTTATTTAAAATTCCGCTTAAGAGTGATTCGGATCGCTCAGCGAACTCGCGCTCCGTATAAATCGGCATAGCGACATTTAAGGCCATTATTTTGGGTAAGCATTTAAGGGTCCCTAAATAAATGTCCCCTTAAAAAAAAGCGTATAAAAATTTCACCCTTCTTAAATGTTTATTGTACATCAAAAACAACATTACATACAGTGTGATAATAAAGTACATGTACAAAGGCGAGCTTAACTCAATGTTGAGTTCTCTTACAGCAAACCCTAGGGTGACAGAGAAAGATGACATTATAGAGGGCAGGATCCAGTGTACAACTTTAAAAAAAACTTAGGACGAATTAATTAAAATATACTTACATACATACATATTTTACTGATTAAAGATTTTTTTCCGAATTTTGCGAATATAAATCAAATCATCTAGTGATGGTAATATTGCACAAAAAATAAATCAAATTAATTTTATTACTTACCACCTAAAACATAAAAAAAAAATAACATTGTGAAATATAAGGTTGTTTTTTTTTTGCTGGTATCCTGCAACTTGAACATATAAAAACCCGTTTTTTTGATCTGCAGTTAATTCTGAATTCTTTATTGCTTACCATAATGTATATAGTTGGTAGGGAAATATTATATAAGTCTCAATTATGGACCCTGTGGCACAGCATAGATCAAGTAGGAGAGGGGAGAAAGAACACTGAGTGTTTAATGTGATAAATTTTATTATTGTTTAAATATGAGTAAGTTATACTGTTTTATTAATACAGAATTGAATTTAATAATAATAATTATTGTTTTAAAAATTATATACCGTGATTATGTACCGTATGGTATCAGACGTAAAGAATTTCACCATCCCATATCTTCCCGTGGGTACCGTAAGAGGCTACTAAGGGACACACTACAGAATAGGCAGCAGCATTCTCTGTGCACTTTAACAACAAACTGCAATCGCCAATAAGCCTGCCAAGCGTAGCGATTACGGCATACACCCCAAACCAAAATAAATTTCACAGATAAAAAACGGTACCTAATGCCCAGCAGGGTACGAATAATCCCCTGAGTGGACCAGGCTAACCCATTTAACATCAGCGACTGAATTTGGCAACATATAACACGCAACACCGGAGTGTTACCGACGATATGATAGCCGAAATCGGGGAGGAATTAAGCAGGTTACGATGGAGTATCATAGGGTTATCTGAAGTCCGAAGAGAGAGGGCGGATACGATAATCCTCAAATCCGGTAACTTGCTCTATTTCCGAGAGGGTGACAGGCAGTCCCAGGGTGGTGTCGGGTTTATCGTCCACAAGTCCCTTGTGAACAACGTGGTGAAGATCGAGAGTATGTTGGTGGCGTACTTTATACTCAGAATATCCGAAAAATATTCGCTGAAGGTCATACAGATCTACGCCCTGACCTTGGCACACCCCAACGACGAAGTAGAGCCATGTATGAGGATATATTTAGAGCTATGCATGGTTTATACTCTATTATATTAATAATATTTCTCTTAAAACTACAGCAGCTTTAAACTCCTCACCCGCGCTCTCTGCTGCCTTACTTAGAAAGAATGTAAATGCGTGCCCTTTGGAGTTTAAGTTTCAACATACAAACCCCAGGCTATTTTAAAAGCTCTTAAGATTAAATCAACAGAAGATCTTTGGGACTATCTGTAAAAGTATGTAAATCAAACACAATACATATTTAACACTAGTGTCGATCTTCCGGACCACATGAAACACATTCAAGAAGTCCATTTATTTATTTATTTATTTAAAACTTCATGCAACATACAGATACATAGGCGGACTTAATGCCTGAGGCATTCTCTACCAGTCAACCAAGGGTGGTGGAGAGATAACATGGCAGGTGCATAAAAATTTAGAAATTAAATTGAATAACAATATATATATATATATATATATATATATATATATATATATATATATATATATATATATATATATATTGTAGTTTAAAATAAACATACATATATATTTACTATAATAAATACCTTTATATATATATACATATATAAATTAATAGAAAGGAGATTGAGACGACTCTGCTAATGGTTCAGAAAATAATGTCGCAGCTTCCGCTTAAATGCATATTGACTGGTGGCCGTCCTGATATCCATTGTTTCAATCCGGGATAGCACAGAAGGCCACAATTATGGGCTAGTGTCATAAATTCTGCCTGTTCTCAGTAAAGTCTTCGAAAAGTTAATGCTCAACCAATTGTTGCTTGATATTAACAAACATTCCATCTTTCATGATCAACAGTACGGTTTCACCAAAAGGCGCTGCACAACTGACGCTAGCATCACCCTAATAAAGAACATCTTTAACGCCTGGGAAGAAGCACAAGACACCATTGGAATGTTTTCACATTGCCGAATGTCAGAAGTAGCGAATGAAAGAAAGGCTAGACTATGTGAATCAAACAGTTTTCCTAGGAATCATTCTAGACGAAAAATTACAACAGTACATCCCTTGCGGGTCGGCTGAGCTCAGCCGCTTATGCTGTTAGAAAGACTTATCATCAAACGCGTGGTTTCTACATCCGTTAGTTAATCGTTTTAATAGTTTCTGCTACAAGTTTAATAAAGTTGAAGATGTTAAAGAATAATAATTTTTAGGTTACAGCCACAAAGTAAAATCCTCCTCTAAAAACTTAATTACCCCTTTTCGCCCTGTTGAGGGACGAGTTTATAACAACCCTAAATGTTATTCACTATTTTCTTCTCGTTTTTTTTTATTTATGTTAGTCAGATTGCGCAGTAATATTCCTCAAAATAAACTTTAACACCCCTTAACCCTCTTTGAGGGAGAGGGGTTAAAAAATCTTTTTATGTCAATTTTGATTATTTACTTTATCCCGAAGGATTTTTCATACAAACAAATTTCTCCCTTTTCAATTCCATAAAGGTTGAATTTCATAAAAACTTTAACACCCGCTAAATCGTATTTCGGCGGTAATTTCGAAAAAAATATAATAACAACCTTTATTGTTTACTTAGGTTGGTAACCCCAGTTTATTAACCCAAGACATCAGATTCTTCCAAATAAACTTCAACAACCCCTGAATTGCCTTTTGGGGGTTAAAATTAATAATGATAACCTTTACTGTTTACTTAGGTTGGTGTTTTTGCTAAGTTTCAAGTTTATTAATCCAAAAAATAAGATTCTTCAAAAGACTTTAATGACAACCTTTATTGTTTACTTAGGTTGGTGTTTTTGCTAAGTTTTAAGTATACTAATCCAAAAAATTAAATTCTTCAAAAAAAATTTACTGCCCCTAAATCGTCTTTTAAGGGTGGTTTCAGAAATATTCAAAATTTCTGACGATAGTTTTTTTTTTTTTTTTTCGTTATAGGCTCGCGTTTGACCACTATCTCGCCTGATGTTAAGCGATGATATGGTCGAAGGTGGAGCACGCTTGCCTAGAAGTAACCTATTCACTCTTGACTTGAAGACCCCTAGGTTGTAGCTATCAGGAAACAAGGACGCCGGCAGGGAGTTCCACTCCTTAGCTGTACGCATAATGAAAGTGTTTTCAAAACGCTTTGTGCGTATGGGTGGGATATCCACCATGTACCGATGACATATTGCCGTACGTCTTGTAGTCCGATGATGGAAAGGGCTTGGCGGAATCAAATTGTGCAGTTCCGTCGCGCACTCCCCGAAATGTAACCGATAAAAAACCGACAGGCTGGCAACTCGGCGTCGATGTTCGAGGCTCTGGAGCTTTGAGGCGACCAGTGCATCGTTGCCAATAAGCCTTTTGGTCCGTCTGTCAATCGACTCAAGTGCATCAAGCTGGTATTTGGCAGATCCATCCCAGAGGTGAGAGCAGTACTCCATGCATGAACGAACTTGCGCTTTATACAAGTTGAGCAGCTGTTCAGGCGTGAAGTACCGTCTCACCTTCGCAAGGATCCCCAACTTTTTTGCAGCCAATTGAGCCTTTGACTCAATGATTGGACCAAAATTGAGGGTCGATGTTAACGTAACACCAAGAAGTTCGAGATGGTCCGTTATCGGCACGGCTACACCACGGAAGGATGGAGCCGGGTGGAATTGGCTCTTTTTTGCGGAAAAAAGACACCCATAGATGGCGCTTATACACAGTAAGGCCCGGACTCCACCAAAGAGATCCACCGAAGAGTACAGCTGAGCGGAGACGAGATGTGTAAATAACGACTTCAATTTTAAAAAACCTCTCTCCGCTCGTCTAGGAGACTACTTTGGTGGAGTCCGGGCCTAAGTGAAGTAAGGATGACTTGTAATTTTTATATTACTTATTTGGATGTTGAACCTTTGAAGTAATTTATATGGCAAAATAACGTTTGCCGGGTCGGTTTTATTGAATATTTTGCACATAGTTCAATATTACTCAATGTCACTAATGCTTTCTTTTAAACACTATTTCGTACTTTTAAATAATCACTTATTCTATTTTCAAGAATTATTTGTACGGAGCAGATTGATTGTTTACGCACATCAGCGCTCTCCTCCAACACCTAGTTGGTCTTCTTCATGACATGACACGACCGCCGAGGTTTTAGATTAGGCGCGTGTAAATTGTGTCGCACACAATCGAACATGGAAACGGATTGCTAGAAAACACGAGATGAAGACAGGACTCTTGGACCCTTGGGTTTGACTCCCAGTTATCTCAACTAATGCTTAAAAATGGTAACTAATGGTTTAAAATTTCGGTAAAATGCGTTTTTTCATCTATTGTTAGCTAAGAATTCCGTACATGGCGTGAATAGGTTGACAATAAAACATGCATCTAATTACAAAATTGAAACTAATTTCAATGGCACTTTTTCTAAATGTTTCCATCCTTATTTTACATTATTAAGACTCATATCCAATGGTGTCATATAATTTTATCATTGCATAGACATCGCAAATTAACTTTATTACTTACCAACTAAAAATGAAAAAAAAACAAATTAATCTTGTGATAATTAAAATATGTTGATACCCTGCAACTTTAACATACTTAGGCCCAGTTGTTTGATCAGTAGTTACGATTATCGTATCTCAACTAATGTTTAAAAATAGTAATCAATGGTTTCAAAATTCAGTAAAATGCGTTTTGACCACGCTTTTTTTATCAATTGTTAGCCTGACAATTACGTTGAGGGCGTAAATTATTTGATGTGTGTATAACGTAATGGCCCGACCATTTAAAGGGATTTAGTGTAAAGACTACAAGATCTTCATGTAAAATTAAAGTTTTATAACCTTCAGTTCAACATAAATACAGTTATTTATAAAGCAGTCAGCTTGGAAATGTAATTTAAAAGGTATTTTGCGTCCTGACTCAAAGATAAATGAATATAAAATTTGACAAAGGTATGAACGATTCGACCCTATCGACATGGTTGTTGACTTTTTATGATTATCAAAATAATAAATATATATATCAAAATTATTAATATACTGATTAAATGTTAGGTACTTACTGCCTGGAAATATCAAGAGCAAAATAGTTAGTTATTTTAAAAAACGCGCGATTTGGACTCTGTTGCATTGTTGGTAATAACAAAAGAATATTGAGATGAGAACTGAATATTAACTTAGTGTTATTGTATCTGTGGTTCAATATGTCCCAGCAGACCTTATAGTTCTCGGTGCTAATATGCAAGTGCTGGATAAGTCTCTCCGGTTCCCCCTTAAGCTTAGCTTTCAAAAACTGCATTTTCTGTGCGCAGGAGATAGAACGGTTGTTGTGTATTGATTCCGTGAATAAGTCTTTAAATGCTACCCATTGATGATAGTTTCCGTTAAATGCTGGAATGTCCATCGTTGGGGTACTTTTCTCACGGTGAGAGATAGATTTCTTGATGTGAAGATAAAGTTGTTCGTATTTGACGAACGACTTTTCGTATTCTTCATTTTCTTCGAACAACTCGCTATCAATCTCCCAATGTAACGAGTCTATTGTTGACCATCTTGATTGAACAGTCTGCAAAATATCTTCGAATTCCCATTTCTCAGATATTTTATCTAAATCTATGATAGCAATGGTACGCGAGAATGCCTTAAAATTGCTTTTTTGTTTACGCAGCATCTCTTCCAGCTTACTGCTGTTACCTTGCGAAGTGTAAAAAGCCGGAGACTTGGTTCTAACCTTGCTGGCTGATTGCTGTTGCTTGTCTCCTGCATCTTGATCTGAAGATCCTCTCCCATGCCCTTGACTCTCCGCTGCAGCTGCTTGCAATGTTGGATGCAGAGTAGTCGGTGCATCGACAATCTTGGGATCGGTCATGGTGACCTTGTACTGTAGAATATACGCACGTGCCTCGCTGTACAACTTCCTAGTTTTCTGATAATAATTATCTGAAAAATAGCTGTAGCCACGCTCTTCAGATTTTTCTAACTGAATATGATTAGACTGGAACTCTTCCCAATATTTGTCGAGAAGCTCTAAACGTTTGCTGACGTAAATAGAGGTTTTTCTTTCAGCTCCATCCTTTTTAAAATTGCGCAAAAGCTGCTCTATGCCCTGCGTAATCTGATCCTGATTTTCGAGTAGACCCTCCATCTCGGCGATGCTGATGTAGCTTCCGTGATAAAAGCTTGATAAAAGAAATCTATGATATTTCTATGAATCCTACTCGATTGTGTATTCCTTGCTTCGTCGACTAAGCTTGGAAAATGATATAAAGGTACCTTATGTTGGTAAAATGATTTTATGCTTGGCTTGCTCGAGAATAGACACCCTTTTCATAAAACGCTTGATGATAGCTGATAGTAGTCTATTCGAAATGCTGATGATGCTGTATGCTGGTGTGGTCGTATGTATGCTGATGCAAGAACCACGTGACATGTGCTGCTAACCTTGCGGGCGAGTCCACTCGTAGACCAGCCGCTTCGCTGTTGCGATGATAATGATAGGTCACTCACCGGTATCTGCTGCTTGTTACCTGGTGGTGGTTACTGGTAGTGGTAGATATATCCACGCTCTGATTCGGCGGAATGTTCACACGCACTTTGTAAAACACGCGGTAGGTCCCGCCAATACGGTGGCTCGAAGGACCATAAAGTTGTACGGGACAACAATAAATGATACAATGTGATAGTTTATAATGATAGATTTATTGATATAATGTGGTGATAGTGAGTACACGCGGCGAAGACCGAACGCAAACTAAGGTAAATTGCGCACGCGGTACTAAACTGCTTAATTAACGTAAAAAGATATGAATTGTACGGGTGGACCGTACAAGTATCATACTTTGTCGTTTAAGTGGCGCTCCTCCCCGCACTTTATCAGCTGATACACTCTAAAAAGCACGGGCTCCATGGGTTTTAAACAGACAATTTTTGAATTTGTGTCTCCAAAATTTGTCGTCTCATTTGTCATACATATAATTATTTAACCAGATATCAATAATTATACATACATGATAAGTGTTTTATGTTTCCATGAAGAAGTATTCGAGAAACATATATTGCGTGCTGCATTTCCCTGTTACTTTCTGCTTAAAATGTGTCTAACCGAGAATGTGAATGTGTCTACTTTGAGGACCTACACCATCAGGGGCGATATACAAATGACATTCTATCAAAAAAAGCGTCCCGATAGTGATTGGAAAAACGTCAATTAAGTATGGGATTGCCAAGCGCAATCGAAATGTTACATGATCAATTCATTGCATTTTGGTATTTCGACCATCTTTATCGCTTATGGAATGACACTTTGTCTACTAGAGCATCAAGTGGCATTTGGCAAGAAAACTATATTATGAATAATGGATTTTGTCTAATAATTTTGCCAAAATTTATAATGGTTTGACTTTATAACCGAAAACGTAGTTGTCGCAATGGTTAAAACAGCGAGTAGTCACAATGGTTTCAGTAAAAGCCGTTTTTTCATCAATTGTTAGCCTAACAAAATTATTAAAATACGCTTAAAGTTTGGCGTAATCATTTCAACTCGGAAACAGAATGTCACCGCCTCGCCTTTTGCCTCGCTGTCAGCCTAACGCCAACATTTTACTTAATCAGATCAGCAGCTCCGGCAAATCAACTTGGCTATCGCTACGTTACGCTTATGGATAGTTGTTACCCGGTGGACATCTTGATCTCAACGAGTATACTTTCAATTAGTTTGAAGTCGAACTGAAAGAGTACCTATCTCGCGTGCTATTATGTCCCATTTCATAATACGTGTGATGGTTATCACAGCCATAGCACTTGATGAAGAGGAAAAAATATTTAAAACCAATAGCGCGGTAACGGATAATAGACCAGAGTCGATAATTTTTGAAACAAAAAAAAAATAATAGCATTAAACCCATTGGAAAAGGAAGAGAAGGTAACAAAAATTAAAGAATAAATAATTTACCTTTTACCTTTATTATACATCCCAAACACAATATAATTTTTTTGATTTTAAATATTTATTTTTTCACCTTATTTTGACTTAATAACTTTTTCTCACGTCTAAATATAGGATTTTTTTTAAAGTCGGTGAGCTTTTGGTTCGTTGAAATCTCTCATTTCTTTAGTTAAAAATAGGCCCAGACCCTCCTAGCCCCTTCCCCACTTATCTATGAAATACCTTTTGATGGACTAAAATTTACCGTAGGTCACTCAGGTATGTACAAAGGCGCTTAAAATAAGTAATCTTAAAGTTAAAAGTAAACAAAATAAATTAGCGCTACATGCGCCATCTAGTAACTAATAGCAGAACCAACAAAATTTCCTGTCACTGATTAGGACTCAAAGCTGCTACTTCGGGTAGTAGTAGCCTTACTGCCCCCCGGAGCGTTTGGAACTTAATCAATAGCAATAGGTTGCCGCTCGCTCACTTTCGCGCATCTACAGCAGATTTGCGTATATTCGCGACGAATATCCCTACAATTTGGAAAATTATTTAAACCTGGTATAATTTTAGAGCTGGAAACCTTTTATAGACGTGAAGTGGCACTCAATCAGCCAATCAGGCATTGAGTAGTGCATGACATATTAAAGTAGCCAATCAGAAACCAGAATAGTGAATAGAAAGAACGACACACTTTCGAGAATATCGCCATCCCTTTTCCTTTAACGCTATCCCATAAGGCTCTCCCACTCTAAACAGCTGTTTATAGATAGTAATTTCGTGAAATTTGTTGTATGAAGTAGTATAGCTGTGTCCTTATCGTTATGTGTATGCAAGAAAAAAGCCACGAAGTATAAGATTTTTGTAAAGAATATTATTCTTCGTGGCTTTTTACAATGTTACTTTGACAATTTTGGTTCAGCATATAGCATCTTTTATAATATTAATAATAATTGTAATTAATTTTAAATATTACTTTGTTACCTTTATTTACTTCGGCCCCCCCAGATCTCTTAACCACCCCCCCGGAGAATTTTGCCTGAAAAAATCACTAGTATCTTAATAATCAATATGGATGATCTCAGGAAACTTATTTTAAACATGAAATCTGAGCTGCAGCAAAATATTGTAGAAAATGCACTTACAAATCTTGAAGGGAAAATTACTACTAACATAAGCAATAACGTAAAAAAAAACAAAAAACTTGAAAGCAACTTGAATAAATTAAATTCACAAATAGAAGAGCAAGAGAAAAGACTCGATGAATTAGAGAAGAATATAAGACAGAGAAATGTGGTATTATTTGGTATAGAAGAAGGAGAAACATCATACTTCCAATTGGTAGAAATCATTAATAATAATCATAATCACTTACCTTAAGTGAAGTTCTATCATAATTATACGCAGCTCCTTCTCCGAGACAGGTCTCCCATTCTTTCCTAAATAGGGTTGTTTAAAAAATACTGGCTTTAAACGAAATGACAGTTCAGTGTTGCCTAATGAGAGAACAGTCTTTTTTTATTTTTATTTTTAGTGTTAAAATAATTGTGATGGCGTTGGTACGATCCCACGCTTACAATACTGTACCGTGCGGCTGCTGCGGCATGTCGCGTAACTAACGTCAAATTCCCAAAAAGTGACAGAGCTACACGACCAGCTGTACCAGCTTGGCAGTCCAGGATTGAGCGTCGTATCGGTGAGTCTAGAGCACTCATCGGAAAACTTATCTGCTTCAGGGAGGGCAACACTCGCCCTAGAGTGATGCGCTTTGTGAAGCGGGCGTTCTCGGGGACTGATATCAGTTCTCGAGATTATCTGTCCCGCGTCACAGAGCGCATCGACTTCCTGAAGCAGAAGATCTATGCATGGGCAAGCTGTATTTGTCGGTACAAGCGGGGAGTGGAGCGATACACTCAGAATCGCACATTTCAAAGAACGAACGATAATGACGCCATTGGCCATGTGTTCGTTCCGGCGTGATATCTGGTCGGTGCCTGTCAGTCACACCGAGGGTGACTAGACTCGGGAGGTCGAGCAAGAGTGCGATCCGATACCACAAATGGGGGCAATTACTATTAGCCCCCAAGATGTAGCTCGTGCAGACCGTCCGTTGCCCAACTGGAAATCTCCAGGGCCAGACGGACTGCAAAACTTTTCGATTAAGTGGTTCCAAAGGTCGCACGCTCGTTTGGCATCTCAGTTCTAGTCTGCCTTAGAGTCAAAGTCGCTGCCCCAGTTCCTAACGACAGGAATAACCCACCTGCTCTATAAATCGGGTAGTACAGCGGATCCTAAAAATTATAGACAGATAACATGCTTACCGACGGTCTATAAAGTTCTTACATTCATTCTGAGAGCTAAAATTAATCAACATATAGACACTAACGCCATCATGTCTGCGTCTCAGAATGGAAGTAGGAACGGGTCCCGCGGTACTAAGGAGCTGCTTCTTATAGACATTGCCATTAGCCAATAGGTTCGCCGTACCCGCAAGGATCTGGCGACATGTTGGATAGATTACAAGAAGGCCTATGACTCAGTGCCACATACATGGCTCATGAGGGTGCTGGAGTTGTATGAAATTGATACAACTCTGCGCGCCTGCCTGACGTCATGTATTGAGCTAAGGAGGACGGTTCTTCACTATCCAGGATGTCGACAGATTCAGGAAAACAGTGAACCTATAAGGATCGAGCGCGGAATATTTCAGGGCAACTGTCTGAGTTCTCTGTGGTTTTGTTTAGCCCTGAACCCTCTCTGTACACTGCTGGATGGTTCAGGTCTGGGCTATCGGTTGAGGAGAGGTGGTCAGGTCATATCACACCTCCTTTACATGGATGATCTAAAGCTCTTTGCCCCCAACAACTTGCAACTGATGAAGCTACTGAAGGTAACAGAAACCTTCAGTAATGCCATCAGGATGGAATTTGGTGTGGACAAATGTGCAGTCATGCATGTAAAGCGAGGGGAGATTATGGAATCCGTGGGAATACAACTCTCGGATTCCATACACCTTATATCCCTTTCCTCAACCGAAACTAACAAGTATTTGGGTATGTCGGAAGCACTAGGCATCAATGTAACTGACGTGAAACAGTCGTTGAAGGAACGCTTCTTTGGCCGCCTGAGAAAAGTATTAAATAGTCTTTTATCAGGCGGGTACAAGGTGCGCGCCTTCAACGGCTGGGTCATGCCGTACTCTCTTCTTGATGTACTCTTTCGGCATACTCAAATGGACTCAGACAGAACTTGACGACCTGGATAGCAGGGTCCGCACGCTGCTTACCGCAAATCGTATGCATCACCCATGTTCATCGGTTATGAGACTGTATATCCCCCGGAAGTGCGGGGGTCGTGGCTTTTTAAATGCTAAGACCCTATACAACCGCGAGGTATGCAGTCTCAGGGAATACTTCCAGGCCGCTGACGTGGGTATGCATCGAGATGTGGAGCAGTGGACAAGGGCCTTACCCGGCTCTCCTTGGCTAACGAGAACTGGCGCAAACCTATAGTATTAGATACTAATGACCGCAGGGAGGTATGGCAGAGCAAGGAGCTTCACGGACGCTTCTACCGGGTCCTACATGCCCCGATGTAGATCCTTTAGCGTCCGTGGCCTGGCTGCGATTTGGTGACCTTTTCGGGAAAACCGAAGGTTTTGTCTTTGCGATAATGGACGAAGTTATGATGACAAACAACTACCGGAAATACGTAAATATATTGTGAAAGACGGTCTGGTTGACATCTGTCGGGCATGTCACCGACCGGGGGAATCCATCCGTCACATTATCTCCAGTTGTTCTAGTCTGGCTAACGGAGACTATTTGCATAGACACAACCTTGTAGCCAGGATTATCCATCAGCAACTTGCTCTGAAATACACTCTTGTGGCAAAAATGAATAAATAAATATCATATATAATTTTATAGAATTTTATATAATTTTATCAGATATAATTTTATAGATGTGTAACTTTAGTTTTTGGTGTACAATAAAGTATATTCTATTCTATTCTATTCTATATTCAAAGACAAATTAAATTTTTGTATTCATTAATTTGATGTGGAATCTGTAATGAGACTTGGAAAAAGGAATGATGATGGTGGTGGCGTTCACAACACTTGGGATGAAAATCAACAAGAAAGAACTAGTAGTAATAAAATAGTAATTAAATAACTGCACTTATTTAACGTTCCGTATGGTGCCGGACGTAAAGAATTTCACCATCCTATGTCTTCCCGTTGGTGTCGTAAGAGGCGACTAAGGGACAAACCAGAGAATGAGCAGCAGCGTTCTCTGTGCTTCTATAACAACCATACTGCGATCGCCAACCCGCCTGCCAAGCGTGGCGATTATGGCAAAACCCCCCCAATGAATAGCACAAATAAAAAATTGACCCTAGTACCCGGCAGCTTGCCTACCCTCAACTACGGTAGCGGTCGAGGCTACGGCATGGCAAGGGGTGCTAAGAAACTCCGGCAGAAATCCGGCTACCCCAACAATCACCGACGACTGGACCTGGCAACGTACAACACGCGCACACTTCGGACCGACGAGAAGGTCACCGAACTCGAAGAGAAATTGAGCAGGTTGCGATGGAGTATTATAGGGTTATCTGAAGTCCGAAGAGAGGGGGAGGACTCGATAATCCTCAAATCCGGTAACATGCTCTATTTCCGAGAGGGTGACCGGCAGTCCCAGGGTGGTGTCGTGTTTATCGTCCACAAGTCCCTTGTGAACAAAGTGGTGAAGATCGAGAGTGTGTTGACCAGGGTGGCGTACCTTATACTCAGAATATCCTCAAGATATTCACTGAAGGTCATACAGGTCTACGCCCCGATCTCGGCACACCCCGACGGTGAGGTAGAGACAATATATGAGGATATCTCCAGAGCCATGCATGGTTTCAAAACTCACTTCACCGTTGTCATGGGGGACTTCAACGCGAAACTGGACAAACGAGACGAGGATGAGCTGCAAGTGGGGCAATTTGGAGTTGAACAACGGAACCACCGGGGTCACCTACTGGCCAGTTTTATGGAGAAGGAGGGCCTCTATATGATGAACTCCTTCTTCAAAAAGCGTGAACACAGGAAGTGGACCTGGCAGAGCCCCGATGGTGCAACAAAAAATGAGATCGGCTTCATCATGTCAACCAAGAAGCAAATGTTCAATGATGTCTCTGTGATCAATTCGGTAAAAACCGGGAGCGATCACCGCATGGTAAGAGGCACATTGAACATTAATATTAAGCTTGAAAGGTCTCGACTGATGAAGTCCACGCTCCGGCCAGCACAGATCCAGGTCCAAAACCCCGAGAGCTTTTAGCTCGAACTCCAGAATCGTTTCGAGTGCCTAGGGAGCTCCGTGGATGAATACAGCAACGGGTTCGTGGAAGCTGTCCATATGGTCGGGTCCAAGTTTTTCAAGACCCGTCGTACAGATAGAAACAAAAAGCTCTCTGATCATACCCTCAAGCTTATGAAGGAGAGGCGTGAGATGATCCTGCAGTCTTCAGATGAGGCGTGCAAATACCGGCAGCTCAATAGACAGATCTCTAAATCCTTGAAAAGAGACCTCCGCCGCTTCAATACCGAGCGTATTAAAGACGCAATCGAGCGAAATAAAGGCTCCAAGGTGTTTTCAAGGGATCTGGCTATTGGGCAGAGCCAATTCACGAAACTGAAAACCGACGATGGCAGGATCGTATCCGCCAATAAATACAATTAAACTCTTCGAATCTTATTTGGTAAATAGAAAAAAACACAACAATTCGCTCAAATATCGGTTAGGAGAACAAATATCGATCTAAAATTAGGAAAAAGCAACCAACCAACTAAAAAAATTATTATATAGGTATTATTTTTTTTAGTCTGACGATCCTAATACTTACGAAAGTGAAATAAATATGAAATTAAATATAATTATATCATGGTTTGATAGTAAACATCTTATTATGTATTTATATGAGAATATAATAACATGACCTGGAGATCCCAGCCAGATGTAATTTGTGAAAAAAATAATAAAGCATAATATGTTCTTCACAAAATTAAACCATAATATGTCCTACCAAAAACTGTCAGCCCAGAATCGATACTAGTATCTTTTCACGGTTATATTGCGTCAATACGTGTGTTTTGGGGCAACTCAGGCGAAAGAAAACTTGTATTGAGAGCTCAATAAAAATCGGTTAGCCCGGCTATGCTCCAGACGCTCCAGTGCTGCGATGCTCGACTCGAAAAATGCCTACTAAATCGTCCCGCTTTGCACGAAATTCTTAGATGCTACGTAAACAATGGAAGGTACAGTTGGAAAGAAAAGTGTTTGAATTCAATTAAACTGAGCAGGAAGCTGAGATATTATACAAAAAATATCGAAATCTAAGTACGAATTATTTTTAGGTTAAGTTACTTTTTTACGGCAAGAAGTTTTGTTTTTCACAGTTCTATGGAATGGATGGACACTTTGTTTATAAAATGAATGTCGCGACGTGTTGAGTGGCGGCGTGGCGAGTGTGCTTTAGTATGATGAAACGGAACGTTTATTAACATTTATTCGCGAAAGTAACGGAATTTACATGCTAGGTATTCTTAACTTACCTTTTAAATGGTTAAATAAAATATTACTGTGACAATTTTCTTCATCACTGTCCGAAAATGTGATTTCGTGCATAAGAACTTTTTGGTTGGTATTTAGCGAGTCGAGCATAGCGGGACTAGAGCATAGCGAAACTGACCGATAAAAATGTATCAGGGCCAAAACACTACTGACAGCGTGTTGTCAATCGTTTTTTTATGTTTAAAATTCTTGCCGTCCCGGCACAATAATTATATCTATGAAACCAATTAACTTGTCAAAAACACACAAATCCCACTTACAAAACTTGTTAAAGAGACAAATATAAGTTAGACCTTGAATTTTCACATGAGAGAACAGCAATAATGAATAATAGTACTTTTTGTATGGCTGCAAAAATATTTAACAAGCTGCCTGAGGTAAGGTCTCTAAAACTTGATATCTTCAAATTCCAAAGGGAACTAGTGAACATTTTAATAAATAAATACTATTAATCGCTTACGGACTATTTATCTGATAATTCTATAATTTTTCCTTCAGATATTAAACATTAGGTCACCTAAATAAAAAGTCACCTTACCTGTTTTGAAATTCCTTAATAATTTTAATTCCTTTTTAATTTATTAAATTTTACCTAATTGACATTCTTGTATTTCATAGATTTTTATGAATTATTTGGCATTTGCATAACTTACATTGTTTTCATTATTTGACAATAATCAAATTATTTGACACTTGCCTAATTTAATATGTTTTCATTATTTTACGATATTCAAATTATTTGATATTTACTTAATAACAAAGAACTTGCTACGTAAATTGTAATTAAAGTTGATAATGTTTGTTAGCCTCATGGCAAAACATAGAGAATCTACCTGATATTTTGAGATAACTGTTATTATTATTATTAATTTTCACTTTGCTTATGGCTTTGATAATTATGGAATTCATTTATAATTTAACTTGCAAAATATTTGCACGCCATAGCATGTGGCAAACATGTCGGAATCTTTTGGTGTTTTTTGTTATCTTGCATGCATATTGTATGTGTTACCCATGTGTGAGCAAATAAATATATCTTATCTTATCTTATCTTATTGTTAAACGCACATACTGTGTAACTCTATCTCTTTACAAATAAAGATTCTGATTCGGGTTCTTTTAGGAACAGTCACAGTATCTACCTATATTTTATTATTATGTATATGTTTATTTACACTATCAGAAAGTAGAGATTTCAACGAACAAAATGGCCACCGAATTTAAAAAATAAGCAGTTATTTCGACGTGAGAATTTTTGATTGAAAATTAGGTATTTTAATGTCAAAATAGATAAGCAGTGGTGGCCCAGTGGTTACGGTCCCGACTTACGAGTTGTAGGTCGTGGGTTCGAACCCGAGCAGGCGCTTTACTTTGTGTAATTTATTTCATCACCACTGCTCTCAAAACGGTGAAGGAAAACATCGTGAGGAAACCGGCATGTCCTAGAACCAAAAATTGAGACATGTGACATCTACCAATCCGCACTGGGCCCGCGTGGTGGATTATAGCCCACTCCCTCTATGAGAGGAAGCCTGTGTCCCAGCAGTGGGAACTTTAAAAGTCTGATGATGTGATGTGAAGTCAAAATAAGGAGAAGAAAAAATAAAAATTAAACAAAATACAGTTTGGGACATCAAATTAAGGTAAGTTTACCCAAATTTCGAGAAGATAAAAAATTGTAAAAGATAAAAGTAAAAACCAAATACTTGGTTATTAGAACTTTTCACACAAATTTTGAGGTTATGTGATAAAAGTGTAAATACAAAAGTTGTAGATCTTTTATTACCTACAATTAACTTTTTCCTACCTACAATTTTGTTTTTAGCCTTTTAACTTTTTCCATAAGACCTGTAGTTTTGCCGGCAATCGAGATAAACCGTTTTTAGTTTTTACCCTTAAAAACTCACCCCCAATTTTGTGAGATAGTTGTATTTTCATATCCATTAATCAAGATGTACAGCAAACAAATTTAAATAAATGCCCCCGGTAAATCGATCACAATATCTATCAGCAATTGCCCTAATATGAATGTAACCTAATAGCTATTTATGCAACTGTTACTTTATGGACAGTATTTTAATACGAGTGCCATTTTTCGGTACAAGCGTAGCGCGTACCGAAATAGGTGGGCACGAGTTATTAAAAAACCAATAACCTACAGTTGCATAAAAGATTTTATCTACGAAGGAAGGAATAAAACACAGATATAGACAAATAAGTATAAGTATAACACTGACTATTGTTTATCCCGCGTCCACTTTTTTATTTTTTTTTATTTAGTCTTTATTAGGTATATGGAAAATATCTTGTAGCCGCAACAGCCAAATAGTGATACTTTTGTTCTAAACCTGTTCCATTTTTAAAAACACCATTTACATTGGTAAAGGTACCAGCAAAGGCATTCTGAACATACAGCCGTTCAGAATGCCTTTGCTTGTGTTTTAGAATTTATAACGATTCGCATAATGCAATCCGATGTCGTTATGGGTATCATAATGCAACCGCTGTTAATTTTGTAATTCGAATATAACGAAACCGACGCAGATAAAATATTAATTAAACGAATTTGAGTTAAACTTTTTTCATTTTTGAGAAAAGCATTATACAAGCCTCAACCAGGAAGAAAGCCATCCTGGCCTCGTATATAACCGGACCTCACCTGCGGTTCGGTCCGTTTAACTCATACTTGGCCAGGAAGGCTTACTTACTGGATTCTGCAGTAATGTTCTATATCCTTTTTCAATAGGTGTTCGAAGTTTAATCTAAATCCATTTGACCGTTGCGTTGAAGCGTGATTGATTAATAACATCTGAACGTCTGATCATCCAGATTTTTATTTTTATTTGTGGATAATATTATTATAGTGGTGTAGAACTTTGCTCAGCAGTGGGAAAATATAAGTTAAAGAAATAGTAAATTGGGATTGGATATAAGGGGAGTGACTGTTGTTTTAATATTTCTTACAGAAACTCCTGATGTTTGTATAAATACAAGAGAGTGTGTCATTGAAGTAGATCTATCAACGCTGAAGTGTGGAGGTAAGTCTGTCTATATGCTATTAAAATATGTTACACCAGTAAGTGATTTCTACCAAGTTAAATTCCAAGCTAATACGTTCACACTGACGCAAAGCGATGCATTTCGACCGATTTAAACTTGTAATTTTCTTAGAAAATACAGGCGATATCGCCTATCGACACAATTTAATTTGTATCGCGCCATCAGGAAGGATCCTTACACAGTAAAATCAAAAATTGCGCTGATCGTGTCCATACCGAAAGGATCGTGTCCTTATCAACTCTGCAGTCTACATTGACTTATAAGTATTTGTTAAGACAAAAAAAAAACAATAAATAAAAAAAACGCGACTGCTTAAGAAGCGAACTAAAAAGACGTAAACAAGTAGAAAACTATGCTGTGTAGTCTTTAGCAGCAGAGTTACTTTTTTTATTTGTAACTTTTTAGTTAACCTTTTTTTCGAATTAGTTACATTTAAAAATATATAGGTGTTTTATATTTTTGAAATCACCTCCTAAAACCCTTTTTTTATACATAACACGATGGGATTTGAAGAAAAAAATTGGGCTCCCACAATATGGCGCCCAAAATCCGCCATTTTTCTTTTTTCTGTTTAAAATGTAGCCAGTAACACTCGCATTGTTAAGACGAATCGATTGATTCGTGCCAGTTGAGCCCACATCCATTTCTCTCTTCATCCACTGCACCAATTTAGAAGTAAAGTAGTCCAGAATATATATTTTAGTCAGCCTTCGTGGATTTTACTTGATGGTCCATGATGATGATGATGTTCACGTCATCGTCATCAACATCATCGTTATCATCATCACGAACATCATCCTCACGAACATCATCCTCACGAACATCACGGACATCACATCACGGACCACCCCGGTCGCTCAAGGTAAAGTCAAAGTCAAATTTATTTATTTCAATAATGCCATTTGAACGTCAAAAATTTAAATTTAAAAGTAATATAAATTGATTCAACCGTCCATAAGGAAAAGTAGCTTGTTATGGAGAAGAACGGATAAGAAACTCAACTCATTTTTTTTTTGTGTTTTACGATATTTACATACATACATTAATTCATATTGTAAGGTAGAATTGTATAATAGATTTAATATTAAATTAATAGATATAGGAATTTTCCAAAGTATCCTGTCAGCGCCTCTGTCGGAAGCAGCCATTTTAGTTTATAAAATAATAGATAAGTTAGAATAAGTGTATATTTATGTATGTGTATAAGCTTAGGTTATGATGGACCTGGCATGGTCTTAATTGTGACTAAAAGCACCTAAATAAAAGAAGATTAAAATAAAAATAAAAATTACCCTGCCAACCAACCCAGGTGTAGCCGTACATTGCATGAGACTGAGTTAGGGATGGTTTCGCATGAGGATGATGGAAGTAAAGATCACACAATTGGTCAACTAGTTTAATCTTCACAAATACAGTCCATCACAGAAGTTTCTTGAGCATTATTAAATAAGCACAACTTACATTAAATGGGATACATTCACCGTTAGTATTCAACACTGGAGATAGGCTATCTCAAACAGCATCTCTCAGCCTATGCAGCTGTGCCCAAGCATCGTGGAGATCAAGATAACAATAATAATAATAATCTGTGGCTCGACTTGACAGACGGTTGACAAAAAAAATTCTCTACAAAATTTCTTCCAAAATATTAATTAACTAAATATTCTGAATAACCGCAAGACAAAATGAAACGATGAAAAAAAATAACACAGGTGTTACCACAGTCCAACCATGCTGACGAGGAGAATAGTGACAGGGTTACAAACGTAAGTACCCAGTGCAATGAGGAATTGAGGAGTGCTTTGGAGTGTGCTATTCGGGAGTATCGCTACATGCCACCCGAACTTAGGCCACGATTACCTAACTCGCCCATGCATAACAAGAATAGGGCGCTGGTGGCTGTTCTGGATTCGCAGTTGTCAAACTATTTTGATGACTACGAAGACCTCACTGATACACATTCGATCATGTATCCGCGCAGCTGTAGCGGCATGTCGTGTAGCTCTTGTCAAATTTGCAGATGACAGAGCTACACGACCGAAACCAGCCGTACCGGCTTGGCAGAGCAGGATCGAACGTCGTATTGGTGGGGCCAGAGCACTCATCGGCAAACTAATTTATTTCAGGGAGGGCAATAGCCGCCGAAGAGTGATAAGCTTTGTGAGACGGGCGTTTTCGGGGACTGATGTCAATAAATCAATCAATCAATTTTTTTATTTCACATAGGCCTACATGGGCACTTATAAAACGTCGACAAAAGGTGCACGGTTCGGGTTGGTCGTTTCCTATGGAGAAGAACCGGCAAGAAACTCCATAGTTACACTTTTAAAAATGGTTTGCATTAGTACTTAGATATGGGGGGACAACGAAGGCCCGACTTATGACAATAAGTCGTAAGAAACTAAAAAAATAAAATAAAAAGATTATATATTTTATAAAAAAGTTAACAAATGTTAACTAGCATCTAGAAGGCCTACAATGTTCACACATTCACAAAACAATCGGTAAAAGAATCTATACAAAGGTAAATAAAAATAAGTATATTAGTAGTAGTGGATGTCAGCCCCCGAGACTATATATCCCATGTCACAGAGCGCATCGACTTCCTGAAACAAAAAGTGTATGCATGGGCAAACCTTATTCGTAGGTACAGGCGGAGAGTGGAGCGATACACCCAGAATCGCACATTCCAAAGTAATGAAAGGTGGGTTTATCGGGCTTGGGAGCGACCCGACCAAGGTGTGACTGATACACACCTGCCGCATGATGACGCTATGTTTTCGTATATGAGGCAAAGGAGCACAGTCCTTCGCTATCCAGGATGTCAAAATATCCAGAGGAATAGCGAACCTGTAAGGATCGAGCGAGGTATATTCCAGGGCGAAAGTTTGAATCCACTTTGGTTTTGCCTAGCCTTGAATCCTCTAAGCATGATGCTGGAGAATTCAGGGTTAGGCTATCGGATGAAGAGAGGTGGTCAGGTTATATCTCACCTCCTTTACATGGATTACTTGAATTTAAATGGATTTAAAAAGAAATTAAACGACCTGCTATGTAATAAATGCTATTATAATTTAAATGACTATTTGAATGATACTTTGACATGTTAATTTAATTTTAATCATTTATACTTTGACATGTTAATGGAATTTTAATCTTGTATACTTTGACGTCCTAATTAAATTTTAATCTTTTATTCTTTGACATCCTAATTGAATTAATTGAATTTTAATCTTTTATACTTGGACATCCGAATTGAATTGTAATATATAAGTGACAATTTGAATAATACTTTGACATCATTATTGAATTTTAATATTTTATACCTACTTTGACATTCTAATTTTTGTTATATCTTATACTTTGACATCTTACTCTAGTTTGATACTCTGGCGTTAAATGATACCTTGACATCCTAAATAAATTGTGTGTGTTTACGATGTTATTTTTGATTGACATACCTCAAATTCTAGTTTTGTTTGGACTGTATTGTGTATTTTTTTATTCGTAATTATGCAATTATTAATGTTTAATACTAGCCTAATAATCTATGTCCTATAATGTATGTACCTATATTTGCACGCCACACTTGGCAGAATGTGATGATACCATTTACTAATCTTAAGACCATAATGTACCATATTCAGACAAATAAATGATTGATTTGATTTGATTTGATTTGAAGCTCTTTGTCCCCAGCAGTCTTCAGCTGATGGAGCTACTAAAGGTAGCGCCTTCAACGGTTGGGTCATGCCGGTACTGATGTACTCTTTTGGCATACTCAAATGGACTCAAACGGAACTTAACGCCGTGGATAGGCGGGTCCGTACACTGCTGACTGCATATCGAATGCATCACCCACGATCGTCAGTCATGAGATTGTATATCCCGCGGAAGTGTAGAGATTCATCGAGATGTAGTAGCAGTGGACAAGGGACTCACTCCGCTCTCCTTGGCGAATGGGATCTGGCGCAAGCCTGTAGTGCTTGACACTAACGACCGCAAGGAGGTATGGCAGAGTAAGGAGCTTCACGGACGCTTTATCCGGGCCCTGCATGGGTCCGATGTAGACCAATCAGCGTCCGTAGCCTGGCTGCGATTCGGTGACCTCTTTGGGGAAACCAAAGGTTTCGTCTGTGCAATTATGGACGAAGTTATCATGACGAATAACTACCGGAGATTTATTGTGAAGGATGGCACGGTTGACATCTGTCGGGCATGTCACCGTCCGGGTGAATCGATCCGCCACATTATCTCTGGTTGTTCTCGTCTAGCTAACGAAGAGTACTTGCATAGGCACAACCTTGTAGCCAGGATTATCCACCAGCAACTTGCTCTGCTTAGCGTTTGTGGACTACGAGAAAGCCTTTGATTCGATCGAGACTTGGGCTGTGCTGCAGTCTCTCCAACGGTGCCAAATTGACTACCGGTACATCGAGGTGTTGAAGTGTTTGTATAAAAACGCCACCATGTCAGTTCGACTTCAGGATCAGACCTCGGAACCTGTCTTTTTGCAGCGAGGTGTGAGGCAGGGAGATGTCATATCTCCGAAACTCTTCACCGCTGCACTGGAGGATGTCTTCAAGGTTCTGGACTGGAGAGGGCTAGGCATCAACGTCAATGGCGAGTACATCACTCACCTTCGGTTTGCCGACGATATAGTGGTCATGGCTGAGACTATGGAGGACCTCAATACAATGCTCGATGACCTTAGTAGAGCCTCCGAAAGAGTGGGTCTTAGGATGAACATGGACAAAACCAAGGTGATGTTGAATGCCCATGTCACACCCACTCCTATTAGGGTCGGAGACTCTACACTCGAAGTTGTGGATGACTATGTCTACCTGGGACAAACGATCCAGTTGGGTAGGGCCAACTTCGAGAAAGAGGTCAACCGTCGAATCCGACTCGGCTGGGCAGCGTTCGGGAAGTTGCGCGGTATCTTCACGTCCAACTTACCACAGTGTCTCAAGACGAAAGTCTATGACCAGTGTGTGTTGCCAGTTTTGACCTATGGCTCTGAGACGTGGTCGCTCACAATGGGCCTCATCAGAAAGCTTACAGTCACCCAAAGGGCAATGGAGAAGGCTATGCTCGGAGTTTCCTTGCGTGATCGAATCAGAAATGTAGAGATCCGCAAGAGAACCAGGGTTACCGATATAGCCCGAAGAATTGCCAAACTTAAGTGGCAGTGGGCAGGACACATTGCTCGCAGAACGGATGGCCGATGGGGCAGAAAGGTTCTGGAGTGGCGACCGCGAACCGGAAGACGTTGCGTTGGAAGGCCTCCCACCAGGTGGACCGATGACCTGGTGAAGGTTGCAGGGATCCGCTGGATGCGGGACGCACGGGACCGGTCAATGTGGCGACGCTTGGGGGAGGCCTATGTCCAGCAGTGGACGTCTTGCGGCTGATATGATGATGATGAACTTGCTCTGAAATACACTCTTGTGGCGTCGGAGGTGCCGTACTACAGGTATGTACCCGACCCAGTTCTCGAGAATGGCAATATCACATTGTACTGGCATTGGTCCATCATCACTGACAGGATTATTATCGCTAATAAGCCTGATATAGTGGTGGTGGACCGAATCGAGAGGCTTGCAATTATTGTTGACATAATTGTTCCGCATGACGGCAACCTCGTGAAAGCCGAGAAACATAAGCAAATCAAGTATCTTGACTTGGCTCGCGAGGTTGTCGACATGTGGGATGTGGATACAGCGAACATTGTACCGATAGTCGTGTCAGCCCATGGCTTAATAGCCACGAGCCTCGACTAACACCTCAGAAGGTTCTCGTTAGGCGGCTGGGTCAAGGGCCTGATCCAGAAAGCAGTGCTGCTGGACACGGCTCGTATTGTTAGGAGGTTCCTCTCTCTGGAGCCCTGACCGCCAGTAGCTTGGACCCTGTTCCCGATACCGGTGGGCCTTTATTTTTTATATTTTTAAATGTTTTTCTTTTTTGTGTGTGTTTTGTAAAAATATTTAAAAATGTAATCAATAAGAAAAAAGTTAAATAAAAGAAATAATAATAACTTTATTTAAAAAAACAGGTATTTGTACATTATAAATGGTTACTTAATCTATATATATAAAAGAAGAAACTGACTGACTGACTGACTGACTGACTGATCGATCAACGCACAGCCTAAACCGCTAGGCCTAGAAGCATGAAATTTGGCAGAAAGGTTCCTCAAGTGGCGTAAGTGAGCACTAAGAAAGGATTTTTGGAAATTCCTCCCCAAAGGGGGTAAAAAGGGGGTTTAAAGTTTGTATGTAATTTCTACAGTTTGTAAGTTGGGCACATGAAATTTTAGATTTACGCTCTTGCTTGATAAATAGAATTAATTTATTTATTAGTATTTGGAAATTCGACCCCTATGGGGGTAAAAAGGGGGTTGAAAGTTTGAATGTCATTTCTACAGTTTGTAAGACGGACACGTGAAATTTTAGATTTACACTCTTGGTTGATAAAAAGAAGTAATGTATTTATTAGTTTTTGGAAATTCGTCCCCTAAGGGGGTAAAAAGGGTGTTGAAAGTTTGTATGAAGTTTTTACAGTTTGTAAATTGGACACAAGAAATTTTACATTACGCTCTTGGTTGATAAAAACAATTAATGTGTTTATTGGTTTTTGAAAATTCCAACCCTTAGGGGGTAAAAAGGGGGTTGAAAGTTTGAATATAATTTCTACAGTTTGTAAGACGGACACGTGAAATTTTAGATTTAATCTCTAGGTAGATAAAAAAAAAGTTATGTATTTATTAGTTTTTGGAAATTCTACTCCTATGGGGATAAAATAGGGGTTGAAACTTTATATGAAATTTCTTCGGTTTGGAAGGTAAAATTTCTAAAATTTTAGCTTTACGCTGCTGATTAATAAAAAAACAATGAGTTAATTATTTCCGGCAATGCCAACCCTAACGGGAGTAAAAAGGGGGTTGAAAGTTTGTATGTAATTTCTATAGTTTGAAAGTTGGAAACGTGAAATTTTAGATTTACGCTCTTGATTTATAAAAAGAATTCATGTATTTATTAGTTTTTGAAAATTCTACCCCTGTGGGGATAAAATAGGGGTTGAAACTTTATATGAAATTTCTTCGGTTTGGAAGGTAAAACATCTAAAATTGTGGTTTACGCTGCTGCTTAATAGAAATTCCACCCGTAACGGGGGTAAAAAGGGGGGTGAAAGTTTGTATGTAATTTCTACAGTTTGTAAGTTGGACACGTGAAATTTTAGATTTACGCTCTTGGTTGATTAAAGAATTCATGTATTTATTATATTTTAGAAATTCTACCCCTAATGGAAATAAAGTAGGGGTTGAAACTTCATATGAAATTTCTTCGGCTTGGAAGGTAAAATATCTGAAATAGTAGGTTTACGCTCTTGATTAATAAAAAAGGAATGATTTTATTGATTTCCGGAAATTGCGAGGTTAAGGGTGGCAATTTGTTGGGCTTATATATTTGAAACTTGGCATAAATACTAACAGCTGATATTATATATTTTTTATTGTTTTTAAAGTGAAGGTTGTCATTACAAGTTTTACAAAACTACTCCTATAATACGATGTAGGGTGTGTTAAAGATTTTTGAAGAATTTTATTACACAAGGTTTCTTTTTTTGATGTAGGGGAGCAAACGAGAGATATTTTTCGATTTTTCTCTTTCTTTTTTTTTTTCTTTCTACCCCCAAAAGACGATTTAAGGGATGTTAAAGTTTGTATGAAAAATCTCATTTCTTGGATCAATAAACTTGAAACTTGGGACAAATACTAACCTAAGTAAATAATAAAGGATATCATTATTAGTTTTTCGAAACTACCCCTAAAAGATGATGAGGGGTGTTGAAGATCTTGGGTTAATAAAATTGAAATTTTGCACAAATACTAACCGTAATAAATAACTTAGTTTGTTATTAGTTTTTCGGAACTATCTCCAAAATACCATTTAGGGGGTGTTCAAAATTTTTGAAGTATTTTATTGCACATAGCTTCTTTTTATGATGTAGGGGAGCAATAAGGAGGGACTTTTAGAAATTCAACCTTTAAAGAGACATTTATTTGTATAAAAAACGTTTTTACAAAAAAAAAATTACCGATTTCCAAATAAAAACACTACAAAGTGTAAAATAAATTTCTTTTTCAAAGTCGGTGTCATTGGTAGGTACAATTTTTTTTTGTTATGGACACCGAATTCGAAAAAGAAAGTTATTTTTCACTTTGTAGTGTTTTTAGTTGGATTTCAGTGTCGGTAGTGTTTGTAGTGTTTTTCACTTTTTAGGTGTACCTAATAGGCAATTTGCCTTTTGGCACTTATTTGTTTTTTGTGTTTGTTCGCCGATATCTCCGTCAAACAGCACTTGTTTGTATTTCCAAATCGAGGAAGAGGTCGTCTTAGTGCCGTAAGATTATTCAAAAAACCTAAAACATCTTCTGGGGGCAATTCTGAAAAACTAATGATGGCAATTTATTATTGCCGAAGGAATAAGATTTTTAACCGAGTTTCCAAAAAGGAGGAGGTTCTATGTCCTCTAAATCCTAACTTGAACCGTAGATATCTACGATTCCTTTCATTATTATCCCATTTTAACAATAGCTCATTTTTGGTCGCCTTCACTAACTGCACATAATTTAGTTGAATAAAATACGAAATCATGCGAACGAAGTCGCGGGCGGATAGCTAGTCTATAATATGAACATGTAGTAGGTTGTAACAAATCTGTGGGTGTGGTTCTGTTCTCCTAGGTAAGTTGCAATGCAACCTGTGTTTAGGAGAAACAGTGCCTGCCCCATAATTGAATATCGATCAATGAATAACATGTTACAAAGAAGAGTTAAGGAGGTAAAACAATTTCAAGATTTTTTACAATTGTGATTAATTATGACTAAATAAGACTTAATCTAAATTTGTGTGTGTGAGTTTAGCAGTATGTGTGTGTTATGTATTTGTGTCTGTATATTTTTGTAGTGCTTGTTAATGTATGTGTTATGTTATGCATGTATTGTGTAAAGTTGCGCCGTAGATTGTGGTATTCTGCTAAACAGAACCACATATCTTTTAAGTCTATTTACAATCCATAACACTATACAAACCATACCATATCTGTTGATATTTTATCAACTTTTGTAATTCATTTTTTATTTATTTATTTATGTACACACAAAACACTTAAAAGAGAAAATACATATAAAGATAGAAGAGCACAAAGGTGCTGCTTATTTCTAGAGAAATTTCTTCCAGCAGACCTGCGATAGGAGAGTTGGATAAGAAACATAGACACAGTGTGTAGAAGTACAAGGAAAGGTAATATACTGTAAACCTTAACTAATATAAAAATAGTATATAAAAAAAAATACTATAAATACCTTAAGATTATTATATACAGGAAAAAAAATACATAACTGTAAAATACACAAATACCTATAACATATAAGATCACGTGATAGAAGAAAGATAGTGTTCTTTGACTTGCTTTTTAAAAACAGCGATACTTTTAGCGTCACGGATCTTAGGTGGAAGTGAAGTCCACAGTCGTACTGCATGAACAGAGAAGGAGTGGGAATAGTCCATTCTTCCTTCTATATTCAGTCCATTCTTCTCTGGAACGTGCTTCCTTTCGTGATCAGGACGGTTACAAGTCGGTGTGCATCAAAGCGGAAATTACGGATTTATTTTCACAACTAAGGTGCTTGTCCCATCGTTGACGATCAGCCAGCAGCGAGTAGAGTTAGAACCTAGATACGAGTTGGCAAGAAGCGAGTGTGTAGTTCCGTTAGTATTACCGCTCGGCTATGAGCTAGTGTTTTTGTGCGACTGGCGATTACTCGCACCACTCGCTACTTCTTCTTTTCTGTTACTTTATAAATGTATTTTCTGTTTTTTAACTATATAGGCTCGCGTTTGACCAACATCTCGCCTGATGGTAAGCGATTATGTAGTCTACGATGAAGCACGCTTGCTAGAAGTAACCTATTCACTCTCGACTTAATTTAACTCAAAGATTGTAGCTATCAGGGAATAAGACTCGCAAATTCCACTCGTTGCAGTGCGCACAATGAAAGTATTAAAATCGCTTTGTGCGTATGAGTGGAATGTCCACCATGTACCGATGGTGCATAGCCGTGCGTCTTGTTAGTAAATTACCTTATTAGTATCTTTGTGCATGAAGTCTAATTACATAAATAATAAATATCAAAATTGACATTGACCACATCGACCTGCTTAACATTATCCATAGCATCCGTAATAAAATCATTAAATAAAATCAAATTAGAAGTGGTAGACCGTCCTTTAAAAAATCCGTGCTGAAAGAGCTAGCAACGGCGGATATAACTAGTTATAGACAATCCTCTCAATTTTTTTGCTATAATGCACAGCATGGATATAGGCCCATGATTAGAAATCTCTTTTTTAACCCCTACTTATGTACGGGCGAAATAAAAACAGATTTCTATAATTTGGGGACAACACTTTGAGTCAGACTTCCAAAAAACAAAATTGAAATAGGTAGAGCAATGCAAGGCGCGCATTTAATTAGAAATTTTGATGATATTATTATGTTATCAGGGACAGCACCTTTAGTTGGATCCAAGTAACAAAGTAAACCGGTCACAGCATCAACATACACTTTTATGTGACAAATGTCATTAGAATCGACCACCACCCCGGTGGCAGATGGGAATAAAAGATGGTGGCAGATTTCACTAAATAAGTCCCATCGACCACCGGGGTGGTAAACGCCACTAGTTAGTGTCATCCGCCACCCCGGTGGCAGATGGGAATAAAAGAAGGTGGCAAATTTCACTAAATAATTCCCATCGGCCACCGGGGTGGCCACTCGAGGGTGGCCGATGGATAACTTAAGGCAATTATAATCAACTTTAAGAATTAAAAATACGGGAGCTCTTTGTAACACGACCGTTCACAACGGCGTCCGGGCGGAGGGGGAAGATGCCATGTGTATTCGGAAGTTGCTACTAAAGTTGCAGGATGTTATGTATTAAATGAAGAACTAGCTTAAGAATAGTATATTGTGTAACTGGCTTTATAAGATTGGTGATTGTCTGTGGTAGACTCCATGGATCAGACTAGACTAGAAACTTGATACTACTTGTGAACTTGTAATTTAATAAAGATACTGAAGACTCATGAAGATCCTTAATTATGAATATAACAGCAGGATGTAGATTTTATGATGGGTTGACCATGTTTATTCTATATATTATAAAATTATCCTAAGGACCCTGTCACTGAGAAAAATCAAAGTCAGTCTCATTACGCACATGGCTGGCACTTGCATGCTTTTTTTTCAGACAAATTAAACTAATAATTACAGCGCCTATTGATTCAATGGAGACTTTAAACTAGGACTGGTTCCTTGCCGCCTTCGAGTCATATTAATCGATTTATGTTATTTCCTTTGGTAATATAAATTATTGTATGCAGCCGATCAAAGGATTACAATGAAAAAGAAATGTCATTCTTGTAAACCATAGACTATCAGCGTTCATAGGTTAGTAGACGCATGTCATGATTTACGTTATGAAACTAATTCCAATATAACATTTAATATTTCGTTTATTAGTTGGATTGTGTGTTTGTTGTATTGATTTTACACATTATTATTATTATTATTTAAATACATTTGTTTAATTTCACCAGACACTAACGCCATCTGACCGAACAGTATAGTGACAGTTATAAAAGACTCATATCTTGTACACTAGATGTCGCTAGTGACCTCAAAATCAATGTAATTGTTATTTATATTCATTATAATATACGTGAGGACTATGCACCCAAACTAACACTACTTTATTACATATATATATATATAAAATATTACAAACACTAACAGGTAAAGTCATCATTTGATTAATAGGAACATGGTTCTCACATACTTATAAATATTGCAAACCTAAAACTTAGAGAAACCTATTTGGGCTGAAGCTATAGCCACAGCGGAGTAACATAGTCAATAGATCGCCAACTAAATGTGCGCAGGAAAGGAACCCAGACTGAACTGATATGAAGATATTATCTTCATATCATCATCTTTGTACCAAAAATTAAATATGAAAGATCTTGGTCAAGCAAAACAATGTGTGGGCTTGAATATAAGTAGAGATAAAGATACAGTTATGTTGAACCAGGAGAATTACATAAACGAAATACTAACGAGATCCAATATGACAAATTGCAAACCTGTTAAAACACCTATAGAAGCTAACTTCTATAAGTGTTTTAACAGGTTTACTATGTACAAAACAAATGGCCTCGTAGGTCGCATTGAAAATTTAGAAGCCAAAATGTATGTACTTTAATGTTTACTTAGGTTACTTGTCATCAAATTTCACTTTAGACTGAAATTTGATGACAAGTAACGTAAGTTTGACTGAAATTTGATGACAAGTAACGTAAGTTTTTTTTTAAGTTTAGTTATTTGATGAATGAGACTTCTTAACATATAATAAGATATAATTAGCAAATATCTAAAATAGTTTTAAGGCATTAAAAGTACGCAATGGTTTTGGCCCTTATTAGCCGGGCACGACAGTGTGTCTTTATCCGTCAAAAATTTGGTCCTGACCCAGCTATAAACCGGGCAGCATCCGTTCCAATAAACCAAAATAAAGATAAAAATTTACTGTATCTGGGCAAATTGGAAATGGAAATATTTTTACTTTTCCTCCAGAGTCTTCACCTGTAACATCCGCAATGGCATGCTCAGGTGATTATGTATGAGGTTTGATTGGTAACTAGGTTAAAAAACAAAGTGTCATCAGTCATCTTCATCGTCTTCTTATTAATTGCGATGAAGGAATTGATATTTGTTGCACGTCACTTCAAAAATTCAAGCGCCAAGTTCACCAAAAATAAATAATCACCGTACTGTTTTTTGTTTTATATCTACCTACATAAAAATTATGTTACTGTATTAATTTCTGAAGACCACTGTTTATAAGTGCCATTTCTGCACTATTATTGTAACTTTTGTTTTAATTTTGTTTTGCATGCTGTGTCTATCGCATCATATTGTACACCTAGTTTATATTATTGCTTGTATTATAAGGTTATTGTTAGTGTAACAATTGTAGATAGGCTAATAAATAAATAAATAAAATAAATAAATGACTACAGAATCGACCGGCTGTAGTTCTGCAAAAATATTACCGTATGAATATGTAAAGTGAACATGAAGTGAGCTGTCAATCCCTAGAATCACCCGATTTTAGGGATAAACTAGAATTACCACTTTACCTAAGTCATCAAGGTTAGATGCCTACAGCCGGCCGATTCACAATATCTCACCGTGGTGACTTAGATGAAGTGAACTTGAAATGAGCTATGATTCCAACCGATACTAGAGTTTGACACATTTCTAGCTCAAATTCACCTATGTTTTCACGGCAACATTTTAACCGAGTATCCGGTCACCTTGATCTGCTCTGCAGGTCACTACTAGGACTTCTATATAATTCTACCGAACGCATACCAGCCCATACGTTGATATCCTCAGGGCAACCCGGCGAGCCGGTTCTACACTCTTCAGAACAGCCAACTTTTAAGGATGGTGACGAGTTCATGGTACAGTGCGTCGTGCCCAACGGAAGACCAGCTGCGAAGATAACCTGGTTCTTAGGTAAGTAGACCCGTCCAACATTATAAGACCATAGCAGTTCAATATAAGTGCTTGGAACCTGCAACAAAAGCATTCAAACGACTTTTTTACAAAAAAATACTACCGACTTCGCAAAAAGGAGGATGTTTCTCAATTCGACCGTATATTTTTTTTTTTTTTATGTGTGTTCGCGGATAACTTCGTCGTTTATGAACCGATTTTGAAGATTCTTTTAATTTTGGAAAGGAGATATCACAAGGGTGGTACCATGAAAAGGAAACCAGGATCTGATGATGGAATTCTAGAGAAATCGAGGGAACTCCTCAAATAGTATAGGCATACATGTAGCGATTTTGGTATTTTCATCAATAATGCAATCATTTGCACTCAGAAAGTGTCATTTGGTGAAGTGGAACTGATGAAGAAGACCACAATGGCATCTGGAAACCCGAAATAAAATAATTTTCAAAATCGGTCCACAATTGATGGAGATATCGGTGAACAAACAAAAAAAAAAAAAACATACGAGAAGTCGAACATAGAGCCTCCTCCTTTTTTGAAAGTCGGTTAAAAAATAAAAGACTGGAAGAGAGAAATAGTATTTGCTCTTTCCCTTTACTTGAACTTTTCTCTTGACTTTCCTCTCATGTTTCGCTTATCAGGCAGGAATAACTAGGTCCACATCTGTTCATAGATTCCTCCCATCACACGCTGGGCTTTCAGTGGTAGTAGTCAGTAGGTAAGCATTTATTTAAAAAGATTTACCTAGGCAACATCAGGGTTGTTACTACAAAAAGGAAGACCCTTTGTTAGCGACGCGCTCAATAGTTTAAAAAAATTGTAATGTAGATACATCCCTAGTTATAAGTTAGCTATAGAGGCGGGTCACACTTTGAATCCTCCGCCACCGGCAGTCTGCCCCTACACGCCGATCTATGCGTAGTGCGTACGCTATTTATTTGTAATTTTTGTGTAACGGCCACCTTGCCTTTTTTGAAAAGTAATAAACGAATTTACTAAACCATCCCGTCTTTCTGTTGCGTCACACCTGCCAGTTCCTGCAGCACCACCCCTAACACAGTGGTCCATCGAGCCGGATCTAATAATGGACAAACCAGGCGTTAGAACGCGGCGAGCAAAAATGCTGCAGGAACAACGCGACTGTGATATGAACGTGACGCGACAAAATATGGCCGCCGAAAAACCGCGAAATGATAGTATTGTGCCACAACGTTTATTTTCTGTGTGCCGGGAAGCAGTATAAATTCAGAACCACTGCCTCACGTCGCGAAAACGCCGGCAAAATAATAATAATAATAAATAACTTTTATTGTGTCTAAAAAATAATACACAAACAATTTTGGGTTTGGAGTCTTCATTAAGCAAATAATGCCTGTTGTAGCGCAGCAACCCTACGACGATAGAGTGAATGTTAGTGTTGGCCCCACTGATAAGCACATCCAATCGGATGATTGTGGGAATATGAGTAAGGTTGACACTACTGACATGGGCGACCAATCACGCGCCACGATTATTCCCGCGCACCGCGTTGAGCAGACTTTTCTGGCGGTACCAGAAAAAAGGACAGTCTAAGTCTACTCTCGAAACATGCACGCGACGTGTTTCAGGCCGCGCTCTAAAGCGCCGGCCATCTTAGACCTCTAATTGTTACTTTCAATAATTATTTCGTGTTTATCTTGTTTTTGTTGCTGTACGTGTATTTGGTGATTAAAGTAGCGTAAATTTAGCAAGGACTTTTACTTTTTACTCAGAGGCCCGAACCCTATGCCCAACGGCTACACTGTATTAAAAGACTCCACTCCTTCACAACAGTAGGTACTTACTTAAAAGACAATAAAAACTGTACATGGGAGTAGTTAAACAAAGTATAGTTATGTAAACGTGTGTGTGCGTATGCATGAAAGTGCGTGTGTTGTTGAATGTACATGAGTGTTATGGATGTGTGGTTGTATGTGTAAGCGTGTGTGTATGAGAGAGTCTCAGTGAGTGTGAGAGTTGGTCGTGTACTTGTATCAAGTTACGTTTTGTTATAGGAGAGCTTCAGTTTTTTCATATGTCAGTGGTTTTAACCAGTCAGTCAACATTTCTTTACATATATGTTGAGATTTTGAATATACAAAAATTTCTTTGTTTATTTTGTTATATAATTGAGCTGATCGTTTACTAAATTGCATAGATCCGAATTTGGTCTTTGTTATAGGTATTTGAGCCACCGCCGCCAGTGACACTCAATCGGCTATCGAGGAACCACCGTACTAACCTTTCTAAACGGTACCTACCTCTGCTCCCTCGTAATTTTATAATTTTAATAATTAACTAGTTACCACCTAGTAACCTCACCTAAATATAAATATACTTAGTAAAAGTAATTAGTAAGTGCTTAGTGTTTTTCCCGTACTGGGTAAGTTGTACAATTTGATACATTGTTTTATTTTATTTATCTGGTTAAATATGTGTATAGCCGCCGCTGCTTTCTGTGCTTAAGTTTGAAGGGAAGACTACTTGTTTAAAATGAGCTATTGTCGTTGTAAGCTTCCTTTATCCGGGCCGTTTATAACGGTTACTTTTTAAATGATGTCTTAAAGATACCTACATCTGTAAAAATAATATCTGATGATGTACACTATCGCTGACACCAATTCCTTGGCCTTATTCTACTTTCTTTTTATCAGTGCTTACTATCATTAGTAATTAGTCCTTAATACCTAGTGTTTTCTTCTTACTGCCTACCGAACCTAAACTAGCCTTCTAGTAGATGCCAATCTCTTTCTGTAAGGTGATGGCTTGTGATTGAGGCATGGCGAGTTAAGGAGCTAATGCCATTTTTGGACGGGATTCCAGGAACTTCTATGCAGTTAAAGATTGGCGTAGCTGGCTGACTGGACGGCGCCCGACCGGCATCTAGCACCATTGGACCACCTGCCAGCCTGTCTCCGACAGAAGACATCACCGACGTCACCGACTGGCACCAAGCAGGAGAGTGCGGTATTGACGGCCTCCTACGTGGTCCAACCTTTGACCGGCCTTACCTCCTACCCTCTCGTTATTTTGTTTATATTTTTTAAATATATTGTTGTTACTTTTAAACATTATCGTTTCCTTTTTATCCCGCCTTCTAAATAAAAAGGAACTTTTCTTCTAAAATCAGTTGCGTCTTCGAGAAAATCCATGAAACATAGCAAAAAGAAGCTGTTGCAGCTGGAAGCCGCTAAACAAAAAGCTGCTATACAGATCGCGCTTATAGATCAAGACCTGGATGCCCAATTGGCAGCACTCAGTGACGAGGAAGAACAAATGGTATACAGTCCACAAATCGATGGTAAAGAGCTTCCTCGGAACGACCTTGAGGATTGGGTAGTCCACCAAAGCAACCACAAAGAACCCCTACTGGAGCAGCGAGCCCCCGACAGTGGATTTCATACGGGCGAGCTGCATGTACCGTCGTCGCTACGAGCCGAGCACATGGCCGGCATGGCGCGCCTAGCGCCGCCGGCGCCACCGCCACCGCCCGGTGACTCCGTGACTGCGCTAAACAACGTGGTTCATTTGCTGGCAACTACTTTAAAAGACATTTCGTCTAATTGTGCAAACAACGTGCCCCAGGTCAGTTTGCTCAGCCGCATGAGCACACCGAGGGATTTACCTGAGTTCTCAGGTGACAATTTGGAATGGCTCCAGTTCAAACAAGCCTACGAGGAGTCGACGGCATTGTGTAACTTCACACCTAAAGAAACCCTATGGAGGCTCAGGAAATGCCTACGAGGGCAAGCGAAAGAAGCAGTCACCGCTTTGTTCATAAGCGCCACGTCACCTGACAAAGTGATGCACTGCATTTTTTCCAGAATAATTCTTGATATTAAAAGCTTCAATCAATTCAACAAGAATATCATAAAGATATCGTCGAGTTTTCGGTGAAAGTGCAAAATGTTGTGGAAGCAATACGAGCAGTCGGTCGAGACGAGTACCTATATGGTACCAACATTGTGTCAATCTTTCTCTCCAAGCTGCCTACAGTGCTTATCTCCAAGTGGTCCGACTACAGCTTCAAAATGATCTCTGAAGGAAAGAAACCCAGGTTGGTTATTTTATCAGATTTTTTACATAAAAAGCTGTAAAGATTTCCATCACTGCATCTATTTTCACTACATTTCGGAGTGATCAGCATTTGAAAAGTAAAACAATACACAATACGTCCACACGCACACAAACCGTACTTGTTCAAGACGAAGAACGTAACGCTAATTGATTGTTTTGTCACTCAGTGGTACATTCTAGTCTCAGCGAATGTAAACAATTTAAGAAAGCATTATGTAAATTACGGTGGCAACATGTAAAAAAACACGGTTTATGTTACAATTGTTTAATATCCAAACACGATAGAAAAACGTGTTCAGCTCCTGTGTGTTACAAGGATGGCTGTAATGAACAACATCATCGTCTCCTGCATTATTCTACGAGTAAACAACATGAACGCGCCGGCGATAACAACAATGCCGTGGCGGGTGTGTTGCGTCAGGGAATGGAGTACTACATTCCGTTCTCTGACGTAACACGTCCAGCGTTGACCGGCCATGGTTTGGCGCCGAATGTCATTTCGGCGCCAAACCTTGACCATTCCGTCAGAAGAAGAGAGCCTTTAACAGGGCTGCCAAGTCCTGCAAGTTGGTGTTGCGAAGGGCTCGGTTCGACCACATTAGCCGAATAGGGACCAAACTTGCTTCTTACCCAGCAGGTAGTAAAGCGTTTTGGTCATTGGCTAAGTCGGTCGAATCGAACTTCTGCCGTCCCTCACTACCACCACTGCTGAAACTTGATGGGACACTGGCCCACTCCGCTGAAGAAAAGGCAAATTTATTTGCCTCCCTTTTTGCGGAATCTTCGCGTCTGAATCCTGGTGATTCGCGGCCCCCTCCTTCTCCTGTTAGATGCGAGACGAGTATGTCGGACATTCACATCATCAAAAGGACGTCCGTAGAGTGCTGCGCAACCTCGACGTGAACAAGGCTAGCGGCCCTGACGGAATACCTATAGTATATGTAGCTATAGTTCTTAGAACCTGTGCCCTGAACTGACTCCGATCTTGACACGCCTATTCCGCCTTTCATATGAGACTGGAAAAGTGCCGAATGCTTAGAAGCAAGCCAACGTACAGCCCGTGCCCAAGAAGGGCAGTCGAGCTGACCCGGCTAACTACAGACCCATCTCTGTAACGTCCATAATCTGTAAGAGTATGGAGCGTGTACTAAACACTAAGCTCCTGGCATACCTAGAAAATAACGATATCCTTAGCGACGGCCAATACGGCTTCCGTCGAATTCGTCTACTGGGGATCTTCTAGCGTATGCCATTCACATATGGAGTAAGGCCATCGAGAGGCACGGGGAAGCGCTTGCCGTCTCCCTCGACATCTCGAAGGCTTTCGATAGGGTCTGGCACGAAATCCTTATTGATAAGCTTCCTTCATTCGGTCTGCCCGGTGGTCTGTGTGATTGGATTGCAGACTTCCTGATGTATCGGTCCATTCGAGTGGTTATCGATGGCTGCTCGTCGGACCAATTGGATATTAATGCCGGAGTCCCTCAAGGGTCGGTACTCTCAGCAACATTGTTCTTGTTGCACATTAACGATCTGCTAAAACCTCCACCTACACCTTTGGGTATGCAGACGACAGCACTGTTGCTGAGAGTTACTTCTCCAAAGCACGTGCTACCGGGCCACAAATCCAGTCTCTCCAAAAAGCCATGGCGGGGCGTTTGCACTTGTCCTTGCAGGCAGTCTCCGAATGGGGTGATGCCAATCTGGTCAAGTTTAATGCTGCTAAAACCCAGGCGTGTCTTTTTTCCGCTAAAAACAGCCAATTTCACCCGGCTCCAACTTTCCGTGATGTAACCGTACCAATAACGGACCATCTTGAGCTTCTTGGCGTTACGTTGACATTGACTCTCAATTTTGGGCCATACATTGAGGCAAAGGTTCAGCTAGCTGCCAAAAAATTGGGGATCCTAGCGAAGGTGAGAAAGTACTTCACGCCGGAACAGCTGCTCGACTTGTATCAAGCGTAAGTTCGATCGTACATGGAGTACTGTTCTCATGTCTGGGACGGCTCTGCCAAATACCAGCTAGATGCACTAGAGTCGATCGGAAAGCGGGCCGAGAGACTCATCGGCAATCAGACACTGGTCAAATCAAAGCTCCAGAGCCTTGAACATCGTCGCCGAGTTGCCAACTTGTCGGTTTTTTATCGGTTACATTTCGGGGAGTGTGCGAAGGAATTGCATGATTTAATTCCGCCCAACCCGTTCCATCATCGGACAACCAGACGCACGGCGATGCATCATCGGCACATGGTGGACATCCCACACATACGCACAAAACGTTTTGGGGACACTTTTATTATGCGCACAGCTAAGGAGTGGAATTCCCTGCCGGAGTCTGTGTTTCCCGATAGCTACAATCTAGGGGTCTTTAAGTCAAGAGTGAATGGGTTTTTTCTAGGCAAGCGTGCATCACCGTCGACCACATCATCGCTTTCCATCAGGTGAGATAGTGATCAAGCGCGAGCCTATAGATAATTTAAAAAAAACTAGGTATTCTCATTTAAATAATATTAAAGATAAATTGTGTACCTTAGATTCAAAACCTGATATATTAATTGTTCAAAATAATTATGACTTAATTGTACCTTTAAAAATAAAGTTAGGAAATGTAAATGAGCCGTCCGCTACACTTACCCCCCTAGGTTGGTGCGGACATGGTAAAGTGCGCGTGGCGCGGAGCGCCGCCGCTTCCCGGGCCGCCGCCGCCGCCACCACTTGCGCTGACGCCGCCCTGACCATCGCGGAGACCGAGGAGGTAAGTGGCACTTCATCACATGATAGTCTTCTTCAAGAAATCCATGATGAGTTCCGACGCTCGTTTGCATTGGACGCTATGGGTGTGTAGCTAGCCACGTCAGAACGTTGACGATTTGTGAACCATCGATCAGCTTGAGCGATCAGCGGTGCTCGTTGACGGACGCTGGTACATTAGCTTACCTTGGAAGGAGGTAGGTTGCCAGATCCTACTACGACTCCTACCCTAATGCACTGAAACGGATGAAAGGAATGGAAAGGAAAATGGGAAAGGTTACAGGTTTTGCTAAAAGGTATAAGGAACGCGTTCATCATTTGTTGGAAAATGACTACGCGCGGAAACTAGTGGTAAATGACTTCACTCCAAATACGTGGTACCTACCTCATTTTGGTGTTGATAATCCAAACAAAAGTAAGCTTCGGCTGGTCTTCGACGCTGCAGGAAAAGTAAATGGTTCTTCTTTTAATGACTAGTTACTTAATGGACCTGATCCGCTGTCATCGCTACTTGGTATAATGCTGCGCTTTAGGGAAAATAAAATCGCAGTTACATGCGACATAAAGGACATGTTTCTCAGGGTGAAGGTTCATGCCGAGGATCAGCACGCACTAAGGTTTCTGTGGAGAAATAGTCCTACAGAAAATATCAAAACGTATGTCATGACATCTTTGATATTCGGAGCTAATTGTTCACCATTCGTAGCGCAATTTATTAAAAACAAAAACGCAAGCCGCTATGAGTCATCCTTGCCGGCCGCAGTCAGTGCTATATACCATTCGCATTATATGGATGACTACATAGATAGCTTGCCGGACGAAACTACTGCTATTGATATGGTGAGTAACATTAGTGACATTCACAGGGCCGGTGGGTTTGAAATCCGAAACTGAACAAGCAACAGCGCCATGGTTTTAAACAGCATACTTAAAGACACCTTAGGTCCGGCTGCAGTAAGGTTCAAAGTCGGCCAGCAATATGAATTCGAGCGAACGCTTGGGCTTATTTGGTTTCCTGAAGACGATGTGCTCGGTTTTGACGTTTCACTGAAACGCATCCCGAAAGATATCACTGAGGGCAACAAACGACCCACCAAAAGGATTGGGATTTCTCGCCCCTTTCACTATTCAGGGTAAAATCCTGCTTCAGGATACCTGGTGCCTGAATATTGGATGGGACGATTATGTTTCTGATAACATTTACGAAAGGTGGGTTAAATGGGTTGACCTAATTAGTGTTATCAGTACAATTCGCATTCCAAGGTACCACGCGATGTCTGCGTGCGTCGCGAGTGCGATGGAGGGCGCGCTAGCGTGCGCGAGCGAGACAGAAGTTCCCACTCCCGCGTCGCGGCTCGCACCTCGCAGTGCTACGCAGCCAATGTACTACGGGCTAAGAAAGCGTAGCGTACGATAGTAGTGCTACGAGTACTGCTACGAGCGAGTCTGTTTATAGCAATCTACATTTGCACATATTTAGTGACGCGTCCACTAAAGCGATGTGTGCGGTAGCATATTGGCGCTGGGAAACAAAAGGTAAAATACATGCTTCTTTTATCGCGAGTAAATGCGGAGTGGTACCCGTGAAACCAATGACGGTACCTAGATACGAGCTTCAAGCGGCATTGTTAGCAGCAAGGCTAGCTAGTACTATTGGTAAGGAACATAGGTTAAATTATCTCCGGTACGTCGATACCTTTGGTGCGACTCCACAACGGTTCTTCATTGGATTCGTAACAATACGCGTACCTAAAAAGCGTTCGAAGCGAACCGTCTTGGAGAGATCGACGAATTGACACGCATTTCCGAATGGAGGTACGTTCCTACAAAGCTTAATGTAGCTGACTTGGCTACAAGGGAAACTTTCAATCCTACTTTGTATTCTGAGTGGCTAGCTGGTCCTACTTTCCTGCACTTGGATGATGCGTTATGGCCCAGGGATGTCATCCAACTGGAGGAGAATGCAGCCTGCGAGGAGGTAACAGCTGTGGTTCAGGAACACACTGCTTGTTCACCGGTTCCGGATCCGGTTCGATTTTCTTCGTGGCTGCGCCTTCTACGAACGACAGCCGCTGTTTTTAAATTTGTTGACAGGTTAAAGGGTCTCCCTGGTAGCAGCTATAGTGTGCAGGTGATGGAGCGTGCAGAGCGGCTACTCTTGAAACACGCACAAAGTGAGTCGTTTGCTGAGGATTTAGCTGCTTTTAGGAATGGGAAGGCGTTACCTAAAAATAGTCGGTTACTTATAATACTCTCTCACCGTTTTTGGACGACCATGGCATGCTTCGCGTGGGCGGTTGAATCGACGCTGCTGTGGATGTCGCCATGGAGGTAAAGAGACCTATAATATTGAACGGCAGGCATCCTGTGGCTCGGCTTATTGTTCGGCACTTCCATTTGAAGGCAGCTCATGGTAATCAGGAAACGGTGGTTAATCTGCTGAGGGAAAAATATTTGTTAGCGAGACTTAGGCCTACCGTGAAGACGGTAGTGTCGCAGTGCATGCTGTGCCGCATTAAGAAGTGCAAGCCGATAGTTCCTCGTATGGGTGACTTACCTCAGGCTCGTGTGGCACATCATCAGCGACCCTTCTCCCACTGTGGGCTGGACCTGTTTGGACAGATGGAGGTAACAGTAGGCAGACGCAGGGAAAAGAGGTACGATGTCCTTTTTACCTGCTTAACGTTGCGTGCTATTCACGTCGAGACTGTTGCTTCTCTCACAACAGACTCATTGATCATGGCACTGCGTCGGATGGCAGCGTGGCGTGGCTGGCCTCGTCACTTGTATTCCGACAATGGCACCAACCTAAAAGGCGCTGAAAAGGAACTCCAGCGGTCCATGCAGGACCTGGACCAAGCAGTACTCAAGGACATAGGTGTCAATAATGGGATTGACTGGACTTTCATCCCTCCCGCCAGTCCCCATTGGGGTGGGGCATGGGAGCGACTGATTCGCAGTGTCAAGTCGTCGTTCAAAGTTGTTTTACTCGAGCGGGCACAAAGGGACGAAGTGTTGAGCACACTTCTAGCTGAAGTTGAAAATATAGTGAACAGTCGTCCCTTGATGCACGTTTCGGTTGACCCAGAGGGCGTGGAATCCCTCACCGCCAACCACTTTTTGCTAGGTACGTCATCAAACTTACCTGTTGTCGGAGCTTTTGACAGTTTTGACCTGTATTTACGCAGACATTGGCGTACAAGTCAACAATTGGCCGACATGTTCTGGCACAGGTGGGTAAAGGAAATTTTACCAGACCTTCTACCTAGGAGAAAGTGGAAAGTGGAGCAACCGCCGCTACGAGTTGGTGACCTCGTGTTGGTTGTGGACCCAAACTCTCCCCGCAATTCATGGCCGAAGGGTCTAAACACCGAGGTGTTCCCAGGTAAGGACGGTTGTATCAGGCTCGTGGAGGTGAAGGTGGGCTCCCGGACGTGGCGCCGCTCCGTGGCACGCGTCACTCCTATCACTCTGGTTGATGAGTGCTATGTCAGCACTAGGGTGGGGAATGTTAGCGACGCGCTCAATAGTTTAAAAAAATTGTAATGTAGATACATCCCTAATTATAGGTTAGCTATAGAGCCGGGTCACACTTTGTATCCCCCGCCACCGGCAGTCTGCCACTACACGCCGATCTATGCGTACGCTATTTATCTGTAATTTTTGTGCAACGGCCATCTTGCCTTTTTGTGAAAAGTAATAAACGAGTTTGCTAAACCATCCCGTCTTTCTGTTGCGTCACACCTGCCAGTTCCTGCAGCATTTAGCAGCAAACTAGGAAAATCTGTCTATCTTGAAGAACACAGACACAGTTTATTCCATGAGGAGATCCTAACAAAACAAAAAACGTGCTTATATACCTCGTTCAAACCTTCAGAGATTACAACGAAGCTTTTCTAATACATTTTTACTTGCATTCGCAGCCTGCGTCATTACCCCTCCCCCTCCCCCCCTGGTGGGTTCCCGCATTTTCGAGAGGGGAGTAACCGTGGCTTGGGTCACCCACGGTGAAGCGCAGAGGAACCCGAGGAGGGGCCGCTCGTCAGGGCTTTTGCCGATTAAGCCGACGACGTAGCGGCCAACTAGTAGGTTGCGGTGCCACTTGGTTACAGGCGACATCGCAACTTTGGCGGGCCGCGATCTCTTATGGAGCGTCCCAGGTCCCATACGATATCGCGGCTGAGGGTTGGAGGCCGCGGCGGGAGAGGAGTGCCGGTATTGCGGCGCGCCGCTCTCCCTACCTTCACAGGGGGACCAAGAGTGCCATGCACGGGGTCGTCTGGGGTGGTCACGGCGTACAGTGTATTCTGGTGCGCCGGTGATGGACAGCCGCGGCGGGATCGCGTAGAGTGCTAACGCGTGTCCGTGTTCGTGGCACAGGAGGACACCGTGGCGTTTTAGTGGGTTAGAGTCACACATAACTACACTATCTCCCCGTGGTAGTGCAGTATGCATGAGCATTTCTCCAAACAAAAAAAAAAGCCTGCGTCATTCCACTGCTGGACTATGGGTTCCAAGACCACCAGCTATAAATCATTTTATGATTTTGTTCTAATAGATTATTTAATTTTCAGAAACCGAAGAGCTCCTTCACGGCAAGCACCAGCCGATAGTCACGTCAGAGCCAGGGTCTGACCTCCAGACCATCAGTCAGAACGTAAGCTGGACGCTGTCGGATGAGGATGATACCAAGACTCTGATCTGCAGAGCGGAGCACGAGGCCCTGGAACATCCTAAGGAGGTTCGGAGGCAGCTGATTGTGCAGTGTAAGTGTAACAGATTTTGAAGGACTAATGCTACAAAGTAATCAAATCACTAAAATAACAAGACACAAATGAATAGCATAATCAACTTTTTTTAGGGTTCCTTACCCAAAGGGTAAAAACGGGACCCGATTACTAAGACTCTGCGATCCGTCTGACTGTCTGTCCGTCTGTCACCAGGTTGTATCTTATGAACCGTGATAGCTAGGCAGTTGAAATTTTCACAGATGATGTATTTGTGTTGCCACTTTAACAACAAATAATAAAAACAAATAAAATAAATATAAAAGTGGGGCTCCTATAAAAAAAAACGTGATTCATTTGCCGTTTTTTGCGATAATGGTACGGAACCCTTCGTGCGCGAGTCCGACTCGAACTTCCCCGGTTTTAATGTTCTCACTGCTAGGAGTGCTAGGACACAGGTTTCACAGGCACAGTGCGGATTGGTAGAAGTCTTCGAATTTTTGGTTCTAGGACATACCGATTTCCTCACGATGTTTTCCTACACCGTTTTGAGAGCAGTGGTCATGAAATATTACACAAAGTAAAGTGCCTATACTTATAACTGTAAGTAGTGAACTTTAAGTTACAGCTACAAAGTACTCGTAAGCCGAGGCCGTAACCACTGGGCCACTGCTCTCCTACCACGTACTCGAACATTGGCATTTCCAGCCAGTCAACCAGCACCCTAATCGCGTCACTATTTTGACAGCACGAAGCACGCGCGTTCCTTTACATTATAACAACTCAACAGTATATACATTGCGTGTTGAATTGTATATTCATTACGCGCCGTCGAAATATATAGATTGTTGAATATTATGAAGTATATGAATGCAACCAAAGCAGGCGCCGTTTTTTATAATTACACAATTAGGGCACACATCCTATTGATTATTATAATTATAGCGTGGCGGTCATGGAGCAATATATTACTCTCTTAAACACACTTTCGTGAATTGCACCATCATCTTCTCGAATTTATTAAAACTTTTTAACAAAAAATCAAACCGACTTCCTGAACAAAAAACTACAAACCAAAAAATAACTTTCTTTTCCGAAGTCGGTGTCTTTGTACCCATTTTTTTCAGTTTTTCGATACCGACTTCGGAAAAGAAAGTTATTTTTTGGTTTATAGTTTTTTGTTCAGGAAGTCGGTTTGATATTTTGTTAAAAAGTTTTTTTATTTTTCTCTTTTTAGTTTTGGTAGGTATCTCCAATTAACATGATAATCATTTATGGCCGAAGTACATCTCATGAAGATTCCAATAAGCCCAAGCACGACTAGGATACATTGTTTTATTTCAGAGATCCAGTGCCTACCTTCCGGCTTCATCATCAGAACAGTTCAATGGTACCATTTTCATCAGTACCATTCATTTATAAGTATTTGCTTAATCATAGTCGGTTAACTATTCGAGATATTTTATACCCGTGACATACTTAGCATTAAGGAGTTTCAGTGACCATCTGTGGTCTTCTTCATCAGTTCCACTTCACCAAATTATACTTTCTGAGTGATTGGATTGTTGGTGAAAATACCAAAATCACTATATAAATGCCTATAATATTTGAGGAGTTCCCTCGATTTCTCTAGGATCCCATCATCAGATCCTGACCTGATGACTATGGGACCAACTAGGAAGTATACCCTTCAAAACAAAAGAAGATTTTTTTAAATCGGTCCAGGCGTCTTTGAGTAATCGGGGAACATACATAAAAAAAAAAAGATTCCGACGAATTGAGAACCTCCTCCTTTTTTTGAAGTCGGTTAAAAAGAAAAAATAAAGTGTATTTTTATTTTTCCCCTTGACTTTACATGTACAACGAATTCTACCAATCGTTTCTCTCCCCAGACCCTCCAAAACGCCAAGAAACTGGCACTATCACGATCTTTGGCATTAAGTTAGGAGCTGAAGCTCGTCTGAACGTCACCGTCAGAGCGAATCCCAAGCCCACTGCAAAATGGACGGTGGGAGACAAGGTGTTGTTGGCCCCGGGGCGGACCGACGACGGAGTGTTTACCGCCATTGAGCCTGTTTTACTGGTAAGTTCATCATCATCTGACTATCTGGCTTCCAGTCTGCCCGGATGCAGCTAAAAACTAGTATTTTACCTTTCAACATTGGGTCTATTTCTGACAAAATTTAATAATGGCCTCCACCCGTGATACAAGACGAAACAAATAATTTGTTCCCCAAGTTATAGATTGCCTTGGGGAGAAAGCGTAGAGCTAGTTCTCACACCTGAAAAGCTGCTCATCAAGCGCAAGTTTGATCGTATATGTGGAATAATGCTCTCGTGCCTTGGACGGATCTGTCGAATAACAATGAAGTCTTTAAGTCAGGAGTGAGAGGATCTCTATCTATCCAAGCGTGCTCTATCGTCGATCATAGACGAACTGTCATTATATCAGCGACGGCGATAGTCGAAATACCAAAATGCAAGAAATTGATGATCTCGTGACATTTCGCTAGCGCTGTGCGTTCCCATAAATTTTTGAATTTTTACCCGACTCCGGGAGGATAATGTTTTTCGTGCGTATATATGTACAATTTATGTATGTATATATGTATGTATGCCTATTTCTATAGCACGCTCTACAGCCGAAACGGCTAGACGGATTAGGACATGAGGTGTCGTTGGATTCGTCTTAATTGTAGGAGTGATATAGACTTTTTTTAAATATTTGTTAAACAAAAATTATATCATATCCAATTTTAGGGGGGCTTCCCCTAAAAAAGGAGATGATATAATTTTTGTTTCGTTGTCCTAACAATATGGATATCAGATGAAAGCTACTATATAGGCAATTCCAAAAATATAGATATTTAGACACTTTTATGTTCCTATTTTGGCAAAAATTCAAGATAAGCGTAACTTTGATAGCAAAATAATTGAGAAGCACTTTCTTTTACCACATAACTTATTTGGGGAACTCGTTCATTACTAAAACTAAAAAGTCACAACAAATTATCATAAAAACAAAAAACCCGACTGCTAAAAATTAATGAACTGAAAAAAGATAAGCAAGTCAAGATATAATTTATACATTAAATATTATGAGGGCATAGCTAGTACTTGTTTTTCTTTTTTCAGTAAATAATTTTTTTGCAGTCGGGTTTTTTTGTTTTTTACCTTATAATGTTTTTATTGGAAGTCTGTTGTATTTTTTTGTACAAAAAGCTTATAATATTTCGACTTGTTTTTAAAACATGAAATGAGGGTACATGCATAAACCTGTTCGACTTTTAACCGGTTAAACCTTTCACGGTGGGTATGATGATTATTACAATCGTCAATACAGCTTTATAGACCTTCTTCCTCACATGTAGGCTTATCATCACCAGGATAGCCGCTACTATAACATCACGCTGATCGTGGTGCGCATCACCAAGGAGGATTTGGAGCGCACGTACTACCTGCGCGTAGACAACGGACTGGGCCACGAGGAATTCGCCGTGCGGATCAGTACTATGGATGGACCGGCTGGTACGTTGGTGGACAACTTTTGTCCATTGCCGACATGGGCCAGGCTTCTCTAAACTAATATTATTAATTGTTGTTTGCAATCTCTAATAGTGTTGATCCGATTAAGAACATTCCATTACTGATAGAAACTACAATATCACTGTAACAGGCATTTAAGGGTGATTTTCCACCAGAGATGCGCTAGGTGGTTAGGTGGTGCTATAATGTGAAAATGTGTGATTGTTTCCGTCAAAGTTGTCTCCACGCATCTTGTGCGTAGTGAAGCTGTGAAATATTGTGTAGCTGAGTGATGCGAGGCCGCGTCCCGCAGGCTTATTACGTATCTTTTGCAAGAGCAAAACGATAGCGATTTTTGCGCAATAATTGCTCTTCAATATAGAAGTTTTTGATTTGTTAGCAGTTTTTTTTTTTAAATAAGTGCATTTGACAAACATCGAGCGATTAGCAAACGATTGTGTAGGACTTACCACACCTACACCGCAGGTAATGCCGACTTTTATGACATAAAGCGTTTGATCGCTATCGTTTTGCTCTTGCAAAAGATACGTAATAAGCCTGCCGGACTCGTTTCAGGTGAGCGCGGGTAGGTTGAGCGAGATGGCGGAAGTGAGTCGACGGTGAGCGTTCCGTACACCATTTTGTACACAACCCTCGCAGACATTCTATACTCGCGTGTCTCAGATACATTTCTCACACATATTCCACGCGTATATTCTTCGCTACATTCCCCGCTCGCATCCCACGCACACATTCCTCACTAGCGTGTCTCACACACATTCCTCTCACATATTTCTCGCGAACATTTTTCGCTACGTTCCTCGCTCGCATCCACTGTACACATTCGCTCGCGTGTCTCTCGCATAATTCCCTCTCATATTCCTCGCTCATTCTTCGCTACATTCCTTGCTCACATCCCTCGCACATATTCCTCTCTCGCGTGTCTCACACAAATTTCTGTCACATATTCCTCGCGTACTTTCTTCGCTACATTCCTCGCTGGCATCCCTGGCATACATTCCTCGCTAGCGTGTTTCACACAAATGCCCCTCACATATTACTCGCGTATGTACATTCTTTGCTAGATTCCTCGCTCTAATCTCTCGCACACATGCCTCACTCGAATGTCTCACAAACATTAGTTGATTTTAAACTATCCGAGTTGAATGCTTAATCGAAAATGCATTGGATCAAACTCCACTGTATCGCATCACTTTGTATTAATATATAAATACGGCACGATTTGTGCAGTGACTGAGCGTTTGGCTGCCGCGCTGCGTGTCACAGGTTCGATTCCCATAAAAAGTTGATGATTGTTCTTGTTCTGGCTGTGTATGTGGGTGAGTTTCAATGTTTGTAAATGCACCCACGATACATGAGAAATGTTAGTCGAAGAACAGTGTTACAAGAAAAAATATAACTAAAATATAAAAAAAACGTTACAGATGCAAATAACAATAACAACACGACCATCATCATAGCAGCAGTATCCGTGAGCGTACTGGCGCTTCTAGTTGTGATGTACGTATTTAAGAGACGACGCCAGAGCAAAGCGGATCGACGAGAAAGATCCCAGCGATCGTTACCCCAAATACCAAGACCGCACTCATTCAGTGAAGTAAGTTTTCAATTACATTCAGTGACACTGACATATCGCACCCTCATTCGATACTCAGTATGACTTTGTTATTGTCTTTCATCCAAATTAAATGTAACATTAATAGTGGCCCGCATCGGTTTTGCTGTGCCCGCGGCTTCGCTTACGTTATCCACCGGCCAGTCGACAAAAAATGAGACAACAAATCCAAAAATACGCTCTAACATAAAAATATGTATTGTATCGGGCGAATGCAGTGCGCTTTCAGCAACCCAACTTCGGGCTCGAGTCCCACTTAACTGCGCTATCTCCCCGTGGTAGCACGGTATGCATGAGCATTCATCTACGCTAAAAAACAAAAAAAATGGGGTAGCAGCCAAATGAATATGTGAAGTCGGGGTGCCCCGACTCGGTTTTGGAACGGATTCGACCTATATCTAAATTATATTAAACGAATTATAATAAGGAGGTTATTTCGGAAAGTACGTTAAGCGTTTGGTACCGGGCTGTCATTAGTGGTTCTTTGGGAGTTTTCTCTTTCTTATCTTAAGGGATCGTGAGAACTCGAAAGACTGATGATGAAACCGACTACCGCGTAAGGTAATACAAACCTGAGTATTTGATATTAATTTCAACTTGATACGTTCTCGCGTTACTGCAAAACCTACTTTACCTTTGACAAACAGAGAAAGAAGTAAAAAAAAAAAAAAAAATTCTCGTAGGCCTACATGGGCACTTATAAAACGTCGACAAAAGGTGCACGGTTCGGGTTGGTCGTTTCCTATGGAGAAGAACCGGCAAGAAACTCCATGGTTACTCTTTTAAAAATGGTTTGGTTTTACAATATTTCCATGTTACAGCATTAGTACTTAGATATGGGGGGACAACGTAGGCCCGACTTATAAGTCATAAGAAACTAAAAAAATAAAATAAAAAGATTATTTATTATATAAAAAAGTTAACAAATGTTAACTAGCATCTAGAAGGCCTACAATGTTCACACATTCACATAACAATCGGTAAAAGAATTATACAAAGGTATAAAAAAAAATAAGTATAACAAGACTAAATTTAACATGTGGCACAAATGTTGTTATCAGTGCTGTAACTATTCTTAGCAAAGGGCTATAAAGATGATTGAAAACCATTGTAATAATTCTAATTAAAAGAAGGAAAGAAAAATGAGATTGAGAATAGTTAGAGACATCCACATATTTGTGCCGTTTACAAGTTACCAGGGAAGCTGCATGCGCAGAAGGAGCTAAGGCCAAATGTTTTTATCTTCAACGTAGTCCTTGATTTTATAATGTGCTTTTTTAATAAGGATACGTTTGATGTAGTTTTTGAACTTTCCATCGGTCAGTTCTATAACTGACTTTGGCAACTTGTTATAAAAGCGTATACTGTTTATAAGAAAAGACATGCTAGTTTTCGTTAATCTGAATTTGGGTATTACAATTTCGTGCTTACTGCGTGTATTTAAATTATGGAAGTCGCTTCCAGTTTTGAAAAGCCCTCGATTTTTACGGACATACAAAATACATTCCAAAATATAAAGTGAAGGTAGAGTCAGTATATCGATCTCTTTAAATTTTTCTCTGAGGGACTCGCGAGGACACATTTTATAGATTGCGCGGATTGCCCTCTTTTGTAGGATGAAAATTGAGTCAACGTCTGCTGCTAATCCCCACAGCAGAATGTCATAAGACATAATACTGTGGAAATAAGCATAGTATATTAACCTAGCTGTAGCTACATCGGTTAGCTGCCTTATTTTCCTTACTGCATATGCAGCCGAACTTAACCTACCCGAAAGAGTTCTAATGCATAAATTGCAGTAGGGCGCGCCCTACTGGAATTTTGAATCGATAGTAATCCCTAAGTGATCCTATAAGGGTATTTTTCTTTTAGAGGAAAGATACCCTAAAAATGGTTATGGAAGCCTGGGTAGATGGCTTAGCGGTAGGCAGATTAGTTCAGTTTACGCAGTTAATAATAATAATATAAATAAAAATTAAATAAAAAAAAAAAAAAAAAAAATATAAATAATAATAATAATAAATTAATATATTAATAAAATAAATTAAATAAAGGCATATAAATAATAATAATATAAATAATAATAAAATCGTTTATTTCTCACCACAAACCAAGTACAAAACCAATTTTTTTTTTTTTTTTTTTATTGTAATTTACAAATTTGGTTGTGGATCGCTGGTGCCTGTGGTAGGTAAATAAAACCTGTGTTACAGGTCACCAGGCCTCCACCTCACATCGCTTTTTATAAACAATTACAATTGCAGTTAAAAGTAGCATAGACGATTATACAATTACATTAGAGATTAGAAAACGGTTGGTGAGTAAGCTAAGGTTACAATATTTAAAAACATAAATTAGGAAAATCAGAAGTACCTGTGCATGAGTGCGTGTGTGTGGGGAGTGTATGTGTGGTGTTGGGGGGCGTATGTGTATGGGTGTGTGTGTGTGTGGTGTGTATGTGGGTGACTGTGCTAGTGTGGGCAATTACAAAGCGTAAAATTTCTATATTAACGATTAAATCATTCAAAAGAAAGGAGAGACTACTGAAGGACCTCCAAGAGGCCTTCTGTTTCTGAGTAGGATTGTGAAAGAAGCCAATTATGTAGCGTAGTTTTGTATACACGACGATTTAAGTTATGTATGGATAACTGTTTATGGAGTTTGTTATATAAATATGGCCCAAGGAAGACAAAGAATCTGCGGCTAAAGGATGTTTTTATTGCGGTAGATGTCGCTACAAGACGGTTACGAGTAGTGGAATCCGGGTCGAAGGGTGTTAGAGAATGTTGTTTCACTGCAGTAACCAGAATAAATAGTTGCCTCACAGTGGGAACTTGACAGTACTCGAATAATTGTTTTGTAGGAAAGAGACGGGGCTTAAAACAGCACACCTTAAGCACCGCCCTCTGCGCACGCTCAACCTTTATCAGGTTGGATTTGGCTGCACCACCCCACGTGATTGAGCAGTAACTCAAGATGGACTGGCACAATGCTAGATACACCATTTTCATGACATCTGCGTCAGCTGATTGACGCAATTGTTTAAAAATGTAGATGAGCTTTCTCACCCTCTTTGATAACTGTTCAATATGTTCTTTAAATGATAGGTTACTATCTATCAGTATCCCTAGGTATTTAACTGAAGTGACATGTTCAAGCACAATAGCACCTGACACATTATCACATGCTCAGTCATTAGTAGGATATAAAGATTTCGCCGTAATCTGCATAGAGTTGTCTAAAGAATTCGATGGATTTCGAATAGAAAATTTCATAAGTTTAGTTTTAGTTGTATTTAAGGTAAGTAAATTGCTATTAAGCCATTCTCTAACTGTATCAAACCCAACCTGAGCGATGCGATAGGTATTCGACCAGGAGTTGGATGAAAAAATGAGTGCTGTATCGTCAGCATATGAAAATATGTTACCGCCTTGGAGAGTAAGGTTGCAGAGGTCATTTATGAAGACCAGAAACAAGGTAGGCCCAAGGATACTCCCTTGAGGCACTCCGTAATCTATTGGTAAATCAGAGCTAGTATAAGACCCAATTTTGACACTTTGGGTTCTTTTTGTTAAATAACTCTGAAATAGGGACAGCTGCACCCCTCTTACACCTAGAGACTCGAGCTTATGAATGAGCATGGAAATGGAAACCGTGTCGAAGGCTTTCGCAAGGTCTAGAAACAGCGCAACGCACTTTTGCTTTTTATCAAGTTTTTTTACTACTAGATCAGTTAGTTTATGTACAGCATCATCTGTTGATAATTTTTTTCTAAAGCCAAATTGATTAGGTGATAGCAAGCTGTGCGTCTCCAGATAAGTAACAAGCCTAGAGTTAATAATTTTCTCAAGTATCTTGGACAACGCGGGTAGAACAGAGATAGGCCGGTAGTCCTCGACACGGCCTCGATCGCCAGACTTAAAAATCGGGTGCAGTAGTGCCTTTTTGAAAAGGTCAGGGAAGATACCTGTGTTTAGAGCTAAGTTACAGATATATGTGAAGGGAGGGACAATAACTTGTTTGTGCCTCTTAAGAAATTCAGAAGAAATGCCGTCCCAACCAACCGCTGATCCGTTTTTGAGAGAAGTTATAAGATGTTCCACCTCTGACTCATCGGTATTTAATAGCACAAAGGATTTTGATTGAGAGCAGGAGCTTGACGAAGGAGAAGGGGGTCGAGGGCTCTTGATATTTTTTTCAGCCAAATCACTGCCCACTTTCACGAAGTACGAATTAATCTCATTTAAGGAAGATTGCTTATCACTGGAGGAGTCCAGAAGTTCGTATGCGGACACGACTGAGACCTAGTTAAGTTTGTGACATTCTGGATAACGTTCCATACTTGTTTTGAGTTCCTACCAGCTTTTTTAAATTCTAATTTTTCAATATCTGTTTTTGCCTTTCGCAATAGGTTAGTACAATAGTTCCTGTACCTTCTATAGGAGACATTGAGAATTTCATCTGTGGGGTTGATCTTAAGTTTTCTATATAAATTGTCTCTATGACGCATACACTTTAACAGTCCTGGAGTTATCCAGGGTTTGATAGGTCTGCGTCGGCTAGACAGAGTTATTGTTGAGGTATTTTTAGCTAGTACAGAAATAATTGGTTCGATTAAGTATTTAGTCGCCAAGTTAGGATCCGTAGCGGAGTATACAAGCTCAAAATGTATGTTCTCCATATTACTTGCAAGCTCATCCTCATTGACCTTGACAAAATAAAGCTGTTTTTTTTTGTCAGTTTTCCTCTTACATCTTTCATCATATTTTATCTTTTTCTTATATCTTTTATCATTTTCATTTCTTAGTTGTTGATGGTAAGCATGAAGTATTCGTCTCACGGATTCTTAGCTTTCCACAGTATTTAATCAATGACCATCGTTTCTTCAGTAGCACAGAAATGTTACTTCTATTGCTGCTTGGTTAATTTTCAAGCTGTCAGAGATACCAGATACTCTCAAAAAGAGTAATTTCAGGGCAAAAATGTATGTACTTATCAGACTAAATTATATAATAGTCACTGCATTACTTTCCATAGGAATATTTAAATTGCCTATTAGGTAGGTACAACTAAAAGGTAAAAAATAAAAAAACCATTGACCAAAAATGTCCATAACGCAAAAAAATGGTACCTACGGAAGACACCGACTTCAAAAATAAAGTTATTTTACTCTTTGTAGTTTTGTAATTGGAAGTCGGTAGTATTTTTTTGCAAAAAAGTTTTTTTATTTTTTACCTTTTAGTTGTACCTACCTAATAGGCAATTTAGTAAGATAACTTTAACGGCAAAATAGATTTCATGAAACTTGAACATAACCGGTGTAATGAGAGATCTGCGTACCCCTTAAGAGCGTACTGGCGTGATGTTATGTTATGAAATGGTATAAACAATAAACAGACATGCGATTCCAGCAAACCAGAGAGATTTACCATTATTTATTGACGAGTTCTGTTGTATATCTCCGAAGTTCTTCATCAGATCTTCACCAAATTAAAATGGACCAATTTCGAAACATACTTTTTCAAACAAAAAAAAAAATTTAATCGCTCCACAATTGACGGAGATATCGGTGAACATACACAAAAAAAATCACGGCTCGACGGACAGAGCTCCGGCAGGATCTCATGGCGACATGGAGAGAGCGACTGTCGCAACCTAGTGCTGGGCACGTGCAGGAGACGCCCTGGATGTCGGGAGTCGCAAGTCGATTCCCGGCCACCGTCGATGCGGGCTTGCGGACGGCGTGTAATGGGTAGCTAGCCGTCCGATAAGGACAAGGCCCAAGTCGACGGCGCGTAGTGTGCGACGTGCGCCTCAAAGAGATGTCAGCAAAAACTGACGGGGCCTGCTAGGGCCGATATCTGTCTGGGTCGCGGATAAATTTGAAAGAGAGTTACCGCGGCCCTGGTGCAAGCAACTGAAGGAACACAGGTGGGTTTTAGTCAGGGAAAGTCTGACACGCCCTGCCGCTTGACCCAGAGCGGGCGAAGTCATTGAATGATTTTACACCCAAAAAAAAAGGTACGGTAACGGTGAGACAGCTATACATTCTCCGCACTGTCTTGCGTGTTGCTGAGCTGAGTTGCTGATGGATAATCCTGGCTACAAGGTTTGTGCCTATGCAAGTACTCTTCGTTAGCTAGACGAGAACAACCAGAGATAATGTGGTGGATCGATTCACCCGGGTGGTGACATGCCTGACAGATGTCAACCGTGCCATCCTTCACAATAAATCACCGGTAGTTATTCGTCATGATAATTTCGTCCATAATTGCACAGACAAAACCTTCGGTTTCCCCAAAGAAACGTATCTAAGCTACGGACGCTGATTGGTCTACATCGAACCCAAGTACGGCCTGGCAAAAGCATCCGTGAAGCTCCTTACTCTGCCATACCTCCCTGCGGTCGTTAGTGTCAAGCACTACAGGCTTGCGCCAGTTCTCATTCGCCAAGGAGAGCGGGGTGAGTCCCTTGTCCACTGCTACTACATCTCGATGCATACCCACGTCTGTGTTTAGAAAATATTCCCTGAGAAAGCCTCGGCTTCCACACTTCCATGGGATATACAATCTCATGATCGACGATCGTGGGTGATGCATTCGATATGTAGTCAGCAGTAGAGTACGCATCCACCTATCCAGGGCGTCAAGTTCCATTAGAGTCCATTTGAGTATGCCGAAAGAGTACATCAATTCACCAACCATTGTAGGCGCGCCTTGTGTCCGCCCGAAAGAAGGCTATTGAATATCTTCTTCAGGCGGCCAAAGAAGCGTTCCCTCAACGATTTCTTCTTATCAGTAGTGCTGATACCTAATGCTTCCGACAAACCCAAATACTTTTAGGTTTCGTTTGGAGAGAGGGATCTCACGTTTATGAAATCCGCGAGTTGAATCCCTACGGATTCCACAATCTCCCCCCGCTTTACATACATGACCGCACATTTGTCCACACCAAACTCCATCCTGATGGCGCTACTAAAAGTTTCAGTTACCTTCAGTAGCTCCATCAGCTAAAGATTGCTGGAGCCAAAGAGCTTCAGGTCATCCATGTAAAGAAGGTAAGATAGAACCTGACCACCTCTCTTCAACCGATAGCCTAGCCTTGAATTCTCCAGCCAAGAACCATAGTAGACTCAAACTATCGCCCTGAAATATACCTCGCTCGATCCTTACAGATTTGCTATTCCTCTGGATATTTCAACATCCTGGATAGCGATAGCGATATTCCTCTCCCCTCCGGATGCCGTGGTGTACGGTCGTGTTTTCTAGTAATCCGCGCTACTATTTTTATTTTTTATTTAATATAAATAACAAATAAATCAAAATTCCTCAACAAAGTTCAACCGGCTAGTACTAGGCGCGCAGACCCAGTGAGGAGGTCCGTGACTGCACGGCAAGGTTGAAACGGAGTGAGACATCCAGCCCCGCCCTCCGACCAAGCGCTGCAAAGGAAGAGCAGGACAACCTACTTCTCTGCGCTGCTGCCGACTCCGCCCCCTGAATCAGCTCGCATAAGCCCCGCCCCGTAACCCAATAAGGCGGCGCGTACGCAAGTACCCTCTAATAGTGACACCTTTGCTTCTACGTCAGCGCTCCAGGTATTTGTTGGAATTACTTTATTTATACTATGTCGTCTCGCCGCACTCCGCCGAAGACAACTAATGTTCCTTCACTGGTAAAAACTCCTGTCTTGAGTTATGGATCTGATTCTCAGTTATACGTGTCACCTCCTACTGGTCAAAGTGACTTCATCACTCGTAGAATGAAGCGTAAACATCACGTACACGGGACGACTGAATATACTGTATCCACTGACGAATTGAAGGACATTTTTTCTTCATTTGAAGCCCAGCAGAACTCCAAATTCGAGAAACTCATGGAATCTATTCAATTAATCAAAGATCAGAACACTGAGATCCAGAAAAGCATGGATTTTCTTTCCTCCAAGTATGACGAAGTATTACAGAAAATGGTTAACCTTGAACAAAAAAATAAAGGTTACGAACTTAAAATCGAGGCACTAGAGAGCAAAATAGAACAGCTTGAGCGTAACTCACGCGCATCCACCATCGAAATTAGGAACATTCCTAGACAAGACTCGGAAAATAAGATTATTCTTCGTAACCTAGTCCAGAAGGTGAGCGAGGTCATTGATCAGCCATTATCTAACCTTGATGTTCAAGATGTCTATCGCCTAAAAACTAAAAAGGAATCTGGTAATCATATTGTGGTCAAATTCACAACTACTTCATGTAAAGATGGATTCCTAAAACAGTGCAGGAACTTCAATAAAATGCACAAAGACAGCAAGTTAAATACATCCCACCTGCAGCTACCTGGCCCTACTAGGCCGGTCTTTGTCGATGAGTCGCTGACAAGCTTGGGGAGACGACTAGCATACCTGGCCAGACTGTTTGTTATGGAACACAAATTCCATAGTACATGGACTTCTTATGGAAAGATTTTTATCAAAAAAACCCATGATTCACCAGCGCTGCGTGTGGACTGCGAACTAGATCTGGAAAAGATTGCAATTAAGTGACTACTCTACGTCAAATTACTATGTTTACTTTGTACTTTTTATGTTATATCCTTTTATATTTTTAAGTTTTACACTATAAGCTATTACACAATACTCCACAATGAAACACTCAACACATTAATAATAATAACACAACCATCTAACATTTTTAACTTTCCTACACTCATTTCACACATACATAGGGTGAACTATACATACGCAACGCAACAACATATCCATATAATACACACCTCTCAATTTTTCCACAGTGCTACGACACCATTATTTACAATTATTACTTGTTATCCATCTGTTACATATAACTACAATACATTATATACAAATTCATCATTATATTGCATTTGCATGAATAATTTTCAATCTACTTATGAGCTAGTAATCGTCACATCTTTTCATATCTCGCACGCTAACGCACTTTTAAATCACGCTTATTTTTCACATAATTCCAGTCTATTGACATGCTCGAATTCACCCACTTACTTAAATTATCAAAATTCGATAACATAAACCAAATTAATTGTGATCTTGATGATTTTGTTATAGCTGATTCATCCACTTGCGAAATAGAAGAGTGTCCTAATCTAATTAAAAGGCCACACTCTAGCCTAAAAATAATACATCAGAACATCCGTAGTGTTAATCGTAACTATCCTAGCCTGTTAACCCTTCTTAAAAGATCAAATACTGAGTGGGATCTTATCATACTCACGGAGTGTTGGCTACGCAACTCCCACAACATTCCTGCAATAGAAGGCTTTGACTTTGCTAAAACTGAAAATAACATCACCCAAAATGAAGGAGTCATCGTGTACTTCAAAGATAATTTAAGTCCAATAATATCGGAACCAACCATTCTTGATGCCAATTGTATTACAATACAGCTAGACAGCAATACCCTCGTCGTTGCAATATACAGACCTCCTGGTAATAAAAACATTAACCCATTTCTTGAATCTCTCAGTAACCTTTTAAGTAGCTTAAATTTCCCTAATATCATACTCATTGGAGATATTAACGTGGACATAACTCTCAATACCAACGATGCTAACTCATCATCCTACCTAAATCTACTAGCTTCCATGGGTCTCTTACCTGCCCACCAGTTACCAACACATAGTAAAACCTGTTTAGATCACGTCATGCTAAAAAGTAGTCTCCCTGCCTTTTGCTATGTCGCGGAGACGTCTATTACCGACCATGACAGTGTGATACTTGTGCTTGAGAACCACCACCATCCAAAGATAACATCTTCCATTAGGAAAGTTAACTACATAGGCCTTGACAACGATATGCAAAATATATGCCTCAACTCCATCTACGAAATAACTGATGTAAATGTGGCTACTACATTGTTAGTCAATGACCTAAACACTATAATCCTAGCTAACACACGAACCGTCTCTATTTCTAATCGCAACAGGATTATAAAGCCCTGGATAACAAGTGGTCTGTTGAGATGTATGAAAAATCGAGATAAACTCCACATAAAATCAAAAAAAAATCCCAGTGATGAAATCAGCAAGATCACCTATAAAAGGTATAGAAACTTTTGCAACTGGCTACTAAAAAAACTAAAAACGGACTATGAAAAAAACCTATTAGATAAAGCAGCTAAAACTAACAATAAAAAACTTTGGGACGCTGTAAAACAAATAACACACTCCAACAAAAAATCAAACCCAGCAATGGATCTTATATCCACCCCAAACCCTTCCACCTCTGTCAATGCAATAAACAATTTTTTCGTGTCTATTGGCAAAAACCTTGCTGAAAACATTCACGACGGAAATCCATCTATCTACACGCCTCACGCTAAGTCTTGTCCTTCCTCTTTCGTTTTGCTTCCCACTGATGAAGATGAGGTTCGTCAGTGTATCCTAAATCTAAAAAAAGCTAATTCAGTTGGACGAGACAATATCTCAGGAGCTTTTCTTAAAAGATACCACACTATCCTAGTCCCGCCCTTAACGTACATCTTCAACTTAATGTTCCACAGTGGTGTTTTTCCCAAGGAATTTAAATTTGCTGAAGTAATCCCAATCTACAAGAGTGGTGCCAGAGACTGTGTCAACAACTACCGACCCATCTCTATACTTTCTACTCTGTCTAAACTAGCTGAAAAACTTATTAACAAGCGTCTAATTAACTATCTTGAGACGAAATCCTTGTTGTCAAAATCTCAGTTTGGTTTTAGAGCTGGAATCTCGACCAATGATGCGGTTCACGGGTTAATCGATCATGTTGTTGATAAACTTGACCACAAAAAGAAAGTGATAGCGATATTCTTGGATTTAGCTAAAGCTTTTGACACAGTCTCTGTTCCACTCCTACTTACTAAGCTACAAAGTATGGGGATTCGTGATACACAGCTCAAACTACTTGGGGATTACCTTGCTGACAGGCAACAGAGAGTTAGAATTGGAGAATTCACTAGTGATGACTTACCTATTTGCTACGGCGTTCCTCAGGGTAGTGTGGTTGGGCCCACGCTTTTCCTCACCTTCATCAATGACCTGTGTGATCTGCTACTAAAAAATGGCAAAATTGTCACATTTGCGGATGACACTGCGTTGATCTTCCATGGTGACAGTTGGGAGGAGGTTTACAGCCTCGCTCAATCTGGGTTCAATACTGTAACTTCTTGGCTCATTAACAATGGCCTAACTCTCAATGTCAGCAAAACCAAAGTTGTACCATTCTCTATTAAAAACATCTCATCCTCAGTTCACGAAAATTTTAACATCAAAGCCCATTACTGTTCATCTTACCACTCTTGTTCCTGCAGTCGATTAGAAATAGCATCTAGTATAAAGTACCTGGGAGTCATGATTGATAGTTCTCTCAGCTTCAAACTCCACCTGGACCTACTATCTTCCAGAACTCGAAAACTAATTTTCATTTTTAAAAATTTAAGTCGTATTGCAGATAAAAATGTAATTAAAATGGTTTACATGGCCCTGTGCCAATCCATTCTCACTTATTGTATTACTTTATGGGGTGGCACTTGTAAAACCAACTTAATAAAACTGGAAAGAGCTCAAAGAGCGGTACTAAAAGTAAGCCTGTCGTTACCTTTCTTCTTTCCTACCAAAGATTTGTACTTGCTCTCTGATGTGCTGACAGTAAGACAACTTTTTATTCTGTGCTCAGCTCTAAAACAACATTCTTTAATTGGCTATGATCCACTACTTAATGCAAACAAGAGAGTCAAACACAGGGTTTGCCCAACACTCACTAATCGTAACACTGCCTTCTCACGCAAATTCTTTGAATTTCTTGGTGGACATCTTTATAATAAAATAAATAAGAAGCTAACAGTTTACCCTCTTACAAGAGCCAATTGTAAGAGGGTTATTACTGCCTGGCTTAAGTCGCTCAATTACGATGACACTGAAAGTCTGCTTATTGTACCATCCTAACCAACTGCGTATGCTGTCACCTCTTTCACCCCACACACACGCACTCACTCACACACTCACTCTGTCCCACACACACTCACTCAGACACATACACGCTCCCACACACTCGCACTCACACACACACTCACTCTGTCCCACACACTCTCACTCAGACGAATACACGCTCCCACACACTCGCACTCACACTCGCGCACACATACTCACGCACTCATACTCAATTACACACTCACTCAATTTAGTTCCTCTCACCCACTTTGTACCACCATAACAGCAACAACCTCACTCACCTAGCTTAATCCCTCATAACTATTACTTCTTACTGATGTTGTATACAACTGTCATCTATTGTCCGGAGTCTGGAGAGGCTGGTAATCTGTCATACAGGTCTCCTAGTACAGAAACCAGTCTCTCACATAGATCACAAGAGTTTTCGCTAATGTTTTGTTTGTTTTTTTATATTGTCTGTAAAATTCTATGTGAGAGAAGAACAATAAACTTTATTATTTATTATTATTATTTATTATAGACGACATCAGGAAGGTGCGTAGAGTTGTATCTATTTTATACAATTCTAGCACCCTCATGGGCCATGTACGAGTATGAGGCACCGAGTCATAGGCCTTCTTATAATCTATCCAACATGTCCACAGATCCTTTCTTGTCTAATCTTTGCTGTCTAATGGCCAATTATTATTATTAAGTTTTTCGAAATTACCCTCAGAAGACGATTTTGGGGTGTCAAAGCTTTTTTGAAGAATCAAATGGTACTAAGACGGGGACCTCTAGAGTCTGTGCGGAAAGCGAATCGTCATAAGATTTGATGGCACAGCTGTGTTTAATTACCATGTTTGTTATGTTGACAACACTGTAACAAGTTGATATTTTGAAACTAAGTTAGAAATATCATTATTATGTTTTCAGTGTGTACGATGGTTCTCTTCCATCCGCACAGACTCAACCTTGATTTGATTGACTGTTGCTGTTTGACCTTGAACTGGACCGCTTATCTCATGTCACATAGCATGTGAGTGACGTTTTAGTGTCTTAGATTTACTCTGTATTAGATTTTGTTTTGTGTCGCGTAATTTACGCGGCATTCGTTTTCATAATAAAGTAATATTTGTTCCACCCGAAATTGTGCGACTCAAAAAACGCGACCAATCTACTGCTCTTCGCATCCAGCAGACTTGTGGCTCTCGCCAGGACATCAGTCCAATTTGTGCAAGGCCTTGCATTATTGCGTCATCCAGTACAGAGCTCGCTATTCCAGAACCTTTCAGTCCCCTGCTTAATGCAAACAAAATTAGATCATTCTTGGGGCTAAGTCGGTTACCTCAGTTTTCCTGCATATCTACGTATTTCTAATTCGAACACGCTCGGAAAATCATAGAGCATTTAATCTTCTGATGGGGCACATTGTGGGTGACTACGTTTCAGACCCATATTTCATCACTGGCATCATGCACTGATGAGAGGATTTACATTGAAACACTGAGGTATGTGAGACGATAACGTATTGCTTACCTTCACACATGCCACCCAACTGAGTAGGATTCGACAACAACCTTTTTCTGTAAAGTCACAGAACTTCACGAGATTGGGTAGTTAGTACATGGGTATTTAAAATTACCTTTGTTTTGACCATATTTATTGTAAGATTCTTGCGAAAGCTCCACTGCACTGTCTCCATCATAGGATTAGGTGGTGAGTGGTGTATTTGCCATGGATCTTATTGTAAAGCATCATGACTGGGACCTTGGTCGAATGACCGGTGCGACTGTTATTTAGCCACGAGCCCTTTATTTAGCTAAAACTCAATGGACACCGTTTTTGAGCGCCATTAAAGTTTCCTAACTTAATCCCTAGATATCAACGATACCACATTTTTTATTGATTTAACAATAGCTTATTTTTAGCTGCCTTAACTTACTGTACATAAAAAGTCATCTGCAGGATAAAACACGGATCACGCGAACGAAGTCACGGGCGAACTGTTAGTAAATAAATATAAGTAATCATTTTTGCGTGATAAATTGTGCGAGGCATAGCGTGCTGCATGCAGGATAGTACAAGCAAATACAGTACCTACGCTAGCAGCCAATATTGTGTATTTATACTGAGCATCAGCTGTGTTTCATCAAATTTTACAAAACTGAAAGACTGTAAATTTAAGTAAACAAACTCCGTTCCAACCGGACAGAAGACACATCTCTCTTTTTAACCGACTTCCCAAAAAGGAGGAGGTTCTATGTTCGACTTCAAGCAGCAGTTTTTTTTTTTTTTAATTTGTTCTCCGATTACTCCGTCAATTGTGGACCGATTTTGAAAATTCTTTTTTTGTTTGAAAAAGTATGTTCCGAAATTGGTCCCATTTTAATTTGGTGAAGATCTGATGAAGAACTTCGGAGATATACAACAGAACTCTTCAATAAAAAACGGCAAATCTCTCGGGATTGCAGCAATCGCATGTCTGTTTGTTGTTTATAACATTTCATAACATAACATCACGCCAGTTTGCTCTTAAGGGGTAAGCAGACCTCTCATTTCACCGGTTATGTTCAAGTTTCATGAAATCTATTCTGGCGAAATAGTTCCCTTACTAACTTGCCTATTAGGTACGTACAACTAAAAAGTGAAAAATAAAAAAAAACATTTTGCAAAAAAATACTACCGACTTCCAAACACAAAACTACAAAGTGAAAAATAACTTAATTTTTTGAAGTCGGTGTCCATAACGCAAAAAAATGGTACCTACGAAAGACACCGACTTCAAAAAATTAAGTTATTTTTCACTTTGTAGTTTTGTGTTGGAAGTCGGTAGTATTTTTTTGCAAAAAGTTTTTTATTATTATCCTGAAAGTACGTTCTCAAAGCTGCTGGTAGAACCTACTTTAAAAAATAAACCAGAATCTTGTTTATTATGATTGCAAAACTCGTCTGCTCGAAATAGACATTATACGTCTAATCTATGTGTCAAATTGTTAAAACAAAACAGATTTTCATTCTGAGCGAAGCTTCATCTCAGTTTGTTGTTTGCATTATAATTTAAACCTACGTGTTATTTTTTTCAGCCACATCCTACGATACCATTCTATCAGAACATGCTCTTCCGGAGGGAGTGCGATCGAGAAATTCAGGATCGAGAAGAAGCGCACTACGAAGAAATTGTGTATCAGTAGTTACGAGACTGATGCCCCAGTGGTAACGGACACAAGTAATAAGTTGTAGGTCATGTAGTTTAAACCCAGGCAGGCGTTTTGTGTAAATTGCTTCATCACCACTGCTTACAAAACGGTGAAGGAAAACACTCTTACTTTCCAGGATCATATAGTTAAGATTTGCAAGAAAGCGTAAAGAAACCAGGGTTTCGTGCTGAGACAGTTGCAGGGATTCACTAATATTACCACGCTCAGGGCTGTATGACGCTTTGGTAAGGAGTCACTTGGAGCACGTTGCGATGATTTGGGGTCCTCATGAAGCGAAATACAATGTCATGCTGGAGCGAGTACAAAATAAATTTACAAGAGTCTCGTATTTCAAACTTTAAGGAGTTTACCCATTTTACCCGCTAATGTATCCTACACTGTTTGTACTGGGAATGGTGGGGTACAACGAACTCAGAGTGCGCCGGGAATTTGCACTCGCAGCGTATGCACTAAATCTCGTGCGTGGAGAAGCACATAACCCGGGTGTGCTGCGTCACCTGAACCTGTGCGTGCCAGATCGGTACGTGTGGGCCGCCACTGCTGGCCGTGCCTGCTGCTAGAACCAATCTATTGGCAAAAACACCTTTCACCCGCAAAATCTGTGTGCTCAACGGAATTTGGAGTGAATTTGCAAGAGTTTTGTTGAATTTTGTTAGTTATAATTAAAATTTAGATGAGTAAGTAAGGTTTTATTTTATTTTAGTTAAAAAGATGTTATTCGTGTTAGAAGTTTAGGTTTATATAATTATTATACATTTATGTAAATTCTGATTTTAGATTAAGTTTTTAACCACTCTATTGTATTGGGTTCAACCTGTAAGATAGTGTGTAAGTAATTTTGTTTTTTATGTTCTTTTTTTTTATTTGTGATGGGTTTGCTCTTGACTCTAGTCTAACCCTCAGTTTCCCACCTTAAAATTATCGGAGAATTAATGTGACAAATTGTCAAACATGCGTTATCTTCTGTGATTGGCTGTTGAAAATTCATTCAACCAATCACAGCAGATAACGCGTGCTTGACAATTTGTCACATTAATTCTCCGATAATTTTAAGGTGGGAAACTGAGGGTTAGTCATAGGTAGTAAAATTAATAAATAAACATCGTGAGGAAACCGACATGTCCTAGAACTAAGTTAAATTTATTCGCGCACTTTGTAACGTGGACTCATGAACATCCTGCAAATCATTGTTTAGAAGCCCAACTTATTAACAGCACCCTTTATTTATATTTCTGGATCTTGTATCTTTGTGAACTCATGAATTATCATCAGCTTTTTAATGTTTCCACTGCTGAGACACGGGCATCCTCTCTGTGGGAGAGGAGCTGGGCCTAATCAAACACGCGGGCCCAGTACAGGTGTCATATGCTTTTGATTATAAGTAAGAAATGCCGGTTTTCTCAAGATGTTTTCCTTCACCGTTTTATAAAGCAGTGGTGATGAAATAATTTAGTAGTAGTGTAGTAGTTTTTTTTTAAGTAGCCTGGGTTCCAAAGCACGACTCATGTAATGTTGTCATGTGGTGACATTCGAACTCATGAACAATTTTACAAATATTTTCGTGATTCATTAAGGAAAATTGTTACCTTACCTCAATTAGATTACTTAACTAAGTACCGCTATAGACAATTTTTCTGCTTAACCCAGGACACCTTAAGGAATAAAAAACTAATATGATATTGTACTGTGTAGTGAATTAAATAGTAGTCATATAATTTAATATAAATTCTTTTTTATTAAATAGATCATTAATTCAAATCATTTATTTCTATTAAACCATTTAAATTTACTTTTGAATTGTCAAGCAAAATATGAAGCTAGTTGCTCATTTTGCAAGAGTCTAGGTAGATATCTATGGAGAGGCGACACGCGCTCGACTGGTTAAAGCAGCCGCAATTTTTGCGCTAGCAGTTACAGCAGCCGCAATTATTGCGCAAGCGCGTTTATGAAGCTATCCTGCTGTAAATTGCCATCACTGCGGAGGCGACATTGTCTCTGCACAACACACGCTTGAAGAGTGCCCTGTGTGGGCCTCTGAGCGGCAGGTTCTAGGTCACCAGGATCGGGCGAGACCTGTCTTTGCCGGCAGCTGTGAGGGCCATGCTGGCAGAGACAGAAAACTGGAGGGAAATGGACTCATTCTGTGAGACCGAGATTGTACAGAAGGAGGCTGCTGAGCGGGATCGTTTGAGGGCCGATCCCACTCGGAGAAGAAGGCGTCGTCGAGGCAACCGCCTCGACGCTCAAAACGCTGAAACCCGACAGACTGGACTCTGGGGTCATGGGCGTTTCTTCCACCCACCAAATGCCTCCAGGAAAGACGGTGGCACAGTAATCACGTGTTGCCGTACACAGCGAAGTTCAGGGGAGGTGCTTTTTTAGTTTCTTCGGGGATGTGCCCCAACAGGCGTTGTACAGAGGAGGTTTCGGGAGAAAGGCCTCGTGTTTTCCACGTGTTGATGGTGATCACCGGGAAGGTTTTATTGTGGTAAAATCACGCACTCCCTGGTTTTTTCTCTAAAACTTCAGGTGCCTTTTGAAAGTTTTCTCCAGTTATTAAAAAAAATATTTCTATGGAGAAGAACGTTAACGCTCACAGACACTCTTTTCAATCAGTATTTTTTTTTATTACAAAGTAGGTATTTGGTATGAGACAGTCTGACGATGACACCGACACATCACCAATTCGTTTGCGGCCAGAATGAGTTCTTTATTTTGTAATTCTAAAACTCTTTTTATTTGGTCTGAATTGAGATCTCACAAATTTATTGTAAAGAGAACCAACTCTGTCCTCAAATACCTGGATTTCAGTTTACCGACTGTGTGTCAAATTCGTGTTTTTTTTTTCATACTACAAAAAAAAAGTAGGATCTTTATTTCGTATGTACAGTGCGTGCCTTGAAAGATGAGATTTGACACACCACATGGTTTGACTTGCGCAGTAGACGATTTATAGGTCTCTTTAGCGGTATGAGGTCTGTCTGAGTGCGGGAAGGGATCGGGCGTCATCGGGGCGGCGGACAAGTCTCATTTTTAATATTGTTGGAATTGCACAATATACACATTATGTTACTCTATATGGGCTTCTATTGTATACCTATATGTGTGCCGTGTATGTATGTTTGTTTGTGTGTATGTATATAACGGATCGTGATCATTTTGTTTTTATTGTATTAAGTATCTCTCGCGTGCGTCCCGCATCCAGCAGATCCCCGCAACCTTCACCAGGTCATCGTTCCATCTGATGGGAGGCCTTCCAAAGCAACGTCTCAATGTCACGGGACTGGTAAATGTGGTGACGCTTTGGGGAGGCCTATGTCCAGCAGTGGACGTCTTTCAGCTGATATGATGATGAAGTATCTCTCAACTTAGAGAACAGTGCAAGTTTCATTAAAATCGGTTTAATAGTTTCAAGATATGGAACATACAACCGAAGTACTTAGCTACAAACAGCACGAATGTGTAAATTAAGATAATGTTGGTATTTGGTCAATCCTTTAGATATCTTACTATCGAACTTGCTGAAACTAAAAAGAGAGAAATAAAAACTTATCACAAAAAATAAACCGACTTCTAAACATTGAGTTAAATGTACTACGTACTAGAGAAGCTATTTCAAACAAAAGATTGCGCGTAATTAGGAGACAGCGGGGGCAAGGGGGAGGGAGGTGTTATGTTCTCATAGATAACCAATAATGCGCACAGATGATATTTTTCTTACTCTTTGACATTCACACAAACATGGCCTCCGCGGTGACGCGACGTCACGAGTTACAATAAATTGATAAAATATAATTAAATTAAGCGTGTTTTCAACTTATTGTTGAAAACTCACTCCTTGACTTTTATTTATATTTCTAGAGTTGTTTGAACAGTATCTCAATACACACGAAGGCATTTTTAAGAAACAAAACTTAGTACTCAAACGTGTCACGTTGCAGCGAGCGCTTGTCACTGAATATGTGAGTTACCCTCAGTTTCCCACCTTAAAATTATCGGAGAATTAATGTGATAAATTGTCAAGCACGCGTTATCTGCTGTGATTGGTTGAATGAATTTTCAACAGCCAATCACAGAAGATAACGCGTGTTTGACAATTTGTCACATTAATTCTCCGATAATTTTAAGGTGGGAAACTGAGGGTTAGTGCGCGCGCTCTAACGCGTGTTAAAACCAATTGAGTTGAGGACTCTCCTCTAGTACGTAGTACATTTAACTCAATGCTTCTAAAGCAAAACACTAAAAACAGTCACCGATTTCCGAAACGAAAGTTATTTTTGCACTTATTTGTGTTTTGCTTTTGAAGTCGGTTTATTTGGCTTGGATCTAGTATCGATTGGCAAGAGGAGGAAGAAAAGTAATTAAAGCTGGTAGGGGTTGGGTCCCTGATTGAAACGCTACCACTCTTATTACAAGAAAATGCATATTTTTTCGAAAAAAAAAATATTTTCTCACCCAAAAAAAGTCCTCTGTGTTCTAACCTCAATCAGATAAAAAGTGAAAACAAACGTTAAAATGATTGACAACTAAATCTGTATCGGTATATTGTCTTTGGTGTAATATTTCGAGATAAATTGTTCTATTCTATTCTATATTTTTTTATGGCAAGCAAAGCCGATGTCGACTATTCTGCCAATGTCTAAAGTTAAAAGGAAGAGCAAGAATGTTTTATTAAAAAATTAAAAACCGGAACTGTATATAGGTACGAAATTTAATACAGTTGACACTTGTTGTGTTAGTACAAGACTGAAACAAACAAAAAATAAAAATACATAAATAATTGTTAACACATTAAAGATACATTGTATGCCACATACAAATAGGAGATATTTTAAAGTTTTGACTCAATGATATTCAAATAAACAGATATGTTATATGAGCACGCATTGTGAAGACTCGAATAGGTCACAATTGTGACCTTTAGTCTTTTGTTTATGTCACGCATGGCGAAGAGCGATAGGCTTTGTTGAATCAAAAACAAAATTTAAAAAATGCTATCGTGTGTATTTAGAAATTGTACCAATTATTATACCAAAGTACATAAAACAGAAGGGATCTCATACCATATGTAAGTACGCAATACGCCTCAATTTACTATTTTATTTATTTTTATTTCCTAATATTCTGATATTTGGAGGTTAGAAAAAGATAACAACATTGGTGGTCAGAATAATGTTTGTTTACATTCACACGCAAGTGACAAACATTAGCTGTCTCTTTTTTCTTGTTGGTTTTATCAAGCCATCCCTTTCGACTTGTAGGTGAAATGTCAGATGAATGAAAAGTGTGTGTGCGGAACACTTTTTTCTATTGTTTTGTGAGTGTATAACGTATCTGTTTATTTGAATATCATTGTTTTGACTCATAATTTTATATTGTTGTGACGGATGATAATCATCAGTGCCACAAGGAGTTCTGGGGAGGAATAAGTGAGAAGAGAGGGGAAATTTATTGGGAGAGGGATCTTAAATTTAGGAAGACTGCGGTACAAATCAAGCGAGGGGACGTTGTTAGAACATTCAAAAAAAATGTGATCCAGGGTACCCTCGCCTAATCCACACTCGCAGAGAGAGGAATCGCGTAAATGGATTTTATGGAGGAATACGGGGGTGCAGCAAAAACCTAGTCGGATTCTGCAAAGGACAGAAATAGCAGTTTTGGAAACCTTTCTGAAACCAAAGAACCATGGTTTTCGATTTATGGCCGGTTGGACAGCATGGAAAAATTTGCCTCTCTTTCTGCTAGAGATATTCCAATGCCAGGAGCATTGGAATATCATGAAGATTCAATTTAGGAAGGGACAACAGATCATAACTCAGGTGCGAATTATGTGAGAGAACGGCCGTTACAGATGAACACGCATCTTTAGCCAGTACATCAACACATTCGTTACCCTTGATGCCACAATGACTAGGTATCCAAACTAACTGAACTTCTCTTTGACTGCTAGCACATGCGAATAAAGATTTTTTAATTTTTAAGATTGTATTCTACTTTTAAACGGACTTTGTGCTAAGGCCTGCTAACAACTAAGTGAGTCTGTAAAAATGACGGCTTTATCAATATTAGTGTGTGATTCAATAAAAACGCAGGCTTCCAATATAGCCACACACTCACCGGTGAATACAGAAGACTTTCAGACATTTAAATTGTAAGATTATTCTGGAGTTTTGGTAGTAAACAGCGGCACCAGTGTTTTCAATATCATTTAATTTTGATGCATCAGTAAAAAATAATTGAAACCCATCCCATCGCTCGCCTACCACCGCATTGAAGGCCGAATTCGCCGATGGAGATGTTTTTGATATACCAATATCATAGAAAATTTTGGGGGAAAAACAAATAACTTCATAAGCGAAGCTAAAAAGGGGGAGTCTGGGATACTGGAAAATCGGACACGCTAAATTTTGAATAGTTCGGAAGGCTCTAAGGATTAAAGGTATTTCTTTTTTTCTCCAAAAGCTTGAGCTTGTGCATATGGCATTAAGCTCATTCAATCTCGCTAAAAGGGGGTGGGACGATCTGCAAATTGTCTTAGACAGAAAACGGCAGGCTAGATATTGCCGCCTCAGGGCAAGGGGAGGGTCAGCGCATTCGACCTGCAAGGCGTTAATAGGAGAGGACTTCATACAACCTGAGATGATCCGAAGGCACTTGGACTGAACCCTATCCAGCCCCGCCAGAGCGCCCTTGTTACAAGGAATCAGGTGAAATGTTCCATAATCTAAAACGCTGCGAACTAAAGCATTGTATACTAATTTCATGGTGTAAGGGTGAGCACCCCACCAAACACCAGCTAGAACTTTTAAAATTGAAATTTTCCGTTCACATTTTTGGATAAGAGAATTTACGTGATACTTACCTGTTAATTTTGGGTCCAAAATGACGCCTAAGAATTTAGCTTTGGCTACTACAGGGATATTATGACCAGAAATATTCACGGAGACCTGAGGAAGCTGTCTTTTGCGAGAGAATATTACTGCCGAACTTTTAGGTGCGGAAAGGGAAAGGCCTTGGCTTAAAAGTCACTGGTTCAAAGAATCCAAAGAGAGGCATAGAGATGAAGCAGCGTCGACGATCGAAGGATCTGTCACGTACAAAACAATGCCATCGGCGTATTGTAGAATTTGACAATCATTGTTTAAACAGGACCCAATGTCGGCCGTATACAAATTGTATAGAAGCGGACTGAGGACAAAGCCCTGTGGGAGCCCCTTCCACGTCTGCCTCTCCTCAAACTCCTCCCCCTGGACCTTCAAAACCAGTGACCGGGACATAAGGAGACTGCATATGCATTGGATCATCTTAGCCGGAAGACTCAGCTGTTGCAATTTTTGCCTGAGTACGGGAAGGAGAACGTTATCATATGCGGAGGAGATGTCGTGGAATGCGGCAACAAGGGATTGGTTTTTCGAGAAGGCTAGGCGAATATCCGTAACTAGGACACCGATACTGTCCATTGTACCAAGCCCCTTTCTGAAACCAAATTGGAAATTCGGCAGTAAATCTCTCGACTCGACTATCCACTCGAGACGATTTTTAATTAAGTGTTCCAGTAGTTTGGCCAGGGCTGAGGACAAAGCAATAGGCCAAAGACCATTCGGATCATCTGCATGTTTACCAGGTTTCAATAAGGGAATTATAATTTGGAGCTTCCATTGGTCTGGTACCCAGCCTTGACTATAACAAAAGTTAATTATATTTAGAAAGTAGGTTTTTGCCTTGTCACCAGCATGACAAATGAAAGAATATGGCACCCTATCAATACCAGGAGCTGAGTCCCGGACATGATGGAGTACCACATTCAGTTCTTCCAAAGTAAAAGGTGCATCGAAGGGATCCTCTGCTAAATTAGAAACATTACCTATATTCACACATTCGGATAAGAGGGGCACATATGGTGGAACTATTTTGTCAAAGAAATGTTCAGCTGTTTCCCTAGTTATTGGTGAAGAAGTAGAGGGAGAACATCCACGTCTAAACCTTTTAATTGTTTGCCAGACTACTGAAACTGGATTAGAAGGAGACAAGGAGGTGCAGAATTTCACCCATCCAGCAAGTTTCTTCTTGCGAAGAAGACGTTTGGCTCTAGCGTTAGTCTGGAGGTTTGCCAGAAGGTTATTGGTACACATATCTGTATTATAACGTCTCTCAGCCTCATTCCTTGCTTTAACCGCAGAGGTGCATTCTGAATCCCACCATAGGGGTGAAGGGATTTTATTTCTGGCACAGTTTCTTAGCGGAAAAGAAGAATCTGCACTCGAGGTAACAGCTGTCACAAAACTCTCATAACAACTTTTGGCATGGTGGTGACCAGAGGGGTTTGATAAACATGAATTTAAATTAGGAAGAGAATCAATTTTATCCTCCAATAATGAGACAAACCTAGTCCAATCTGGTTTGGATAGGTTGTATTTCAAAAGTGGAGGCGAGGTTTTTTCTAAATATGTTCTATTAATTAAATAAATGCCAATGGGGTAGTGATCACTACCATGCGTCAAGGCCGTACATTCCCAGTGAGTAGATGCAGCCAATTTCACCGAACAAAATTTTAGGTCTACACAACTCTTTTATTGACCAGGAGGAGATCTACGAGTTGGAGAGCCATTATTTAAAATGCAAAGATTTAGATCATCCAAAATTTCAACCAGCGCTACACCGAAGGCATCACAGCGTTCAGATCCCCATCTATAGTGGTGGCAATTAAAGTCACCCATGACCATCAATGGGCCTTGCACATTGGTAAAAAGGTTTCTTAAAACAGCTAGAAAATCAGGATGAGGGTGTGCAATATAAATTGAAAACACTGTGATGCCCTCGACCCTTCCCGCCACAATACTCAAATTGCCATCGAATGGAGGCAAAGAAAAGGGAGAAAGTGGGACCCGATTATTAACGAAGAGAGCTGACCCTCCGTACCCATCGGATCTATCACACCTAAGAATGTTAAAATGTGGCATACGGAAGCTAAGACTTGGGGCCAAGTCTCAGCTACGGAACAAGCCAACGGCTTGTATTTGTTCAAGAGGAATATGAGGTCGTGATTTTTATGCCACACGCTCCTCACATTCCACTGGAGAAATATTTGGTGGGACTCCATTTTTAATGTTTAATAAGAGAGAAATAAGTTGATCGGCAACGTTGGACGGTAATTGAGAGTTATTTGAGGTAGAGGACATAAGTGATGGTAAAATTTTAAGTAAAAGTTCAATGACTGAAATGGTATTATTACTGGGGGTATTATTATTAAGAGCACAGCCATTAGACTGTGAAGATTGCGGAGTGTTTACTATTTGCTGATGAGCAGCTTTATTATAGGATTGAGAAAGTGGGGCATGGGTCCTGGGCTTGAGAGTGACGGTTTTACGGTAAGACTGTGACTTAGTGACATTGGCGTAGTTGCAGGACACTGCTGGAATCGCTTTGCTGGCCTCAATATACGAGATCGAGATCGACAGTCTTAATGGCTTTCTGTCTACCATGCTCGGGGCAAGACTTGCTATTAGCGAAGTGGTTTCCCGAGCAAAGCACACAGAAGGCCTCGCCCTCAGAAATGTTGCAACCATCACCAGGGTGATCATGGCCACACTTACTGCAGCGTGGGTTTGACCTACAGACATTTGCAACATGACCAAATCTACAGCACTTACGGCATTGGATGGTGGGATAAATGTATTGCTCAACAGGAAGGGAAGTGTAACAGCAAAATACCCGCTTCGGTAAGGCCTGTCCATCAAAGGTAAGAACACAGGTCTCTGTAGGCTTCCACTCCACTCTCCCTTCAGCCTGGACCTTCCGGTTTATTCTACGCACTTTTAAAATTTGCCCCCAACCTGAGGGCACAGACAATTAGGTTAATGCCTCCTCTTCACTACGGTCCGAGGGAACCCCCGTTACAACACCCATCCTGGTTATGTTGAACGTCGGGATAGCAGCCGTATATCCATGTTTGGACAACAAGGTGTTGACTATAAAAGCATTTGCATCTTGAGGGGATGTAAACTCAACTGAAACCCTATTTCTTCCAACCTTGTTGACTCCATCGCGGATAATATTTGCAATTTTATTAATAATTAAAAATTTCCCAAAATTAACGGGATGCAGAGTAGTGCCAGAATTAACCTGCGACTCCACACGAGAAACGTGAACAATGAATGGTCCTTTATCCAAAGCGGAGTATCTTACACGGCCGATTTGGCTCTTAGGTTGTATGTTTGGAGATGTTGGTGTAGGTAGTTCTGCATTACTGGGACGTTTGCGCGTACTATGAAGGACTTCCATGTCAGACACACTGCAGACCACATCTGCAAACTGCGATAGGGGGTTCGGCGAGGGAAGAAAAGAAGTTAAGTAGGTTGGGATATCTGGAGGGTCAGGATCAGGTGGTTTGTTTCTATCCATTATGGATGAAACAGGAGCAAGGGGTGGACAAACACGGTACAAACCTGTTTCTACAGTCTAGGACAATACACTTAAAAATTAAAACAAGTCACAACAGTAATAAAATAAAATAAAAACTGAATTTTAACCACAAGAAACTAGAAACAACGTGCGCTCCAAGAAACCCGTGGCGAGAATCCGAGATAAATTGTTGAAAAGAATCCTGCTCAGAAAGTTAGTGTACACCGCACTTCATGGGTAAAATAGGTCGAATCTGATCCAAATTGGGGCACCCCGACTTCATGTAGTCTTTTGGCTGCTACCCCTAGGTATATACAAAAACCGGAGGCACGAAGAGTGAGCAACCCCCAATGCAAGCTGCGGTGGTGAGCATGGGTGCCTATCCTTTGTTACGTAAGGGCGAAAGGGTTGCGCCTCCTGCAGAGCCGGAGACGATGCAGAAGCAACTTTCAAGTGTTTTGAGGTTAGGTTACAATATGTAAATTGTTTTTCTCAAGAACGGTGCGTCATCTTTTCATCGTCGAGATGCCAGAGGGGCACCTCTCCCTCCTATTAAATCGTGTTGAGACATCGTTGAAGAAGCAATTTAACTGATGTTGAGGTGTGTCCTCGTGTTTCGGGATTGTCAAACAGGGGAGGTGATGGCAGTGAATGAATCGTTTATTTCCTCTTGAAAATTAGATTTATTACAGAAAGTAAGTAATAGCAAGACAGAATAGAGAAGTTAAGATGGGAAAAGAGTGTGTCGTTGTAGTCATTCCTCTTCGTAGGCTGCCTTCACCGCCCTCTCCAGGCAGGCCGTCGAACTACGTCGCTGGACAATGTCGCAGGTGCACCTCGATGTAGTAATAGCGCGCTGTGAGCCCATCTACAGCCTTGTCATACCTCCCCTCGTTGGTAGATGGCGTTGTCCTTTACATCCTGCACCGCTTTGAGAGCTACAAGATAGCTCTCAATAATTACAAATGTTGTAGTGAAGGGACTATCGCTGGCATGTTTGCAGCGTCGGTGTTGTCCCTGGGTACTGGAAATGGACAGGTCTTGAAGAAGGTCCTCTCAATGACGCCTGTAGTGGTGCGAGTGGAGGCCACCCTATTTTTTTTTTTTTTTTTTGGGTGGGAAATCATCCAATGACTTCTCCCGCTCTGGGTGAAGCAGGAGGGCGTGTCAGACTTTTACTGACTAAAACCCACCCGTGTTCCTTCAGTTGCTTGAGCCAGGGCCGCGGTAACTCTCTTTCAAATTTATCCGCGACCCAGACAGGCATCGGCCCTAATGGACCCCGTCAGTTTTGCTGACATCTCTTTGAGGCGCGCGTGGAACACTACGCGCCGTCGACTCAGGCCTGGTCCTTATCGGACGGCGAGCTACCCATTACTCGCCGTCCGCAAGCCCGCGCCTACGGTGGCCGGGAATCGGCTTGCGACTCCCGACGCCCAGGGCGTCTCCTGCGGTGGCTAGGGGCGCGAGGGAGTCTCCGTTGCGTCTCCCTCACGCGTTCCGCCTCCTCCTTCGCGAGCATTACTGCTTCGCAGAAGGAGGTGACAGCTTCCCATGCCCTCTCGCCCCGTACCATGGACTGAACCAGGGCCGGACGCGAGAGGTCGCCACCGCTTATCGCCTGAGTGGAGGCCACCCTGGGCCGATGTATATACACGCATACCGCCCCGCACCTACGCCCAAACTTTTGTTTAGTTTTTTGGAATTTTATGCTCTGGCTTGTTGAGGCCTTAAGTCACGTCTTTAGTTTTTTAAAGTAATTTCTTTGTTGTTCTGCATGATAATGCAGATGTAACACATTATTTATGTTCCAAAAAACATTAATAAATAATGTGTTGGCAACAAAAATAACAAATTATTATCGAGTAATAAATACTATTTACTTATATTGAACAATTCAATTCTTTTCTAATTTGTCCGTGATCGCGCCTGTTTCAAAGATTCCACATATTTTATTTTATGGTGTCTTTTTTGTTTTTGTGCTCACATCATTAATTTATTATTAGAAAGAGCATTTTTCATTGGCTTTCTGTTGACTATGCAAGGAATATAAGTACTCTCTACCGAGAGTGACTATGGTTTCCTTCTTTGTTTGTTTTTATTAGCTGTAAGTTCTTCATGTACTAAAATAAATATAAATAAATGGTTAAATAATATAATTTTGTGTAGTTGGGTAGAAAGTTAAGGTTCATAAGTACACTAATTCCACATCACAATATCTATTATTTACAAATAATTTAAACAACTCATGAACTTAACTCGAAAAAATCCCGCTGTAAAAAAACCTAGTGTGTAGAACCAGCAACTAACAGCACTGACAGCGACACCACAAACAATTTGGGAGAAACGTCAAAAGTCGAGAACTGTCAATGTCAAACTCTATGGATTTTCGTTTTTGGCGCACGCGGAAGTGAACATTTCGAGTGATTTCCTTTTCCTAAAAATTTCAAATCGTATCAAAACTTTTGATTTATCATAACACAAATATTTTTGTACGTTGCATCGACTTTATTTTACTTGTGTCGAGTGTTTGGTTTAAAATGGAGGTGACAGACTTGAGCGATCTGCTTAACGTTCGTTCGATCAAAATGGAGCAAGGGGAATCTGGATTTGATGAAAACACTGTGGAATCTTCCGACCCTCTATCAATTATACCTCAATACGTTACTGAGTCTGATCTAGGTAGGCAAATATTAGTTTATCTATTAGTTCCGTACCGTTTCACTGTTTTGTTTGTGAGCACTAAGTTTCGACCTTCAATTTCGTCAATATGACCCTTCCGCTATTCGAATTATCGAAAATAATGTCTTCCCATATTAATATTTGCGCTTAAAGCATTAATAATAAATGTTATGAAGGTAGCATAGCAATTTAAATATTCCAATATAGAATCACTTGTCAGCGGCTAGACATAAACTTATTATAATTAAACAATTTTAACAGTCTTTTAATCTTCATCAAGTATTGATGAAAAATATAATTTTCTTTTCCTCTTCTTTGCGTCATGTCCAGTTGGTATTCATGTTTTGTGATAATCACTGGTGTCGCTGCTGGCCTGTTTTGTTGACAAACAACTAAAAGAACAAACATTCAGATCACTTGTTGTTCAATTATGAGAAGAGCGACCTATCGGTTATGGTCTACCTAAGCATATTTTACTAAGTCAAAAGTGAATAGGTGACTTCCAGGCAAGCATGCTTCACCATCAACCTCATCTTCGCTTACCATCAGGTGAGCCAATGGTCAAGCACAAGCCTATTTTGAATAAAAATAAAAAAGTATTTGCAATTTACTTCATTACCACAGTTCTAAATATAGATATATCAGATATCTGGTTACTATCTAGTATGCAACATAACTGGCACCTAATAACTTTCCGGCCGGATACCGGATAACAAGTGCCTATAGGGGCCGGATAATGGATTAAAAATAGAACAACATTTAGGTAATTACTTTATTTACATCACTCAACAAATACAATCAATGATTACAAATTTTTTATTCTACAATTTAGAAAAATAATTAGTACCTACTCATATTGCGTTAAGGTTTTGTTTGGCTTTTCTTCATAATCAAGGCCAGCTTCAGAAATCATTAAATGTTTGTAGAATTATGAAAATACTTCAAATAACAAAAGCGCATATTTATAACCGACAATAAATAAAGGAGGAGGTTCTCAATTCGACCATACAGTAGCACGCAGCATGTAGTTATGTGTGGTTGTCTGACCATGCATAACTTTTTATTGAGTAATACAATTAAAAAAAAAAAAACAATTGCGAAGGTATACCTCAAAGTTGTTGCCATTTATATTTTAAAAATAAGACCACCTCTGAAGTTTGAAAAACAGGATTCATTGATAATTTTTCCACTGAATTTTCAAATGTGAACCGATTCTGTTGTCTGACCTTTTGACAAAAAATTTAACAGGCAAAATAAGGAACTGAAAAGCAAAAAATAAATCTTTTAGTCTAGCATTTTGAGGTGGCGCCAAACTTCTGCGAGCAAAGCCCTGCCCACTGCTACTTAAGTTTGGCAATTATGATTCAATCATGCAAGGAAACTCCAAGCATAGCCCTCTCCATTACCCTTTGGGTGACTGTAAGCTTTCTGATGAGGCCATTGTGAGCGACCATGTCTCAGAGCCATAGGTTATCACTGGAAACATACACTGGTCATAAGCTTCCATCTTGAGACACTGGTAAGTTGGACGAGAAGATACCGCGCAACTGCCCGAACGCTGCCCAGTCATCTTTAGTTAGAGCAACTGGCCTACGTTTTCTTAGTATGTTAGTAGCAGCTGAGCTTACAAATATCTGAGCTAATTTATGAAAACTAAGGAGTAGAATTCCCTGCCAGATGCCTTGGGCTCTTTTAGTAATAGGTTACTTCCAGACAAGCTTGCTTCATCATTGACCAAATCATTGTTTACCATCAGGTGGGATGGTGGTCAAAAGTGAGTCTATTGTTAATAAAAAAAGCCATAAAAACACTGTACAATGGCAGACTAAGTGCTTAATTATGTTTTAGGGCTCATGCAGGCTGGTGGCGAGATATTGCAAACCCCTCTGGCCGTGTTCTCCGATACTCCGGATGAGGATGACACTATGCAAAGTACGGAAAGCAGTGGTGAGTTGTATCATATGCATCTATCATTATCTACCTATCATTTTGTTTGATGGTGGTTATCAATTCCACGAAGTACTTAGTGGTTAGTAGCTGCCTATGTGAATAGAATACAAATAGAATATAGGTACCTAATATTTTTTTGAGCTATGGGTACAATGGCAGTCTTATCGTAGAAGCATTGCAAGCAACCTTTACTACTTTGTACCAGCAGACATGTGTATGGTGGAATTACCTTATTTACCTCTTCTAGTACTTGCCTGGACGAGCTCCTTCACACTACACCTTATTATCATGCTATACTATTCTCCTGTTGCAGACGAGGTGATAGTCCAGCTCATGGACATCAGGACCAATCTGTCCCGTCTCCGAGCGATGCTGGAAAGAAGGCTGGGTTTTGATCTGTCAGATTACACATTCTGGCTGCAAAATGCCAAAATGGTAAGAAATAATTACATAATATCACATCTAAGTGCAGACAGACAGCCCACTTTGCAGGGGCTGCTTTAGCGCCGGGGAATCGGCAGCCGTCATCTTGGAATGCGAGGCTGTGGCTTCTCAACGTGCAGAAAACCTACTGTGAAGCCCCCAGGAACCTTTTGAACAATTGCCAAGTTGGGAAAAGTGTTTTTGGGTATTTACCCGACTGCCGAAGGAGGGAGTGGCGTTCTAGAGACCAAACGCGTTGGCCGTTTTTCATGATTCTTACGGCAATCGATTCGTATATAACGAACATATATTAAAATACATTCGTACATTAAAATTAGAAAATAGAAAAATGGCGGCTTTTGGCCACCCATTTTCACATCTGTTTTTGCCAACCAGCTCGCGAATATGTATCCTCCGACTGCACAGTATGATTCTTAGTATCAGCTTGAAAATTTAATTGGTTCCCTAAGAATCAATGTTTTGAGTAGTTGCAATTCAGTATATCTTTGACTTTGGGCATCCTCTTTCCAGCTGGAAAACCACAAGACGTTAGTGGAGCAGTGCATAAGGGGAGAAGGTGTAGTACAGGTCAACATTCAGATCCGGGCATCGGAGAGGAAGATCAACATTCTGGACGTTCTCAAGCCTGATGAAGAGTTGGTGCAGCTGCCCAATCAGATAGACGATGAGTGTGAGTGAATACTATTTTCCGACAGGTCCCACTCTAGGGCAAAGGCCACAAAGGGTGTATTTGTAGCGACATCTATTTCGCCACAACGATCGATAAAACGGCCAAAAGTCACACAAACCGCGCGATTTTAAAATGTACTGCAGAAGCCACCATAACAGACAGATTTATTTGTTAAACAATGCATCCTCTATCTTCAGGGACTTTATAATGAATTTCAGAACTTTGCTTGAAAGTTATTTCTCTCGTTTCTATGCTATGCGTCATAAACAAATAATGTTTGTTTGTTGCCTTCAGTGCTGGAGCTGGGGGAGCCGCTGGGTGCTCCGGCGCCGCGCTCCCCGGACGTGGTGTCGCACGCGGCGTCCGTCAAGTGGGTGGTGGACGCCACGTTCAAGAGCGAGCACCGCACGCGCGTGCCCGACGACCCCGCGCACTGGTCAGTATGAGCAGCCAGCTATGTAGCGCTGTGAGCAGTGAGTGATGTAGCACGCGGCGTCCGTCAAGTGGGTGGTGGACGCCACGTTCAAGAGCGAGCACCGCACGCGCGTGCCCGACGACCCCGCGCACTGGTCAGTATGAGCAGCCAGCTATGTAGCGCTGTGAGCAGTGAGTGATGTAGCACGCGGCGTCCGTCAAGTGGGTGGTGGACGCCACGTTCAAGAGCGAGCACCGCACGCGCGTGCCCGACGACCCCGCGCACTGGTCAGTATGAGCAGCCAGCTATGTAGCGCTGTGAGCAGTGAGTGATGTAGCACGCGGCGTCCGTCAAGTGGGTGGTGGACGCCACGTTCAAGAGCGAGCACCGCACGCGCGTGCCCGACGACCCCGCGCACTGGTCAGTATGAGCAGCCAGCTATGTAGCGCTGTGAGCAGTGAGTGATGTAGCACGCGGCGTCCGTCAAGTGGGTGGTGGACGCCACGTTCAAGAGCGAGCACCGCACGCGCGTGCCCGACGACCCCGCGCACTGGTCAGTATGAGCAGCCAGCTATGTAGCGCTGTGAGCAGTGAGTGATGTAGCACGCGGCGTCCGTCAAGTGGGTGGTGGACGCCACGTTCAAGAGCGAGCACCGCACGCGCGTGCCCGACGACCCCGCGCACTGGTCAGTATGAGCAGCCAGCTATGTAGCGCTGTGAGCAGTGAGTGATGTAGCACGCGGCGTCCGTCAAGTGGGTGGTGGACGCCACGTTCAAGAGCGAGCACCGCACGCGCGTGCCCGACGACCCCGCGCACTGGTCAGTATGAGCAGCCAGCTATGTAGCGCTGTGAGCAGTGAGTGATGTAGCACGCGGCGTCCGTCAAGTGGGTGGTGGACGCCACGTTCAAGAGCGAGCACCGCACGCGCGTGCCCGACGACCCCGCGCACTGGTCAGTATGAGCAGCCAGCTATGTAGCGCTGTGAGCAGTGAGTGATGTAGCACGCGGCGTCCGTCAAGTGGGTGGTGGACGCCACGTTCAAGAGCGAGCACCGCACGCGCGTGCCCGACGACCCCGCGCACTGGTCAGTATGAGCAGCCAGCTATGTAGCGCTGTGAGCAGTGAGTGATGTAGCACGCGGCGTCCGTCAAGTGGGTGGTGGACGCCACGTTCAAGAGCGAGCACCGCACGCGCGTGCCCGACGACCCCGCGCACTGGTCAGTATGAGCAGCCAGCTATGTAGCGCTGTGAGCAGTGAGTGATGTAGCACGCGGCGTCCGTCAAGTGGGTGGTGGACGCCACGTTCAAGAGCGAGCACCGCACGCGCGTGCCCGACGACCCCGCGCACTGGTCAGTATGAGCAGCCAGCTATGTAGCGCTGTGAGCAGTGAGTGATGTAGCACGCGGCGTCCGTCAAGTGGGTGGTGGACGCCACGTTCAAGAGCGAGCACCGCACGCGCGTGCCCGACGACCCCGCGCACTGGTCAGTATGAGCAGCCAGCTATGTAGCGCTGTGAGCAGTGAGTGATGTAGCACGCGGCGTCCGTCAAGTGGGTGGTGGACGCCACGTTCAAGAGCGAGCACCGCACGCGCGTGCCCGACGACCCCGCGCACTGGTCAGTATGAGCAGCCAGCTATGTAGCGCTGTGAGCAGTGAGTGATGTAGCACGCGGCGTCCGTCAAGTGGGTGGTGGACGCCACGTTCAAGAGCGAGCACCGCACGCGCGTGCCCGACGACCCCGCGCACTGGTCAGTATGAGCAGCCAGCTATGTAGCGCTGTGAGCAGTGAGTGATGTAGCACGCGGCGTCCGTCAAGTGGGTGGTGGACGCCACGTTCAAGAGCGAGCACCGCACGCGCGTGCCCGACGACCCCGCGCACTGGTCAGTATGAGCAGCCAGCTATGTAGCGCTGTGAGCAGTGAGTGATGTAGCACGCGGCGTCCGTCAAGTGGGTGGTGGACGCCACGTTCAAGAGCGAGCACCGCACGCGCGTGCCCGACGACCCCGCGCACTGGTCAGTATGAGCAGCCAGCTATGTAGCGCTGTGAGCAGTGAGTGATGTAGCACGCGGCGTCCGTCAAGTGGGTGGTGGACGCCACGTTCAAGAGCGAGCACCGCACGCGCGTGCCCGACGACCCCGCGCACTGGTCAGTATGAGCAGCCAGCTATGTAGCGCTGTGAGCAGTGAGTGATGTAGCACGCGGCGTCCGTCAAGTGGGTGGTGGACGCCACGTTCAAGAGCGAGCACCGCACGCGCGTGCCCGACGACCCCGCGCACTGGTCAGTATGAGCAGCCAGCTATGTAGCGCTGTGAGCAGTGAGGAACAGGGTGTAATGTCCCGCCACCAGACGGGTGTCTGGTCTGTCTGGTGGGCAACTGCCCTACGGGTTATTGTCGCTAACTCTACCTGTGCGGTGCAGGATATTCGCTACAATACATATCTTACATCTATCATTATTGCTTATCCAAACTTCAACACAACAGGATAACGTGCTACGTTTGTGTGCAGGTCTGTGCAGCAGGTGAAACTGTGGATACAGTGGGCGGTGCGCCAGTTCAACCTGACCGGCATCAAGCTGTCGGACTGGAACATGTCGGGCGAGGAGCTGTGTGCCATCAACAACATGGACTTCAAGTGAGTGCACTCTGATATTCTTCAACCTGCAGGGCTAGACAGATATTTTTCTGTAGTGTTAACGCTAGACTGTATGGCAATGACATTACCTGCGGAAAGGGCACGTAATGTCACGCGTTATGCGATCAAAGTGTTTTGATTCAAAAGCGTAAGCGACGCGTATAACACGACGCTTAAGACCTTTTTTTAGTGAAGTTCTAGTGTCACCGTACAACTGAACGTGATCGTGAACGTGTACAGATAGCGTGTGCAGAAAGTATTTTGTCTGCATTTTGTTTTGGTTGGCTTCCAATCTAAACCGTTTCAGCTGAGTTGGTATTTTTACCCGACTGCCGAAGGAGGGTAATGTGTTTATCAGTTTATGTATGTATGTTCCTATGTGGCGTTCTAGAGACCGAACGCGTTTCCGATTTTGATGATTCTTACGTCAATCGATTCGTCTTAACCCTGCGAGTGTCACAGTCTATATTAAAATTGGAAAATAGCATAATGGCGGCTTTTGGGCGCCATATTGTGGGGGCCCAATAATGTTTTTCTTCCAAACCAATCGTGTGGGGTATCAAAATAAAGGGTTTTAAGAGGTGATTTCAAAAATATATAACACTTATATGTTTAGTACCTAATTCGAAAAAAAAGCGTTAACTAAAATGTTATAAATTAAAAAAGTTAATTCAAAAAATTAAAAAACTCGACAGCCAGCTCGCGAATATGTATCCTCCGACTACACAGCATGATTGTCTTCTTGTTTACATCTTTTTAGTTCGCTCTTAAGCAGTCGGGTTTTTTTGATTTTTGGAATTATCCTTTTTTTAACCTCCGGCGGAAAAAGAGGGGTGTTATAAGTGTATCTGTGTGTCTGTCTGTGGATTTTGATTTAGTTTGTTTGATAGGTGATTTTGTCGAGAGTGTTCTTAGCTATGTTTGAATAAAATCGGTTCAGCCCTTCAAAAGTTTTGGGCGATTTACTGTTTGAATCGGGGTATTTTCGCAAGATATCGTGTCATAATTACGTGTTCAATAGATTGCCGATCGAAGCGTATCTACTATGTACTAGATAAATTATGTAGCATGAAATAAAAATCTGTCGGGGGCTTTTTAAATTTTGAAAGTTTACTTGTTACATGGAGCGACAGCTTATCTGACCTCTATAACCCAGTATCTGGGTAATACGAAACCCTTTGGTAAGACTGGTGTAAGATTTCAGGCTTCTGAATACCCGATCTTCAGATGACAGCCGGGGCCAACGGTATAACTATATACATTTTCTCAAATCATTAGGTATCGGCAAAAAGTCTCACAACACGATTCCTAAAGACTTGGATTTCAATTTACTTAATAGTCATGTTTCTGCTTCACCCGTATTGGATAGGGACACCAAAGCTACTACGCTAAGTAATCTTTCGAACCTTCCGTTACCTGATTTTTTCCCTTTTTACCCGACTGCCGAAGGAGGGTAATGTGTTTATCAGTCTATGTATGTAAGTATGTATGTTTGTTCCTATTTGGCGTTCTAGAGACCAAACGCGTTGGCCGATTTTGATGATTCTTTCGTCAATCGATTCGTCTGAACCCTGCGAGTGTCACTGGCTACATAAAAATTGGAATAGAAAAAATGACGGGTTTTGGGTGCCATTTTGTGGGGTTTTTTTTTTTTCTCTCATACCCATCATGGGGGGTATCAAAATAAAGGGTTTTCAGAGGTGATTTCAAAAATATATAACGCTTATATGTTTAAATGTACCTAATGACTAAAAAGTTGTAAATAAAAAAGTTAATAAAAAAAAACAAAAAACCCGACTGCCTAAAAAGCGAACTAAAAAGATGCAAGCAAGAAGAAAATCATGCTGTGCAGTCGGAGGATACATCTGGTTTTGGTCAGCCAGCTCGCGAATATAACTTAATTTACTATATATTTTACTATAATAACTTTTTTTGTCTTAAGTCAATTCACTGCTTGTGATGTTAAAAAGAGTATTGTATCAATTACTTCCAACGTTGTTGGTAGTGACTCTGTCAGCCGTAAAATGATTATCCCCATCCTTGATGACATTCTTCCTGTTATCCTTTACATCCTCAACTTCTCTGTTACCAGTGGTGTCTTCTCACAAGCCTGGAAAGATGCCCAAGTTATTCCTCTACCCAAAAAATCTAATCCTGCATCTTTCTCTGACTATCGTCCCATTTCTATTCTTTCTTTCCTATCCAAAGTCCTTGATAAATTGTCCACTATCAACTTAGCTCATTCCTTTCCAAACACAAACTGCAAAATCCCTTCCAGTCTGGTTTTCATCCGGGACACAGCACTACCTCAGCACTTGTGCACGTTACGGATGATAGCAGGTCAGGCATGGAAATGGGCAAGTTAACCGTACTTGCTTTGCTTGACTTTAGCAATGCTTTCAACACGGTTGATTTCGACATTTTGCTGGGCGTCCTATGCTCTTTTAACATATCTCCTGCGGTAATTGACTGGTTTCATAGTTACCTGTTTGGCCGCCGGCAGTGTATTAGCATTAAGGTATCTTTCTCTTCTTGGTGCCATACCTCTGTCGGTGTGCCGCAGGGCGGCGTTTTATCTCCTCTACTTTTCGCACTCTTTATTAATGCTATCACTCAACGACTATCTTCTTTCTACCACCTGTATGCTGATGATCTGCAAATTTATACCCAAGCCCCTCTCGGTGAGTTATCTGACGCTATTGAGACTATTAATATGGACCTGGCTCGAATAGGTGACTGGAGCACTGAGTTTGGGTTGAAGATCAATCCGACTAAGACTCAAGTGGCTGTTGTAGGTAGTTCCCGAACTGTTTCTAGGATTGATTGGGCGTCACTTCCCCAGGTTTCTTTCAACAATACTATTATTCCTATAACTCACACTGTAAAGAACCTGGGGATTTATATCGATGGCACTCTTTCCTGGACCAAACAGCTGCAGAAGGTTAGTCGTAAACTATTTACTTCTGCTGGTTCCCTGAGACGCCTTTGTAATTTTCTTCCCATGACCACTAAAATTGGGATAGCTCAATCTCTACTTCTCCCTATCCTGGACTATGCTGATGCCAGCTATCTTGATCTCACCCAAGACCAATTGGACAAGCTTGAGCGACTTCAAAATCTCTGTGTCAGGTTCATATTTGGCTTGCGCAAGTATGATCATGTTTCTGAATTTCGAACCAAGCTCAAAAGGCTTCCTATTCGCCTTCACCGGAATGCCCACATACTTTCTTTGCTATATAAATCCATCAAGTTCCTTTGTGACACACATTCTAGGTCCTTGAGATCATCGGAGAATCTATAATTAAGTATACGTATGCATTCCACATCCTTCTTCGACAAATCGTTTACAGTTCAAGCAGCTCGTTTGTGGAATGCATTACCTATTGAAGTGAGGCGTGCTCAATTCTTACCAACATGAAGGAGCATTTCCTTTCACTATAATTAGTCCTCTCCTTTCTCTGTGATATATTTGTTATTGATTAGTATATTATGTATTATTGTATGTAAGTATTTTATGTTATTATGTCTAATTATTGTTATTTAAGGTATCTTGTACACTGACAACCCTAAATTCCTCTCCTCTCGTTCAGTCCATCCAAAGGTTGTCTGTAAGAGATTGCCCTGTGCGATAAGACCGCCCATTGTACACTTTCTTTTATGATTTTTTGTCCTGTATATAATATTTGTGTGGTGTACAATAAAGAATATAATAAATATGTAGGGAATACTGTGTAATTGTCAGGAAAAGCCATTATTTGCATGGGTTCTTTTCGGGCTAATACGAGATAGACAAACTAACTTCTTTGCTCACACAATATAACTGATCACTTTATGTATTGGAGAATAACGTAAACGACATTCCACTATAGCACGTAGTTTAATATACACGAACAAACGGTAACTCTCACTTTATTTCTCTCAGTCCAGTTTTATTACAAATTCACAACTCCACTTTTCAGTCCTTGACTGATCTGTCCCGTTCGCGCCAAAAACTAGTATTAGTGTTACGTCAAGTTGACATCTGTCAAAGTCGTTCCAAACCATAGCTCTCGTCATAACGAAATCGTTAGAAGTGCCTACAAATAAATAAATATAACGTGTTTTCCGAGGCACGGAGTACTCTCTATGTAAACTTTATTATACGATAGATACTGATTCACAAATTCTTAATTTGATTCCCCCATAGAAAATTTGAATTAAGTGTCTACTAATAATCAGTGTTTACAATAATTATATGGTTAGATATCTATATCTATACTAATATTATAAAGAGGTAAAGTTTGTGACGTTGTAAGGGGAAATCTCTGGATCTACTGAACCGATTTTGAAAATTCTTTCACCAGTAGAAAGCTACATTATTCCTGAGTGTCATAGAATATAATATATTTAATATATTTTATAGTATAGCCGCTAGTTTTTATAAGTAAATAGCTTTTTTTTCGTAGTTGATATTTAGTTTTGTTAACTTTGTTACACAGATATAAGAATTGTTAATAATACAGTTTCTGTGTATTGATTTTAGGGAGAAAGTCCCTTCCGACCCGGGGGACATCTTCTGGACACATTTTGAGTTGCTACGAAAGTGCAAGTTTATTGGTGAGTAAATAGTTCAACTGTAAGTAAAACCGGCGTGTATATATGACTAGATGTATGAACATGTTTATTTATTTTTATAAAAAAAAAAAAACGATTAGTTGAAATAAAGTTTTACATTTTTAATCGTAAGTAATATTTAGCACGAGTGTAGCGTAACCGTGCTCAGCTGCAGCAGCGTAAGCGTGATGCTTTAAGCCCTAGACGAGGCAGTATACATGCATACATAAACATACGCCTTTCGCCCTGAGGGTAGGCAGAAATTACAGAACGCCACCTGCTACGATCCTTACGTGAAGCGTAGTATGTAAGGATCATAGCAGGCAGCGTTTGCGTCAAGCCGCACCCGAGCGCCCCCGCATTTCTGTAAGTGTTATTTTTAGGGTGCCGTAGTCATCAAGGAACCCTTAGTGGCTTTTCACACGCCTCGGTTGCCGGGTAGCCGCTACCGGGTATCCGGCGGCGAAGTATATAGCTATGTACGTTAGCTTTCACACGTACCGGCGTGCCAGCTCCGATCCTGACTCACACACAAACCCCGCCAGCTCTGATCCTGACTGACCCTCTATGACCTAAACATAACTGGTGAATTAATTGTGGGTATACTCCACACTTCTGCCGTCCGCTGTAGGGTGTGATGTTATGCGTTAACAGCAATATTATGTCGACAGCGGTGATACAGAACGATGAGCAACCAGTCAAGGATCCTCTGGAAGTTCCACAGTCTGCCATAAAGAAGAAGCCGAAACAAGTAAGTGAAACAATACAGCACAGTCACTCTTTCTTAAATATCTCTCTGATAGTGCCAAATGTATTGGATCATTTGGTTCCTTTCATGATGGCTGAGCTGAATGGTGCCAATCCATGCGTCATGTTCGTAAATGGGCGCCGTCCGTTGGGATTGGTCATAACTTAGGTGCCTTAAATACAATGACTAATTAAAACAGGCCGCTGTTTTAATTACTCATTTTATTTTTGGGTTATGTGTTTTATTCTAGACGCTCTTACGTGCACTTCTTTTTAACATCCATGATGTAAAAAAGAAGACAAATATTTTGCAATTAAATTTTACTGATTGAACAGAGTGTCCATGGACTTTTGTAACAGGGTAGGGTTTGTAGAGTTAGTGCTTCTAGATACACTAATCTTATTATATAATAAGTGGCATTAATCGATATATTTTTTTAATAGATTAGTTAATTTGATTAATTTAATCTTGATTAATATTATGAATTTTGTGAGTTTGTTCAGACGTGTAGGGATCTCTGGCAGCACTACACTACACATCTACATGAAGTGTTTTGAGGTTTAATTTATCATTTATAGTACATTGTGTATTGAGGGCGGTAAGTAAGGAATTACGATCGAGGCTCTAGTAGAAGCCCGAACTCGAAGACTAAGGGCTTTCTGAGTCGAGGTTCGTAATTCCTGTACCGCCCGTGAAACATACAATGTTTTTCATTACATTTGCGAGTAATAATTATGAATTATAGCTTTAATACACAAGTCAGCACAGCTGTTATTCTACTAGAGTCTCGATCATAATTCCTTACTTACCGCCCTTAATACACAATGTACTATTCCGACACCAAACTTCAATTTGCAAAATATGCTAGAATATTATTTTTTCGGAATCCTTTTCCAGCTGTTTATTCGTTAGAAATTGCTCAGTAGCAGCCTGGAAATATCATAACTGTGGCCATATGGGTGTACTGTTCATCTCTTCGACAAATGCTGGTTTAGTAAGAATTAAACAAATGGCATTTCTTGTAAGCGACTGTGATCAAGTTTTCATACGAATTTGAACATTAAAAGCATACGAATAAAATTGAATTTCGAATGCAATGCTTACTTGGTAGTGGCAAACTAAATGTATCGTTTGCAGGTTGTTATCCGACCTACAGAAGAAGACTGGTCGTCATACGTGACCTCTCGCAACGGCAACAACGGTCAGATTCAGCTGTGGCAGTTCTTACTGGAGCTGCTGACCAGCGCTGAGTACTTCGACGTCATCCGGTGGCATGGTAAGCGATCAGCGGTCAGCTTGTTAACAACAACAGTCTGATCAAGCTGTGGCAGATGGTTTCGTTATGAGCGAACGTGAGCTCACATACACAAGTTTTCTGTGCTCACTCAAACACACACAAGCGAGCTAAGCCTACCACAAGACGAGCGAGTGGAGGAATTGAACTCTTAAATGTGCAAGTGAAGCCAGCCCCCTCCACGACACTTGTATGTGTTGTAAGACCAAATCTAAACTACTAAGATTATTACCGAAACGAGATCACACACGCCTTGAGCGAGTGTATTGCGGTTCAAAGTTGTTCAAAGATTTTTAAATAAATATAAATGTTTTCAGGCACTGAAGGAGAGTTCAAGCTGCTAGAGCCTGAGCGCGTGGCGCGGCTGTGGGGGGCGCGCAAGCACAAGCCCGCCATGAACTACGAGAAGCTGAGCCGCGCGCTGCGCTACTACTACGACGGAGACATGATCGCCAAGGTGTCCGGCAAGAGGTGCGTACTGTACTGTGTCACATGTGTACCGTACCGCATGAACTACGAGAAGCTGAGCCGCGCGCTGCGCTACTACTACGACGGAGACATGATCGCCAAGGTGTCCGGCAAGAGGTGCGTACTGTACTGTGTCACATGTGTACCGTACCGCATGAACTACGAGAAGCTGAGCCGCGCGCTGCGCTACTACTACGACGGAGACATGATCGCCAAGGTGTCCGGCAAGAGGTGCGTACTGTACTGTGTCACATGTGTACCGTACCGCATGAACTACGAGAAGCTGAGCCGCGCGCTGCGCTACTACTACGACGGAGACATGATCGCCAAGGTGTCCGGCAAGAGGTGCGTACTGTACTGTGTCACATGTGTACCGTACCGCATGAACTACGAGAAGCTGAGCCGCGCGCTGCGCTACTACTACGACGGAGACATGATCGCCAAGGTGTCCGGCAAGAGGTGCGTACTGTACTGTGTCACATGTGTACCGTACCGCATGAACTACGAGAAGCTGAGCCGCGCGCTGCGCTACTACTACGACGGAGACATGATCGCCAAGGTGTCCGGCAAGAGGTGCGTACTGTACTGTGTCACATGTGTACCGTACCGCATGAACTACGAGAAGCTGAGCCGCGCGCTGCGCTACTACTACGACGGAGACATGATCGCCAAGGTGTCCGGCAAGAGGTGCGTACTGTACTGTGTCACATGTGTACCGTACCGCATGAACTACGAGAAGCTGAGCCGCGCGCTGCGCTACTACTACGACGGAGACATGATCGCCAAGGTGTCCGGCAAGAGGTGCGTACTGTACTGTGTCACATGTGTACCGTACCGCATGAACTACGAGAAGCTGAGCCGCGCGCTGCGCTACTACTACGACGGAGACATGATCGCCAAGGTGTCCGGCAAGAGGTGCGTACTGTACTGTGTCACATGTGTACCGTACCGCATGAACTACGAGAAGCTGAGCCGCGCGCTGCGCTACTACTACGACGGAGACATGATCGCCAAGGTGTCCGGCAAGAGGTGCGTACTGTACTGTGTCACATGTGTACCGTACCGCATGAACTACGAGAAGCTGAGCCGCGCGCTGCGCTACTACTACGACGGAGACATGATCGCCAAGGTGTCCGGCAAGAGGTGCGTACTGTACTGTGTCACATGTGTACCGTACCGCATGAACTACGAGAAGCTGAGCCGCGCGCTGCGCTACTACTACGACGGAGACATGATCGCCAAGGTGTCCGGCAAGAGGTGCGTACTGTACTGTGTCACATGTGTACCGTACCGCATGAACTACGAGAAGCTGAGCCGCGCGCTGCGCTACTACTACGACGGAGACATGATCGCCAAGGTGTCCGGCAAGAGGTGCGTACTGTACTGTGTCACATGTGTACCGTACCGCATGAACTACGAGAAGCTGAGCCGCGCGCTGCGCTACTACTACGACGGAGACATGATCGCCAAGGTGTCCGGCAAGAGGTGCGTACTGTACTGTGTCACATGTGTACCGTACCGCATGAACTACGAGAAGCTGAGCCGCGCGCTGCGCTACTACTACGACGGAGACATGATCGCCAAGGTGTCCGGCAAGAGGTGCGTACTGTACTGTGTCACATGTGTACCGTACCGCATGAACTACGAGAAGCTGAGCCGCGCGCTGCGCTACTACTACGACGGAGACATGATCGCCAAGGTGTCCGGCAAGAGGTGCGTACTGTACTGTGTCACATGTGTACCGTACCGCATGAACTACGAGAAGCTGAGCCGCGCGCTGCGCTACTACTACGACGGAGACATGATCGCCAAGGTGTCCGGCAAGAGGTGCGTACTGTACTGTGTCACATGTGTACCGTACCGCATGAACTACGAGAAGCTGAGCCGCGCGCTGCGCTACTACTACGACGGAGACATGATCGCCAAGGTGTCCGGCAAGAGGTGCGTACTGTACTGTGTCACATGTGTACCGTACCGCATGAACTACGAGAAGCTGAGCCGCGCGCTGCGCTACTACTACGACGGAGACATGATCGCCAAGGTGTCCGGCAAGAGGTGCGTACTGTACTGTGTCACATGTGTACCGTACCGCATGAACTACGAGAAGCTGAGCCGCGCGCTGCGCTACTACTACGACGGAGACATGATCGCCAAGGTGTCCGGCAAGAGGTGCGTACTGTACTGTGTCACATGTGTACCGTACCGCATGAACTACGAGAAGCTGAGCCGCGCGCTGCGCTACTACTACGACGGAGACATGATCGCCAAGGTGTCCGGCAAGAGGTGCGTACTGTACTGTGTCACATGTGTACCGTACCGCATGAACTACGAGAAGCTGAGCCGCGCGCTGCGCTACTACTACGACGGAGACATGATCGCCAAGGTGTCCGGCAAGAGGTGCGTACTGTACTGTGTCACATGTGTACCGTACCGCATGAACTACGAGAAGCTGAGCCGCGCGCTGCGCTACTACTACGACGGAGACATGATCGCCAAGGTGTCCGGCAAGAGGTGCGTACTGTACTGTGTCACATGTGTACCGTACCGCATGAACTACGAGAAGCTGAGCCGCGCGCTGCGCTACTACTACGACGGAGACATGATCGCCAAGGTGTCCGGCAAGAGGTGCGTACTGTACTGTGTCACATGTGTACCGTACCGCATGAACTACGAGAAGCTGAGCCGCGCGCTGCGCTACTACTACGACGGAGACATGATCGCCAAGGTGTCCGGCAAGAGGTGCGTACTGTACTGTGTCACATGTGTACCGTACCGCATGAACTACGAGAAGCTGAGCCGCGCGCTGCGCTACTACTACGACGGAGACATGATCGCCAAGGTGTCCGGCAAGAGGTGCGTACTGTACTGTGTCACATGTGTACCGTACCGCATGAACTACGAGAAGCTGAGCCGCGCGCTGCGCTACTACTACGACGGAGACATGATCGCCAAGGTGTCCGGCAAGAGGTGCGTACTGTACTGTGTCACATGTGTACCGTACCGCATGAACTACGAGAAGCTGAGCCGCGCGCTGCGCTACTACTACGACGGAGACATGATCGCCAAGGTGTCCGGCAAGAGGTGCGTACTGTACTGTGTCACATGTGTACCGTACCGCATGAACTACGAGAAGCTGAGCCGCGCGCTGCGCTACTACTACGACGGAGACATGATCGCCAAGGTGTCCGGCAAGAGGTGCGTACTGTACTGTGTCACATGTGTACCGTACCGCATGAACTACGAGAAGCTGAGCCGCGCGCTGCGCTACTACTACGACGGAGACATGATCGCCAAGGTGTCCGGCAAGAGGTGCGTACTGTACTGTGTCACATGTGTACCGTACCGCATGAACTACGAGAAGCTGAGCCGCGCGCTGCGCTACTACTACGACGGAGACATGATCGCCAAGGTGTCCGGCAAGAGGTGCGTACTGTACTGTGTCACATGTGTACCGTACCGAATGAACTACGAGAAGCTGAGCCGCGCGCTGCGCTACTACTACGACGGAGACATGATCGCCAAGGTGTCCGGCAAGAGGTGCGTACTGTACTGTGTCACATGTGTACCGTACCGCATGAACTACGAGAAGCTGAGCCGCGCGCTGCGCTACTACTACGACGGAGACATGATCGCCAAGGTGTCCGGCAAGAGGTGCGTACTGTACTGTGTCACATGTGTACCGTACCGCATGAACTACGAGAAGCTGAGCCGCGCGCTGCGCTACTACTACGACGGAGACATGATCGCCAAGGTGTCCGGCAAGAGGTGCGTACTGTACTGTGTCACATGTGTACCGCATTTGAAATGTGAATGAAGAGCGAAATATTCCATGATCATGTGCTTTAGGAGAGTTGATTTTTAAGATCAATTCAACAAAAAAAAAATCTGCAAATCGATGCATGTCATGCCATCTAGTGAAATTTCTTTGAACCAATTGTTGGGACCCCGTGCTCTTCTACCTTGTCGGTTGTCGTCGTGACGTCAGTTGTATGCGCAGGTTCGTGTACAAGTTCGTGTGCGACCTGCGCCAGCTGCTGGGCTACGGCGCGGGCGAGCTGGCCGACCTGGTCAAGGAGGTACACGATGCCCGCCCCGCCGACGACAACAAGATGCTCTTCTGAGCGGTCCTTTGGGCCCACACGACGGGCCAACTCAACAGTGAATAGAGGCCCTAGACATGTGACATTCCATCAACGAAAACGTGGCGATAGTGATTGGAAAAATGTCAAATATGTATGAGATGTCAAGCGCTATCGAAACGTCACGATTCTGGCATTTAGAGCATCGAATGACATTTGTCTTGAGCCTCAGGTTATTTCTAGGAGATCACGCATGCTTCACCGTCAACCACATCATCGCTTACAAACAAGTGAGACAGTGGTCAAAGCGAGCTAGTAGTTAATAAAAAAATAAAAAAAATATCTACACCCACAACGTAATGTTCCAAATATGAATTTAAAAAAATATTGTATCAACACGGATTTTTTTTCCGTGGATAGGTTAAATTTAAAAAAAAATCATTATGGTGCAAAATTTTCCTTCAATTTTCAAACAGCTGCATCATAATATAACTTTTTTAATTTTTATATCACACTTTTACTTTTTAATTCATTAGTGCGTGCGTACGTATGGGCTCAGTGAGTTAATGTAGAAAAATAGTGTCATTGTCTATGGGTGAGCAGTCATGCGCAATGAGAATCTAAATTGCCCGCCATACCACATATTATTTCCGTTTCTACTTTTGTTTTATTTCAACTGTATGAGTGAAGATAAAATAGTGTATGCAACGGCATACAATTAGGTATTAAAACAATTGTGTGATACTATTATCACACAAGGCTTCACCTCGAGAGATAAACCCACACTCGTGTATTAATAACCCCTATTATATGACCGTTGCATAAACTACTATTGTTATTTAATCAGTTTACCTATAAATATAGCAGAAAACAAAGATAAACAATTCTAAGAAATATATCTGTCCCTTTTAACAAAAACTTCGTTTCTATGATATCTATTTGGACGTCGTGCTATCTGACGTCACTTGGCACGTCGGACTTCTCTTTGTATTTGTCAACTTTGACGCATTATAACTTCGTCTCTGATCGAGATATTTAATAATTCTTTGGGGGTAAGTGGAACAGGGTGTAAAGTCCCACAAACCTCCATAGAAAAGGGAGGATCCTCCGACCAGACGGGTGTTGTGTCTGGTCCGGGCAACTGCCCAACGGTTGATGTCGGACTGTTGTATACGTTCAAATCGCGCCGAAAACTTTACTTGCGCGATGCAGGATTTGTGTGACGTCATGTCGTTAGATCGTAAGTGGCGGCGTTGGTGCCGCTACAATTATTTCATATTTGTTTACTAGAGATAATACGTATTGTATTTAACAGATAAATAAAAAAATACATGTATTATTCACTATTACTTGATGTAGAACAGCACCCTCAATGCCTAACTTTTTTAGCTCAAAGATCACGTTCACGCTTTCATTTAGACAATTCAATAGTAAGAATTCATTGCATGTTTTACGCTGTCAATTAGACGGAGTTTGAAACATATAAAGCAGTAAATGAGATTATGATTTAAAAAAAAAATACGCGATTAGGCTGCGGGCAAAAATGTTGAGATGAACAGACTGTACTGCCGCCGATAGTAAAAAAGACGTATCTAACATTTATCCAAAATTGAGTTATATGTATTTCGGGAATGAGGAAAAAAAGACAAATCTGCAGTTTTTTTTTTATTTCGGATTTAACACAGTGAAGAAGGGCTCGTCTGCATATTATCATTTATACTTTAACTAAGATGAATGGGCTCATTTTGATGGAAGTGAAATGAAAAGACCTATTATGATGGAAGTAAAATGAAAAGACCTGTTATGATGGAAGTAAAATGAAAAGACCTATTATGCAAAGATGAGTCTAATCTTTACACATAAACTTACATATTGATTTTTTTATATAAGTTCATTAAATATTATTTATCTGTCTATACTCGGAATTTTAATTCGATTCCAGATTTGACATTAGCTACTGTCATTTTGTGAAATAATGATACCACATATAATAGTGTAGTGATGAACACACAAATCGATAAACAATCAGTGTGTGAAAAATTTACGGCTACCGAATGGTCTAAATGCGTATCACATGTTGTCAAAGAAGAGGAAAACATGAGTAGGCTAGATATGTTAATTGACAATATCACAGACACATTTATAATAAATGTTAAAGAAAGTGACAGCGATAGCGATAGCGATGACGGCGACAATATATAAAAAAAATTATTACCATAATACATCTATCTGTTTTATTTGTCATGTTCCTTCATGATCACATTTTTTATTTATTTCACACACAATTATAAAAGAAAAGTCTCAGATCGTTAATTAATCGTCAAAACTAAATTATCGGTTCAGAAATATTTAATTTCCTGATATACTTAGTTTACGAGAGTAAAATTATAAACGAGAAGAATCGATCCGGAAATATTCCATTTCCATATCGAATGATTTTGCAACGTCACTATTTAGTACTTGTCATAACGTTGCAACACTGAAATTGTCAAATCTGGAATCGAATTAAAATTCCGAGTATAGTAACAGAATTTTCACAGTATTCTGGAACAAATTGTTTTTTACTCTGTCTTGTTGTCGGGAGCTGATAGCTGCGCCACAGTTTATACTTCTGTAGCTATCATCGTTCCATTGTACTTTGTTTAATTCCTAAATGGTTCCAAATAAACGTTTATTTACGAGCTTTTACGAGCTGGCTGAAAAAAACCAGATGTATCCTGCGACTGCACAGCATGATTTTCGTCTTGTATACGTCTTTTTAGTTCGCTTCTTGAGCAGTCGGGTTTTTAGATTTTTTGAATTAACTTTTTTTATTTATAACATTTTAAATAATATATATTTTTTTCAATTACACATTCATCTTCATCTTCGACATCTAATTTTTTAATGTATGTATTCTAATTATACCATTGGTGTAAATAAATGATTTAGTCATTACGCATTACATTTAAACATATAAGTGTTATATATTTTTGAAATCATCTCTTAAATCTCTTTATTTTGATACCCCACATGATGGGTTTGGAAGAAAAATAAATAAATAAATCACAGCATGGGTATTTCCCGTTATTCAACTCACAATATTTGTCTCCATATTTACTTTTTGTTAGATACGTCTTTCTTATTATCGGGGGCAGTGTATGAAGCATCGGCTATTTAGGTTCTAGACACCTAATCTTAACTAATATTATTAAAAAAAGTAAAATACTATGTTTATCTTGGTCTACAGGCTGAGTAGTCGATGGATGGTTCAATCTGATATGAATAAGTTATTCAGAATCTTAGGTTATATACGTATAAGAAGAACAAACCCAGGGTCATGGCAAACAGAGTCTAAATTCCTTTGCAACTACATTTTGTATGACTTGTTTATTATAGTCACTCAAAAATCAACTTTGACTTCACTATACTAAAGTAGATATTTGAGTCAATAAAATGATGTAAGATTCTGAATTCATAGTTGTCTAGAATAGGGAGACTACAGGTACGTAATTTAGTGTAGGTATTTTTAAACTAAAATAAAATTTTACGATTCTTTTGTATCAAAAATCTTTGTGACAATGTGGTTTGTTGTAAGAGAAACCAAAATTATGGTTTAACCTCGCCGTTGTACATAAGCTGTAAAGTACCATGGATTCTGTACATGATTCTGGACCCCTAACGTTGGAAATCTTCGTCGGCTTCAACCAATATTTGCAAAAAAACGCAATTTTTTTAATGTAGTCAGTTCAAAATCCTTATTCCTATCTAACCCAATTAGATTTTAATTATATATTCTCAAAAAAAAAAATTGCGAAACTGTGTCAGGAAAGTGCGGGCAGCGCGCCGTGTGTAGGTACTAGCCGGTGGCGTTGACTTTGATCATAAACTTTAAGAAATCGACTGATATAGGTAACGCTTTTGAATTTTGTTTTCATTGCTGTTTTCTTGTGAAAAAAAAAAGTGAATTAATGATATTTTTTTAGGGTTATCGAATATAGGAAACACCGATGAAAAATTTGCAATGCTACAGGGTCCAGAATCTTGTTCAAGGTATATCTTTTTTCTCATTTATTCATGTTTTGTGTACAATAAAGAATAATTAATATGAATTTATTCATCAAGAGTGCTTCTCCACCATAGAGTGCTACTAGCTAGGTGGTTTACCAGGTTTGCGCTAAGCCAGGCTACGACACTGAATTGTGAGCTTAGTGCGAGTTTTTAAAAGTACCCGATTGCTTTAACGAAACGTCAATTTGTATTAAAACTGAATAAGCGCCGTCTAGTGACAGTTAGGAGAAACCTGTTTTTTGTATACGAATTCACATAAGAGAACGTTTACGCGATGTGCGAGTGCGAGTGCGTTTAAAATCTCGCACTAAGGTCAATTTTCCCATTGATCGTACACCGCCTACCTACCTCGCACTTCTCGATGTAACAGCGTCCTTATGCTGGCTCAAAATTATGTGTTAAGAATTCAGTACATACAACAAGGTCAAAATAAGTGCACATCGACTGTCATCGACCCCAATCCCGCCTACCCGTGCGGTCACAGCGCCAAACACAGTTATTTTAACCGTCCGAACGAAGCTGGAGCCGAAGATTGAGACTAAACCTTAAAAAAAATCAAGATTGGAAACAATTTTTTTTTTTTTGTTTTGTTTTTAATTTTTTTCTGTCCCAGGCTTCTGGCTTGCGCACTCCTGCAGATACATTCATCGCGCTATCTTGCATCGTAACAGTTCGTTCAATGTCGGCATTTTCTAGCAATTGCTTTCGGCTTCGGCCAAAACTTTGGCCCATTTTGGCCGAAGCCGAACTATTCGGTCGGATACTGATAATCTATTAGAAAAATAGTCTTATAATATTATGTTAGATATAGGCTTTCACCGCACTTAGTAAATCAAAACAATTTTAAAAAATAATTAAAAATTATTTGTAAAATAAGAAAGAAATTCAGAAACGTTTAACGTCAACGTTTTATGTTAAACGCGTTTTAACTCTAAAAAAACTCGTCTATAATGGGGCAAATGTAGGGCAGTATTTCCGCATATACTTTAATTTTGACATAAGCACGCCTATGAAGTTCCAAATTAAATATTGACAGGCAATGGAAGATAAAAATGCTATACTTCATGGGCGCTTTTTTTTTCTTTACACTAGTGAAGCGACGTGTTCTATAGCTCCGATATTTATCGATATCGATATTAATTGAACCCACAGATGTTTGGGGGTGGGTATGCGGCACAGGATTTAAAGTCCCGCAAACTTCCATTGAAAAGGGAGGATCCTCCGACCATGCGGGTGTTGCCTGGTCCGGGAACTGCCCAACGGTTTTTGTCGTACTACTGTCTTGACTTGCGCCATGCAGGATTGTGTGACGTCAAATTATTTGTTAGTATGTGGTACCATAGATATAGAAAATATATTTGTGGCCAAGGGTACATATCTGAAAATGTACCCTTGACCACAGGGATCCTATTTGAAACTTGTCAGATATATTCTCGGTGTTCTCTCGGCTGGCCCCACCTACTCAGTTATCAATTTTTCGCCCTGAATATGGTTGCTCAAAAACCTTATGAGCTCCCGCTCCAGTTTTATGTATGTATGTTCAAATAATCTTCGGCGCTGTCTCAATACAACGCGATCATAGCGCGAACACGCGACGACCATGCATCGTTCTTACACTGACAAAGCGGCCATTGAAATTTGCCGTATTATACTTAGGTAGACCGTTAATTGAAGTTTTAAGACAAATTAAATCAAAATCAACAAAAACAAATCAATTAACTCTTTTAGATACCGAAAAAAATACGATACCCCATCTTTTTTTAACGATTTTGACATAATGTTTTGACAATTTCTCAACGAACACTTCGGCATTTTTAACTAGTATGCAGTGACGCGAGACTATTTGAAATGAGCGCAACATTTAAAATATTGCGCTCATTTTATGCGGTTGATTTTGGGTCGCCGATCTTAGGTTATTAATATATCAATGCAAGTGTCGATAATTATTTTCATTGTGTCCTCCGCTGTCGTGCGAAGTTTCGCTGACTCATTTACGCTGACCTAGCTTATTTAATAGGTATAAGTTACGTTTAATTTTATCCCTACTAATATTATAAATGCGAAAGTAACTCTGTCTCTCTGTCTGTCTTTCTGTCTGTCTGTCTGTCTGTCTGTCTGTCTTTGCTTCACGCCTAAACTACTGAACTGATTTGCGTGAAATTTGGTACAGACATAGTTTGGAACTTGAGAATGGACATAGGATAGTATTTATTACAAAAAATAAAATAAAATTTATTCCGGACATACAGCGCCATCTATTGGTCAAGAGTCGGCATCAGAAGTCACTATTCCACGCGAACGAAGTCGCGGGCAAAAGCTAGTGTAAATATATTGTTCTCATGCCTTTGGCTGTTTTAAACTATTATGTACACTAATAGAAAACAATTAATGTAATGGTAATCTATATTTTAGGAATATAATTCGAGTGCCAGTCTTATGTTATGTACCCACGTTTCAATAAAAAGTGATATTGTATATACCTACCTATCGATTTAAGCTTTTTGTACAAATAAAGTCTATTTTTGAGTTTACACTGTGTTTTTTCATTGTCAGAGTTCCTTCGTTTAGTTCCCGTCACGTAAAAAGAACGCAAAGCGATAGTAGAGAGGCTATGTTTGCGTACGGGTAGGTACAGTCGCGTCCTATAATACTAGACTATCGTTTTATATCAACATCATTTTAGCCGTAAGACGTCCACTGCTGAACATAGGCCAACCTAAGTGTCACCACATTGACCGGTCCTGTGTGTCTCGCATCTAGTGGATTCCCGCAACCTTAACAAGTTCATCGGTCCACTTAGTGGAAGACTTTCCAACGCAGGGAAGAGATCGATGGGGTTAAAGACTTCTGGAGTGGCAACCGCGAACGATAATCCCCCCGGTGAGTTCCCGCAGTGTCGAGGCGGGGGGGCTCAGTAACCGTGGCTTGGTCACCCACGGTGAAGCGAAGAGGAACCCGAGGAGCGGCTGCTCGTCAGGGCTTTTGCCGATTAAGCCGACGACGTAGCTGCCAACTACTAGGTTGCGGTGCCGCTTGGTAACAGGTGACATCGCAACTGAGGCGGGCCGCGATGTCTTATGGAGCGTCCCAGGTCCCATACGATATCGCGGCTGAGGGTTGGAGGCCGCGGCGGGAGAGGAGTGCCGGTATTGCGGTGCGCCGCTCTCCATACCTTCTGCGGCAAAGACGGGGTCGCCGCCGTCTGATGGCGGACGCGGTGGGGCCCCAGGGGAAGAGGACTGTCGGTATAGCGTTAGCCGCTCTCCCTATAGCCTGCGGCCGCAAATGGTGGCGGGAACATTGACCTTGACCCGTCACAGAGGGACCACGGATGCCATAAACGGGGTCGTCTGGCGGCACCCATGTGCTGATTTGGTCCCTGAGGTGGTCACGCCGGTACAGTGTGTTCTGGTGCGCCGGTGATGGGGGGTACTCCGCCGAGGAGGGTCCGGTGACGAACAGCCGCGGCGGGATCGCGGTGAGTGCTAACGCGTGCCTGTGCTCACCCCGGAAGGGGAAGGCAAAAGATGGACCGATGAACTTGTTAAGGTTGCGGGAATCCACTAGGTGCGAGACACATAGGACCAGTCAATGTGGCGACACTTGGGCTTGGCCTATGTTCAGCTTAATTTTGGCAATTCTTCGGGTTTTGTCGGTAACCCTAGCACTCTTGTGAATGTCTTTCTTTGTGTTTGGAGGAATACGGAACAGGGTGTAAAGTCTCGCAAATCTCTATTGAAAAGGGAGGATCCTCCGACCAGACGGGTGTGTCTGGTCCGGGCAACTGCCCAACGGTTTTTGTCGGACTGTTGTATGTGCTCAAATCACGCCGAAAACTTTGCTTGCGCGATGCAGGATTTGTGTGACGTCACGTCATTAGTTCATAAGTGGCGGCGTTTGGCTACAGCGTTATTTCTGATTCGATCACGCAACGAAACTCCGAGCATAGCCCTCTCTTTGCTTTTAAGCCTTCTGATGAGGCCCATTGTGAGCGACCATTGTTAGTGTTTTATAATAAAAGCGGCCAAGTGCGTGTCGGCTTTCGCACATTTAGGGTTCCGAACCAAAGAAAAACTGATTTATCAATATATTAGTTTTTGTTAGTAAAATCACGCAATAAAAAACATCACCACTTTAAAGTTGTCATTGGGAAGTTAAAAATTCTTCGGAACAAAATTGCGTGATAGGCGACGGACAGACAGACACGTGAGTTGCAGCAATAGGGCTCTGTTTGGACCCGTACGGAACCCTAATACACTATTACACTTTTTATATATATATTCATAATAGGTACTTTGCTAGCTAGTTAGTGCTTAGGAATTGGGAAACTAAAAAGGTTGAAAACATATCTATATATGTTCGATCCTTGTAGGTATTGTGGAGGTATTTGGAGAAAACTTCATCAATACTTTTTTTTTACTACTGTCAAATGGTGGTAGTCAGTTATCTTGACGAGTCGCGCCTGAAGCACGTTGCATCCTATCCTGCCGATTTTGAAAAACCTAAACTAAGTCGTGGGCTATCCTGGAGCCTGTTCTAAACGTCATAGAACAGCTGTAATCTGTGAAGGTGGTGAATACTTCCTGTGAAACCAGTGCCGTCAACTGTGATTGTTGATACTGTCCTTGGCGAGCGTGGATGAAAGGTTGGTGAAGTGTCCATAATATTCATCATAAGCTTGCAGGGGTCGAAGATCAGTTCCTCACCTATTAACTCACGACTCACCTCATACATTCCATATCGAGAAAACTCCCTTAATACTATACGTAGACCGTACAATATATATATATATATTAAAATCAATAAAAGTATTAACCTTTTGAGCGCCACGGTCTTCTATAGAAGACAACCGTTTCCGTGCCCCCCACGCCATGTTTTTATTAGAAGACAATATTTTTAGGAACCAGGAGCGATTTTAAATAAAACAGACAACTGGTAGACTAGCCTACCTTACATTTTATTTACAAACTCACGAATTACAGAAATAATTACGCACTATTTTATTGGAAACAATTGACTACGACAACACACAATAATCAAAGGAAAATAAACCAAATGAACGTAATAACTTAGCTGTGATCCGATACGAAATCCAACGACCTTACTGCGCGAGCGCTGATTGGTGAAAAAAAGGGTCGCGGACCGATTGACAACCGCTTTTATATGTGTTGGGTGAAACGTCAGGGATGGCAGCAGTACAATCATTCGAAATATCGATTATGTCCTAGTAATATCGATCATATCCTAATACGGCCTCTCCTGACTGTGCGCCGTCCACGGGCACGTCTGTTTGGGGCAGTATCTTGACCTGGATCCTAGTCCTGGCTCGCAGGTGACTCGTTCAAGGGGCCTGACGCGCTGTCTTCGGGTACGTCTGCTTGAACGGTATCTTGAGCTGGATCCCTGCCTCGGCTTGCAGGTAGCTAGTCCGCGGGTCCTGGCTGTACGACAACATCATCCTCGCCTGAAATCATGAGATTAATAGGAGTTAGCGAGGGAACAAAAGCTTATTTTTGCCTATTCAATCATTCATCACACATTCGAGGCCCTCTTCCATTGAAACAAGCCAGCTAAGATATCTAATCACTTTCAGTCAGTCAGAGTTATGTCGTTCTGACATTCATCTCTCCATTTCATTCAGTGCCACACATTCCCATACTAGAACGTGTCTACATAATAAATGCACCGCCGCGTATTTCTACATAATATCGAGATCATGATACCGCAGCACATGTCCGATAATACGCGCACGAGTCGCGTCTGCAAGACAGAGGCACCGCAGCGCATGTCCAAAACTGACGAAAGAGTACCGCAGCACTAATTCATCCTCATCACACAAGACAGAGGCACCGCAGCGCATGTCCAAAACTGACAAAAGAGTACCGCAGCACTAATTCATCCTCATCACACAAGACAGGAGCACCGCAGCGCTCAACTGTCCTCCAAACCAGCACCGCAGCACCGGTCGCCAGTCGCCACACATATATGGCAGCGTATCTGCAATATCGCACCGCAGCGCGCAGGCAGCGACAAGGTGCGACAGCGCATAAGCACCATGCAGGTGCAGCAGCGCGCAGTCACGGACCAGGTCCGGCAGCGCAGAGACACCAAGCAGGTGCGGCAGCGCACAGGCACCATCGAGGTACAGCCGCGCAAGCACCGACCAGGTGCGGCAGCGCACAGGCACCATCGAGGTGCAGCAGCGCACAGGCACCATCGAGGTGCAGCAGCGCACAGGCACCATCGAGGTGCAGCAGCGCACAGGCACCATCGAGGTGCAGCAGCGCAAAGGCACCATCGAGGTGCAGCAGCGCACAGGCACCATCGAGGTGCAGCAGCGCACAGGCACCATCGAGGTGCAGCAGCGCACAGGCACCATCGAGGTGCAGCAGCGCACGGGCGCCATCGAGGTGCAGCAGCGCTCAGGCACCGACCAGGTGCAGCAGCGCTCAGGCACCGACCAGGTGCAGCAGCGCTCAGGCACCGACCAGGTGCAGCAGCGCACTGGCACTGCAGCTCACCGAACAGGTGCAGCAGCGCACTGGCACTGCAGCTCACCGAACAGGTGCAGCAGCGCACAGGCGCCATCGAGGTGCAGCAGCGCTCAGGCACCGACCAGGTGCAGCAGCGCTCAGGCACCGACCAGGTGCAGCAGCGCACTGGCACTGCAGCTCACCGAACAGGTGCAGCAGCGCACAGGCGCCATCGAGGTGCAGCAGCGCTCAGGCACCGACCAGGTGCAGCAGCGCACAGGCACTACAGCTCACCGACCAGGTGCAGCAGCGCACAGGCACTGCAGCTCACCGAACAGGTGCAGCAGCGCACAGGCACTGCAGCTCACCGAACAGGTGCAGCAGCGCACAGGCACTGCAGCTCACCGAACAGGTGCAGCAGCGCACAGGCACTGCAGCTCACCGAACAGGTGCAGCAGCGCACAGGCACTGCAGCTCACCGAACAGGTGCAGCAGCGCACAGGCACCATCGAGGTGCAGCAGCGCACAGGCACAGTCTCATCTGCTTCCGCATGCTCACATGGATAAAGAATTACATTAAGAAGACAATTCAACAAGACTAAATGAACACATTTCACCATTCACAACTTTCTCTACGTCATCTTTCAATTAATTCACTTATCATCTATCAAAGGATTCACACAGCAAACACACATTCATCATTCTAGAACTAAGCAGAGACTGCTCTGTTTTAAAAATTCAAACCCAACTGAGCCCTTTATTTTGAAGGTCTCCGTTGTCCTCGGGGCAGCTCCCTGCACCTCGTGCCGACTGTCCTTGACGACTAGTCTTAGTTATCTGAAACATGCTTGACGCAGACCGTATTCATACGTCAAGCTGCTTGACACGCAGACCGTATTCATACGTGCAAGCCGCTTAGCACGCAGACCGTATTCGTACGTGTAAGCTTGTCTAACATGTAGACCATATCCATACATGAGAGACGTCGGGCAAATGGATCTTAAGTTGACCACAATAGCCAGCTTATACAGCTTGAAAAACACCAAGCACAATAGCAATAAGCATCAAAGTGTAGCGATAAACGCACAGCAACAAACGCCTGAGTGACTAGTACCACAGCGACTAGCACTTACACTTTAAGCAAATTGGAGAAAATTACTCACTCTCGAAGAAGGCAGCACAAGTGTCTGGGCACCACTCGCCTTGCCATGGCACCATGTATTGAGCCGCCGCCTGCGTTGTCTTGCCATAGCCACCGCTCATCAAGCGCAGTGAAGAAGACAACAGCCGGGCTCCATAAGCAGGAGTCCAACTTGCCGGTCGACTGGGCTTGTTTTCTGACAAATCTTGGATCAAGGGCAAAAGTACGAGGAGGCTTCCTCACCGCATTTAAACACGGGAGGTATGGGATTCGTGTTATCTGATTCAGACTTCTGACTAAACTTAACAGAGATTACTACCTCAATTTAATTTTATGGACGTACTACCCACATTGACGGCTGTGACAAATGTGAAATATTCGAACCACTATCAATTAAAATATCGACGGGTACATTAAATGACATACTACTACAATAACATCACCATTGCGGGTAGGTCGCTACCTACCTCACTACTCCCGAAAAATGCTAGGTTCGTTTTTGTTACGCGACTCAGACTTTATTTTTGGAGAACATGTGTCTACTATGTGACCAGGGTTTTTACAGGACGAGCATGGTTCAGATTTAGTTGTCACAAAACTAGGCTTGGAACTATTGGTAATACTAACGCTAGTAACAATTGAACTCTCGCCAGAGTCAGTTTTACTTTTCTTACATGTGATCCGAGTAAGACCCTTATCTCCACATGAAAAACATCTACCGGAATGCCATGAATGTCGGCAGTGAGACATTATTGTTACTCGAACTACCCTCACGATTCCTACACAGGTTTACTTTCCTTTGACTATTGCCGTTCCGCGCTTCGGAACGCTGTTTAGCTAAGCAATCTTATTCCTTATGCCCATTTTTTTTACAAAACGAGCACGTAGGTTTTGGGAGGCTTTCCGAAGATTTAGTCGCATTTACCGGATGTTTCTTCATTTTTCGGACACTTGTAGTTTTTGTATCCAATCCGAACGCACGAAAAACATTTATCCTTTGAAGCACCGTGACGCCTTTTCATTACGTTAGAGGAAGGTACACTCGTCTCACTCTTAGTATGGACAGGCTTGACAGATTGCTAAAAATGATATCAGATTGTCGACTGTTAAATCAGCATTCTCAGCCGCTGCACGAACATGCGGGTCGGTAATACCACGCACTACAATCTGCACCATCAGCTCGTTACTCAAACCCTTGACGATACGCAGCCATAATAGCGAACGCCGGGCATATTCGGCATAAGTTAGGTGTGATGATATAGAAACTCCTTGGAGTTTCTATGGTCTTAAAAACAATGTAGTTATTTTATCCGTCATTACGACTGTTCTTTTCACTTATATTTTTGCTGATTAAAACCATTTATTCTAAAGGTTTTATCTTATTTATCAATTTAATCAGCAAAATGTTCTAATAATAATGGACAGATTCTTACGTCCCGATAAATTGGACATTGATCCATCGGACAGCTCCGCCCCGAGGGATTGGGAGTACTGCAAGAGGACATTCGAAAGTTTCCTGCCATTCTGCGGAAAAGATGCAAAAGATGGTAAAACTACTTTAGATTTACTCATAAATCATGTATCCGCTAGAATTTACTCATTTATCAGTGAGTGTACTAGTTACGAAGCAGCATTGAGTACACTGAATAATATATTTATCAAGCCAAAAAATATAATTTACGCTAGACACATGCTGGCAACGAGAAAGCAACAGAGTGAAGAAAACATTGACACCTATATTCAAGCTCTAAAATTAATGGCAAAGGACTGCGGATTTGAAAAAGTTGATGCGGAAACAAATAAAAGTGATAGTATAAGAGATGCTTTTATTTCTGGTATCAAGTCAAACATAATTAGACAACGATTACTTGAAAATCTGTCGTTAACACTCGACCAAGCCTACAATCAGGCGATATCGCTAGAAATGGCTGAAATGAGTTCACAGAGCTATAATGTTTCAAATTTGAGTGCTGTTCAAGGCTTAGAAGGAAACAAAGAACCAATAGCAGTTGCTATAAAGCGAAAGTGTTTCTTCTGTGGAGGGCGAGTGCATCCTAGAAAGGATTGCCCTGCTGTCGACGCTAACTGCCAGATATGTGACAGGAAGGGACACTATGCTAACGTATGCCGAGGCAAGAAACTTCATACTGTTGCAGGTTTAGATAAACAAGATACTAATACCAACAGCTCAGCATGTATTGTAGCAGCGTCACCGGATTCCCTTAAGAAAGCAACTGTAACAGCATACATTCAGGGAATTCGTGCTCAAGCATTAATTGACACAGGCAGTTCTATCAGTTTTATGAACGAAGACTTCTTTAAATTGTGTCGGCTAAAAAAGAGACCTTGTAATCAAACAATTTCAATGGCATCAACTTCACTGACATCTCAAGTAGAGGGGCGAACCTGCGTCTCAGCTAAAATTGCAGATCATAATTACGAGGGTCTGAATTTGCTAATTGTAAAGAACCTGTGCGCTGATCTTATCATTGGTCATGATATACTAGAGAAGCATTCTTCGCTTGAGTTCTCTTTCGGAGGTCCTAAAGATCCAATTAAAGTATGCGGAGTTGCTGCAGCCTCTGTACCAGCTGTACCCTTGTTTTCGAACGTTTCTCCTGAATGCAAGCCTATTGCTATTAAATCTCGAAGATACAGTGAGGATGATAAGAAATTTATCGACGATGAAGTTAGAAAACTTTTGGCCGAAGGAATTATTGAGGAGAGTACGTCACCCTGGAGAGCGCAAGTTCTTATTACGAGGAATACTAATCATAAGAAACGACTTGTTATCGATTATTCCTATGTTCGTCTAGCAGACGGACGAGAATCAACTGTCTCAAATCGACACCTAGCACCATTGGGTCAAGATAGTGAGATAATTCAGGAAACGCCTGAAATACTTAACGAGACAAGAGAATCAGAACATGTGCTGATGCGAAAATTTAACCGCACTCGTTTATTTTAATTATCGGAAGTAGAATTCATAACCTCAAACAAAATATTCGCATAGTCAAGTTTACGCTGGCATAACGGTTTAAACTCTAATTTGAAATTAGACCAGGATCGGTCATTAGTATTCCATTCACTAAGCCAGGTCTTAGCATCACCTTTAAGGCAGTTGGAGACTCGCGAATGATAGTAGAAACATAGTCGTTCCAATGATTCGACAACTGCGCGCGTTCCACCTATTCACACCACACTCAATATCATGAATGGCGGGATCAAAATTGGTTACGTAATAACCGTGTAATTTTGTTGGATTAAAAATATTCAATATTTCTGCTAAAGTTTGTGTAGTTGAGGGTGGATTGATATTTTGAGGCGTGCCGTGATCAGCAAGCCGTGGTGGCGTTTGAGGTACACTCGCGGAACTTTCCTCGATTGCATTTAGATGTGAGGTAATCGTATGCAATGCCTGTTTTACAGAGCTTTACCGGCTACGATTTGATCGCTCACGCGACTAACGATGAGCTCGCGAACGTGAAACACGATGAGGACGAGACGGGGACGGGGACCGACCACGAGAACGGAAACGGGGCCGTTTACGTGATTTTCTACACTTTTGGTTGTAGATGGAGTCTGACGATACACTACCCGATCTCGATCGAGGCATTATTTAAAACAACAATAGTAGCCGATTGTTTCCAAGTGCAAGTAAAATATTGTGGACACGGATTTATCCCACTTCTGATTTTAGGAACCAGGAGCGATTTTAAATAAAACAGACAACTGGTAGACTAGCCTACCTTACATTTTATTTACAAACTCACGAATTACAGAAATAATTACGCACTATTTTATTGGAAACAATTGACTACGACAACACACAATAATCAAAGGAAAATAAACCAAATGAACGTAATAACTTAGCTGTGATCCGATACGAAATCCAACGACCTTACTGCGCGAGCGCTGATTGGTGAAAAAAAGGGTCGCGGACCGATTGACAACCGCTTTTATAGGTGTTGGGTGAAACGTCAGGGATGACAGCAGTACAATCATTCGAAATATCGATTATGTCCTAGTAATATCGATCATATCCTAATAATAATATTATCGTTTATTACATTAAAATACATGAACAAATGCTTTGTGCGTATTGCTACTATTGCCTAAAACTCTAAACTAAATGTTTTATTACAATAGTGGTCTTTGTTTACATAAAAAAACAAAAATAATACCAGCCAAATTTCTTGCCGTGTCCCAGGCGCCGTAGTCTTTATAGGAAGACGCCTATTGCTGTGGTTACTTGATTAAGTTTCTAAAGTATCGATATACACAAATGTTTAAAAAACACTTTTATTTCGAATTTAAATGTTGAGTTTTGAAATAAATGCGATCCTTATGGAGAATGTACGTAATTTTGCTAGCCCTTACACATATATTTACTCAAATCTTTTAATACACACAAAGCCGGACTTTGGTTTATACTGATATCGATATTGAAAGATCCCGTCACTACGAAACTAATAGATATCGGTTCCTCGTGCGCCATGGGCATCAATAGAAGACAACCTGTGACGTCATATACGTAAGTGAATCAAGGTCAGTGTGAGATAGTGCAGAGCTGTTATGGGTTGATATCGATATAAAAATACTGAGTGAAGCTAATGAATTACGTCCTGAAGAACTTAAAATCCTACAAGGTGTGGACTAGGAAGCTGAATCCGATAAATACGAGAGTACATCAGACGAAGATTTTGAGTTAGTGTTAATTACTTTACGGTATGAAAAAATAAATAAAATATTTTCGTTTAATAACCTAATTAGATTGTCGAAGTTTTAACCTACATTCGAAATTAGTATAATATCTCAGAATACAGAATATACCAAAAATTGCGTTCTTACTTTGAATGCGATACGCCGTATCCAGAAACGAAGCGCGTAACGTGGCCAAGCAAAATCTATAATCATAATATTAATGTGTGTTTAGCATAAACACAAACAAAAAAAAAAAAAAAAACTTGATCATACCCATCCCTTGTAACAAATGAAATTTTACGTGCTACGGGCGCCACGGTCTTGATAAGAAGACAACAAGATGACGCCAAAAGAAAAAAGGGATGTAGCCGACTTCTTATGGCTGAATTGAGTTATGTATCTGTTTGGTCATTTTCTATAGTGTATCCTGCTTTTTCTTATCACAACTATTGTTAATAAAACAAGATATCGACATTTCTCATTATTTTATTTATTGAGTTATCGAAATACGTCATTAATTCTATTTTTCTACATTATATATGGTACATTTATAAAAAAAAAAACATGTTCGTAACATTTATCGATACTACAATTACCCTCATCACTACTTTTTACTATATATTCGTTATACATTTATAGCTTGGCGCTGGGGGACACATCGCATTCGGTACCGCTTGGCGCTCAAAAGGTTAAGAAATATAAGAAACTTTTAAAAACTCAAGGTGTTTGCAAATATAATGTTAACCTTAGGAAAGATTTAAGAAACTTAAAAAAACAATTAAATATATGTAATAGTAAATTAGAAACTAGTACACAAATGTATGATGTTGAAATTCAGAACCTTAAAAGGAAATGATTGAGTAGGGAAAATACACTTACGGAAATATTTTGTAAATATGATTGTAGTCAACAGATGTTAAGTGAACGCATGCAGGAGCCCTGTGAGTTGGTGGACCTGGTGAAGTAACAACCTCACCTGTAGTTGAGCTGCCGCTCCGCCACCTCTCATGTCACAAAATGTTGCTACTACAACTTTACCCATTGATCATACTGCAACAACTTTGAACCCCACCAAAAGTAATCTCTTAGTATATTCTGATAGATTAGGAACAGGTTTTGGATCTTTGTTAAATAACCGTTCTAAACATACAATAGTGAACCATTGTTATCTTCATTCATAAAATTCAACAGACACTATTGAATGAGCAAACTACTGTAGTACTTCTTATTGAAAATAGCCTAAGTAGGTATAACAAAAAGGGACATAGTTAATAGTATTGACATCTTACTTAAGATTAGGCAAATTAATATTAGGTATGTGCATTGCCCTAGTCTGGCAAGTTACTTGTTCATGAAAATTAATATATTTCTAGTTTGAATAACTTGATGCATATTTTATCTTGTCGTCATGGTGACCGTTAATTGTTTTTTGACACCAACAATAATTTTGTTAGTGATTTTGTTTTGATTGGGAACCATATGTTTCTTTCCACAAAAATAGTCGACATTTATTAGCTACATTGTTAGCTTTTAATATACACGCAGTTATTGATAATTTAACTGAGACTAGATTTAGTGATTTAACAGTATTATCCAGTTTTTCTGATAATACTTTAAACGATTTGACCCGACAAAAGATAAGTCGAATAGTAATATTTTACTCTATGATTTTACTATATCATCAAAATATAAATCGCTTCTCCGGTAAAATTTTAGACGTGGAATTGTTAGTAGATAAATACCACATGGATATCTTATGTTTTTGTGAAACTTGTATAAAACCAGATAGGATGTTGTTTAATGTAAATAATTTCTCAGTTGCCAGCGCGTACAACAGATCCACAGTGGGTGGTGGTACCACAAAATAGAAATTATACAGAAGGGCCACTCCCGCCATTTCGAAAATTGACAGCTAAACTTGACAGATTCACTAGGGTTGCTACTAT